>OZ023251.1:7193788-7371224 GCA_964006365.1 Trididemnum miniatum | reverse complement strand
ATTGCCAGAGGCAAAGAAGATGTACTTGTCACAAAAAATCTGGTTCCCGGAGAAACTGTGTATGGAGAAAAGAAAGTTGAAGTTGAAGTGAGTATAGGTTGAGCACAAACTTCATTGTCATCAAAGTCAGTGTTCTTTTTTCTTGAATAAAGCAGCTAGTTTGATATCATTGCCATCGTAGCACACGTAGTTTTGCGAAATAGTATCGGTACTTAAACTTACTCCAGTTTTCACAAATTCTATCAGTCTTCCACTTTCTTCCTTCACGTCTATTTTCTTGGTCGTTGTTGATCTGTAGTATTAAATTTCTGTAAGAAGTCCGTTATGGCGCAAACGTCTGGTGTTTTCAACTACGATGTACACAAGACTAAGTTCAAAGTTTTGAATTGCTTTCTGAGATTCATGTTGCACAATAATTGTTCCCCTTTCAATTAAATAAGCTTATTCGACAAAATTAAAACACAGTTCTGTGGCAAAAGCTTTATTTGTAACTTCTTCCGGCGAAAAGTACTGCAACGAATGGTCAGCGTCAAATTGTTGATGTCAAGTTGAAAAAGTTCAATCAAACCAATTTTCTCAGGTTGATGGATCAAAACTTGAATATAGAGCATGGAATCCATTTCGATCAAAACTGGCTGCAGCCATTCTCGGTGGAGTTGGTTCAATCCACATGGAACCTGGAAGTAAAGTCCTGTACTTAGGAGCAGCATCTGGCACCACAGTATCACATGTTTCCGACATCGTTGGACCAGTAAGTTGGATAGTATTTTTCAGCTCTTGACCACGTGATTTTTTTGGTTGCATTTTTAGCCACACTATATTTGAAATATATACAGAATGATTTTCGTGGTTGCATTTTTAGCTACACTTCATTAGAAATATATACTGATTTTCAGTGCAGTAGTATTGGAGAATAAAGTTTTGTGTTCGTGTCTTTAGGAAGGGTTGGTTTACGCCGTCGAATTTTCACACCGATCGGGTCGGGATTTAATTAATGTTGCGAAGAAGCGAACAAATATTATTCCAATTGTTGAAGATGCCAGGCATCCACACAAATACAGAATGCTAGTTGGTAAGTATGCTTGAAGAAAAATAACTGTTTTTGTAAAAATTCATCAAAAATGTACTCGGCTCAGGGTTATGAATTTATTCAATGTTATTGGTAATATATATAAAAGTTAGGCGTTGACGCAACGAGAATTCGTTCTCTTTGTATTGCCTGTTTGCAGTTTGTACAAACGTTATCAACTGCTTTAGTTTTACTCATAACAGCCTAAGCAATGCCAGGAACACTGAATAAACAGGTTATGCTTAAAAAAGTTATGTAAGATCATTTTAATGTTATTCTAGCATCGATGATTTTAATTGGAACAACCTATTCAACAAGTAACCGTTTTGTTTCTCAGGTATGGTCGACACTATCTTTGCCGATGTTGCTCAACCCGATCAAGCAAGAATCGTTGCTATTAATGCTCATCAGTTTCTAAAGAACGGTGGTCACTTTGTTATTTCAATAAAGGTAATTTTTTAAGAAGTTTAAATTTTACCCTTTTATCCGTAACTCGTGACATCGGCGAATTATGGGTTCTCAATTTTGCTGCTCCGTAAACACCGACAACGTTTGTAAATGATGAATAAATAGACTAATAGATGGTAAATAATTGCTCCCATCCTACTGTTGTTATAAAACAAGGAAGACCGACATAGCATGGGACACGGCGTCTTTGCAAGGTTTTTAATTAGATTGCACCTGTATAAACGAGATTTCATATTTGAATTGAAATGAAAAATCATTCTGGCATTGCATAATTATTACATTGGCGATAAGCATTGAGTTGATCCCTGGTGATTTAATATATCGATTTTATTTTGTTAAATACTGGAACTAAAGCACTCTTAGTATGCAGCTGACCTCGTAACAAAGTTTTTAATTATTTTTCTTATTCCAAAATACTTCCAGGCTTCTTGTATTGATTCAACTGCCAAACCTGAAGCTGTGTTTGCTTCCGAAGTGAAGAAAATGCGGGCTGAAAAGATGAAGCCGCGAGAACAGATGACTCTGGAACCGTACGAACGAGATCACGCTGTTGTGGTCGGAATCTACAGGCCACCTCCTAAAGCTAAATCTTAAGATAACCGCCTGATCCCATTTTTGATGAAATCATCTGTAAAGCAAGCGCTTCCTCCAATTGTGTGGTATTAAGCATTTTGAGGAACTGAAATGTGCTACTTTTACGAGCTTAAACGTTGCATTTTTCTAATCGTGTGCAGTTTTTCCGCTCTGTAACAAGGCAATAGTACGCAGCAAATTCAGATTGACAAGTTGTGGTGATGTACTGGGGATTTTTTATAAATAAAACTGCCGTTGTGAAATGATTGCTGTTACGCTTGACCGTTTGCTGATTTTGCTTAAAAAAATCTGGCGTTGACATCGGCAAGTCTGAAGTGATGAGGGCACAAATAATGCAGATATTGCTTTCTGTTAGGTAGATTTTTCTGATCAAATTTGCTTGACCAAAACTTCACAACAGGAAAAAATCGCTTATTACTCGCAAAGTTGTAATTATTGGCATGCAAGGTTATCAAATCAGCCCTATACAATCTGCTTCCACTATTTCAGGTTACGGTAACTTGGTCTGGTTCAGGGATCTCAACCAGGATGCACAAGTGCAAGATTTAGGCTACTAACGCTAATTGTCGTGTACCGTTTTTTTCTTGCTTCACTTGTGAGTGTGTCTGGGTTTGAACCCAGCACCATAGTGTCGATTTCATAAATAATTAACCACTTACGGCCAGCGGACAGTTTTAGCCACAACGAATGAAATAACGACTAAAATTTGATTGCTGAACAGGGGGTCACTGGTGTTAAAAGAGTCTCAAGCAGGGCCATAAACCGTCAAAGGTTGAGAACCACTGGTCTAGTTGAAACTTCAAAAATGTAAATCAAAAATAACAAAGCGGTTGCGTAAAATAGGTTTGTGGGAAAGTCGTATATTGGTTTGAGCTAATCCATTTTAAAAAAACAAAATAGACCATTGGCTTTGTAGTTTCGGGATTTTATTTTTTACAAGTACTGTTTTCAGCGAAGTAAGATCGAGTTATCAGTTGTTGAACGTCGTATTTTGTATTTAGTCGCAAATTTATCCTCCTATCAGGAGAAAGCGATCAATGCGCTAAACGAGCTCGGTTAGGAATTGCCAGCCATCTGTCTTCCACACAAAGATGGGGGAATCCCGCTAAGCGCCTTTCCCAACGGCACAACAAGTGAACTTGCCGGCTTGTTCTCCACACTGTCCCTTTGATGCTGAGCATCAAGCAGGGAAGCTGTGAATACCAATTTTAAAGTCATTAGTTTGAACCGGCTCAGAATCAAACCCAAGTCTACAGCTCCCGAGAAGGACGCTCTTACCACTCGAAAAAAATGACGTAGGCCTACCATAGTTCAGGAGCATGACTTCAGTTCGTCTCGTTTGCCACGGGTTTTCGACTTAAATTAAATTCAGGCTTCGGTGAAATTTGTTCAGCTCCAAGTTTCTAGACTACTCCAATTCCTATACGAAAAGCTAAATACGCGAAAAATCATTTTCAACAGAATCGCTACAACGACTTCAGCATAATGCGCTGACAAAAAATCAAAACCTAGGAGGGCATTGATCCCCTACCCTGCGAGTGGGACTAAACCTAAACCCTACACCACTTCACCGTTGTCATGTATTCGTAAAATTTTTGTACTTATTCTTTTTTTACGCATCACGTGACTCTCAAAAAGGCTGTAGCGGTTTTGTTGAAAATGATGTTTCGCGTATTTAGCTTCTCATAATTCCTATGCATGGAATCGGACAGAAATTCAATTTTTATCCATTCCCAACTTGAATATTTGGAACAGCACTGCGTACATTACTAAAATAGGGAAATGCAGAAACGGTGGAAATCTTGCTAAAATGCGCAAAAGACAAAACTATAAGACAGAAATCTCGCTGAAAAAAGGAAAATGTTGCATAGGTGGAAATTTTGCTGCTAAAATACGGAAACAGGAATAGACGGAAAAGCGGAAACCTTGCTATAATACGGAAACAAGAAACTTCCGCCTTTCTGACGTTTTTAGTGCTTTTCTACTTTTCCGAAATTTAGCGACATTTCTTCCGTTTTTCCGTCATTTCTAAAAATCCGTATTTTATCGAGATTTCTGTCCTTTCCGCCTTTCCGTCTTTTCCTATTTCCGCATTGTAACAATATTTTCGCACTTCCAACATTTTCCGCATTTTAGCAGATTTTCTACCATTGCCGCTTTTCCGAGGTTTTAATTATTTTCCTACTTTTTCGTAATTGGCAAGAGTTTTTCCACCTTTCCGACATCTCCGTATTTTAGCACTTTTTCCCTCTTTTCCGTTCCTGTACTGTTGGTGTTTTACGTTGTAGCACGTTCTAGCAAGTAGAAATGGCATGGGCACAGTGTATAAGTACACTGTAGGCTATCATGGGCCGCTAAGTGACCCGCTAACGAGCCGTTAACCGGTCTTTTTGTTGGTCCGCTAAGGGCCAAGTTCTATCTTTTGTTTTTACTGGACGCTAACAAGCCCCAACCAATTTTTAAAATCGCTTTCAATTTTATTATTCCTTTAAACTGTATTTTATATGACTTACTTCTTAACTTAGATAATTGCGAAGATTTATGGCTTGAAATTGAATGCAAAGAGTCAACATTTATTCTAGCTGTTATTTACCGTCACCCTAACCAAGATTTGCTTTCATTTCATTACAACTTCCACAACCAATTAAAAGATCTAGAAAACAAAAAGATAAATTATGTAGTTTCTGGTGACTTTAATCTTAATATTCTAGCTAAGGATAACCCATCGGTAGGATCCAGAGGTGGGCATTTTTTAATAATTGGTTGAAGCGCAGCGCAACAAAGCGCAAAAGTTTTGTTAAGTCATGAAACGCAACGCAACTAGCGCAACCTAATTTTTAAATTGACTGAAGCGCAACGCAACTTTCGCAATCAATTATTTTTTCGCATTAAAGCGCAACGCAACTTCCGCAATCAATAATTTTTTTGCATTAAAGCGCAACGCAACTTCCGCAATGAGGTTTACACAAAAGAAAAAGCGCAACGCAACTTTCGCAATAAAAAATTTAATAAAGCGCAACGAGTAGATGTATAAGCAATGCAATTTTTTCTTGAGTTATTTTTATAGGTGCTTTTAACAGCACGCAGTTGGCTACAACGCGACAACGATTTTAATGCAAGTGACTGTAACAGGATTTTGCGTGGTCAATGAACAGGAAAATTAAATAAGAAGCGAAAAAAGATGCGTTGCTGATGATTGCTTTCTTCATCTTCATCCTCTTATCACGACAAAGCGAAGGAGGCGCTATGCTTAGGACGAATCCAGACTCGCTTAGGAGTTGCCTTTGTTTCCGAGTTTTCCGGTTGAATTTTGCTTCTGACTTATTTAATTTGCCGCTTGCCAGATTTCACCAAGCAGAGATAATCAACGTGAAGCATCTTATCCAAGGACGCAACAACGAGACTAGGTTGGGAGTTGAACCATCAACCTTGCGATCATGGTCGTCGTAAAAACGACGCTCCAAACCACTGCGCCACGTTGCATTGTCGCGTGCCGTTTAAAGCACCTCATCGCGGTAAATCATAATTTGCATATGCGGCAAGTTCTCCACAACAACAAGTAAATACAATTTATTCAACACTCAATGATCTCTTTAAGCACTTGCAATTATTTTAAAAAGCAAAAGACTTTTAGTGTACCACATTTCAGATGAGCTGAAAATTTCTGCTGCAATAAATTGACCTTTAGGCCTATTGTAAGCATCAAGAAACAAACTGCTATTCTATTAAAAACAGTTACAAAAAACTGCTTACTCCAGCACATTGCGCTTTAATTAATCCGACAAAGCGCAACGCAGTATTTCAACTTCCGATAGTGCGCAACGCAACAAAGTGCAAGCAACCAGATTCTTTTGAGTTCGCAGCGCAATAATGCGCACACTATTATATATTTTTTCAGTTCGCAACGCAATAAAGCGCAAGAAGGATTTATTTTCCTTTAAGCGCAGCGCAACTTGCGCAATTGCTACAAATAATTTGTTAAAGCGCTTCGCAACTTCCGCACGTGCGGAAGTTGCGCAACTAGCGCTTTGCGCTTCAAATTGCGGAATGCCCACCTCTGGTAGGATCTTATGTTAATGATTTAACTTTTATCGGTTGCAGTACAAGGATTATTGTCCCCACTAGATTTGCTGACAACTGCAAATCTTCCCTGCCTGACTATATCTATTCAAATATACTTAAAAAAGATACAGCAAGTGGTGTTTGCGTATTTGAGATTTCCGATCATCTACCAACATTTTTTACTGCTAAAAACACTAAATGTTCGTACCTCTATAAAACTATGTTTAAACGTTGTATGAAAAATTCAAAATTGAAGATTATCTTCTTGATTTAGACTCGGCATTTTCATCTATTAATATAACTGATTTAAACAAATCAACCTCTCCTATGGATTGCCACCTTAACGTGGTGGGGAGGTTTGAGTTTTCAATGACCCTTAGAGCAATGCCGTCGGTAGTGTTTAATCACTTCCATCAGGGTCACCCATGGCGGTAAGGTCGAAGGAGAGAAACAGACCAAGTAGCAATCCAATGCTGTAGCTAAATGGAAAGTTGTAATAACAATATTCATGCTGCATCGGACGGCGCGCAGGATAAAAAGGTCCGCGTTCGAGTTTTAGGCAGAGGGACTCGTTCGAAAAATAAGCTACAGTCTCCCCCACAAGCTGACCGTCGCCGGAAACCCACCAACGCAGTCGCGGGAGCAAATGGGGGCAGCGCACAGAAAACGTACTCGAGTTGGACCAAACTGCCGGGATCTAGCTATCGGGAACTGGAACGTTTTGTCACTGACAGGAAAAGAGCAGGAGCTTGTTTGCGAAACCTAACAGTATCGCCTTGATGTTGTGGGAATTTCATCGACAAAGCGCCGGGGTTCTGGAACTGTCGTGTTGAACGGTAGGTGGAAAATTTTCTACTCAGGTGTTGATGCAGCAATGTCTGCTCAAGCTGGTGTTGGCTTACTTGTGAGCCCCAACATAGCTGAATGTGTCGTTGACTGGGTACCACTGGGAGGAAGGGTTTGTCTTCTAAAGCTAAGGCTGCAGGAGCGGTCTCTGTATATCTTGCAGGTGTACGCACCTAACTTAGAATCACAGTACGAAGCCTTTCTGGAAGAAGTTGAGGTTGCATTGGGAAAAGCAACTTCATCAGAATCCCTTGTCCTTTTGGGCGATTTCAATGCACATGTGGGCATCGACAATGCAACCTGGAAAGGTGTTATTGGGCAACATGGTGACCCTGACATTAACAAGAACGGAAGGTGTTTATTGCAGTTCTGTGCCACCAATGGGCTGTGCATAATGAACACATTTTTTCAGCACAAAAGAATTCATAAGTACACCTGGTACAGAGACTCTCTGGGGCAACGCTCCCTGATTGATTTTTGTATCGTTTCGGCGGACTTGTTTTCTACTGTGTCTGATGTTCGTGTTAAAAGAGGGGCTGAGTTGTCAACTGATCACCACCTAGTTATCTGCACTTTGAAAGCTTTGAAGCCCTTGAAAAAACGTAAGACTTTTCGACCACGAGAAACTTATCGAATCAAATGGGAATCATTGGCTGACAAAGAGGTACAAACTGCATTTGCAGACAACATTGCATCTAAGTTCAAAGAACTTCCGACCTCTACTGCAGACATTGAAACTGAGTGGTGTTTGTTTCGAACAGCAGTCATTACGTCCGCTATCAACTGTTGTGGACGTAAGCGTGTTGGAGGGACGAAGAGTACCGGTAGCGAGAAAAGAACTCCTTGGTGGAACCAAGAAGTTAAAGAAGCTATTCGTGCGAAAAAAGTGGCCTATAAGGCCAGGCTTGCAAATATGTCATCACTTGAACTTCGTTCGCAGTACTCTGAAGCACGTAAGGCGGCACCCACAAAAGTTAAACTGTCTAAGGAAAGGGCCTGGAAGGAATTTGGAGAAAGGTTAGACGATGATTTCAAAACGGCAAACAAAGTGTTCTGGCAGACCATTCGCCGTTTGCGTGGAAAAAGATCTCGAGCCGCTCTCTTTATCGAAGATTCAAATGGTGTGACTCTGAAAGATCAAGATGCTATTTTGAATCGGTGGAGAGACTACTTTAGTGATCTTTTAAATCCAGTTGATGCTACACCGATACAAATTCACGAGGAACAGGTTGGGGAAGATATTCAGAAAACCGAAGCAGATGTGAATGCAGTAATCAAATCATTGAAAACTGGAAAAGCACCTGGTGAGGATGATATCAGACCTGAAATGTTAAAAGCAATGAACATATATGGTGTTCGTTGGCTGACTCGTGTTTGTAAGGTGGCCTGTAGTACTGGGCAAGCACCAAAGCAATGGCAAACTAGTGTGATAATACCTATCCACAAGAAAGGAGACAAGAGAAAATGCACCAATTATAGGGGCATATCTCTCATCAGTGTCCCGGGTAAGGTCTATGCCAAATGCCTTGAAAAGAAATGCCGTGAAATAGTCGAGCCTAAACTAACGGATGCTCAGTGTGGCTTTTGTCCTGGCCGAAGCACAATGGATCAGATCTTTGCCTTGCAGCAAATTTTTGAGAAGTTGTGGGAATATGCAAAAGAGGTCAATGCATGTTTGTTGATCTTAAAACATGCATTGACCCCCCAAGGATAAGCGGATCCAGAAAATTGATTGATTGATTGATAAACAAATCAAACATTAGCCAAGGCGTCTCAAATTTTACTTCTACACTCAATTCTGTGTTAGACAAACACGCTCCATTAACCGTTTTGACTAGAAAAGAAAAACGTCTACAAAAGAAGCCATGGATAACCCCTGGTATTCTCGCATCGATTAAGACAAAAAATAATCTTTTTAAAAAGGTTTTCAAAAAAAATTCCACTAATTCTGAAAAAGAGCACTAGAAGAAATATTTGAACAAATTAACTCATATTAAAAATGTTTCCAAGCAACATTACTATCAAAATTTACTTAGCAACTGCAAAAGTTCTTCAAAAACATGGTCGACAGTTAATGAACTCATTGACTTTAAAAATTCTTTAAACAAATCTAAATTGCCACATTCAATAGTGATTGAGGGCGAGCGTGTTAAAACGGACTCCCCTAAATTTCGCGAAAAATTATGCGAATACTTTGCAAACATCGGTACAATTATGTCCAAAAATCTACCTTTTTCCAAAGGTTCTTCCTTTAAAATCCACCACTCGTCCTGTGTCCAATCTTTTATGCTTGAAGAAATATTATCAGAAGACGTGAATGATTGTATAGACAAACTAAAACCCTATACTGCTCCTGGCCTTGACCAAATTTCTCCTAAATTTGTAAAGCTTTCCAAGTGTGTTTTAGCTCCACTTCTTGCTAGTTTATTCAATAGAAGCATTGAATTAGAAACCTTTCCAAATGATTTCAAAGTAGTTAGTGTCATTCCTATTCCGAAAAAAACATCTCCAACTTCACTTGATGAATTTCGACCAATCTCTCTGCTATCAGTATTTTCTAAATTATTTGAAAAAATTCTTGAAAGCAAAATGATTAAAATTATTATTACTAAAAACTGCATCCTCACTCCTTCGCAATTTGGCTTTACAGAAAACAACTCCACCGAATTAGCTATCACCACTTTCTATGACAAATTATTAAACAACTTAAACGAAAAATTAATAGCATGTTCCATTTTTCTCGACTTGAGAAAAGCGTTTGATTCTGTAAGTCATGAAATTTTGCTCAAAAAAACTTTATCATTACGGTTTTCGTGGTAAAATGTTCAATCTATTATCATCATATCTTTCTGGGCGCCAAATTTGTACAAAAATTAATGACAAATTATCTTCACTACGTCCAGTTAAATATGGGGTTCCTCAGGATTCAGTTTTGGGGCCTTTACTCTTTCTTTTATACGTAAATGACCTTCCCAACGTGTCCAAAGTTGAAACATTTTTTGCCGATGATACAACTTTGCATTTAGCACATCATGATTTCAACATACTTCAGCAACAATTGGAGGAAATTGATAAAACTGAAAATTGGGTTACCAGCAAAAAATTAACTATCAATTACAATAAAAGCTGCTACATCATTATCCCGGGTAACAAAAAGAAAATTGACACAAACGAATTTAACGTTAGTATTAGTGGCAATGTCATTGCAAAATCCGACTATGTCAAGTATCTTGGAGTATTTTTAGACGATCGTCTGTCATGGAAAATACATATTGATAAACTATCAAAAAAACTGTCCAGAGCTTGCGGTATGGTTTACAAACTAAGACACTACGTTCCCCTATCCTCACTCAAGTTAGTCTATTACGGTCTTTTTCACTCTCATCTTCAATATTCCTTAATAAACTGGGGTAGAGCCGCCTTTTCTCACAAAAATTGATAATTCTCCAAAACAAGTTCATAAGAGCAAGTCTTTTTTGTGCGAAAGAAAAACCCATAAACTTACTTTACTCTAAGTTTAATACACTTATGCTTACTGACATGATTAAAATAGAGTTCGCTAAATTTATGTTTAACCCTATCTTGGGCGGGGTATTTGTACTACCTATTTTGGGCGGGGGGGGGGGGCAAATTTGCCCCCCCTATGTAACTCGTTACTGGAAAGAGCTAGAGACTTGATTTTTTGCACACTGATAGCTCCTCACCAAAATTTTTGAAATTTGGTAAAAAAAAATTGGTGACGTCATCACCGTGACCATGACGTCATCATATTACTTGTTTTTTACCTTTTTTTTAAAAAACGCTGTTTATATTGCAAAGTTATGATCCAGTCAAGGTTTTTCCATAACTTCAAAACGGCTTCATAATTTTTATAATGACGTCATCAAATCGTGACGTCATCGTACTGCTTAATCTGCACCTTTTCTCTAAACAACGCTGTTTTTATTGCAAATTCATAGTAGTCCTACGCCGCTTTGAAGCGGAAACCATTTTCAGTTTTAGAACTACCACTAAAAAGCAAATGTATATCAGTATTGGGCAACTTGAACAACAAAATAAGTTAGATTAGAACGAGTAATTTCCTGAAACGGTTTTTAGCACTGCCAAATAATGCTTAGCTGGCCTGATATTCTTTGACATGTCTAAAATATTTTAGCGCCTGACCATTCTATGAGTTTTTGACGTAATCTAAATTCTTATTGACATTCTAAGTTTCTAACAAGTTTTTGACCAAATCAAACGCTTATTGACCTAATTCAATGCTTATTGACGTAGTTGGGAGAAACGACCTTTTACGTTATTTATTTGTAATATAGCGCTTACATTTTTTTTATGTTTGTGGTACCTAATTCGCTGACTTCGATTTTTTTTTCTTAGGTACCTTTGACAAAGTCGAGATTTGAACCCCTTACCCTTGCCCTATCACCTTGAAATTTTCAGAGATGGTGTAGATATAAATAAACCTCAAAGTCAGTGAATACCAAGTAGAAAAGTTAAGCCGTTTTAGAAGAATTTAGAAAAAACCGACAGGGGGGGCAAATTTGCCCCCCCCCCGCCCAAAATAGAGTTACCCTATTTTACTGTAAAAGTGATTGAATATTAAAAGTGATTAAATAGCGAACTGTAAAAGTGATTGAAGATTCATAAACGAATGAGCTTTGGGCGGGCTGGGCTTTATTTTTGGGATGAATTGTGGGGTCGGTTACTGCTACTAGGCTAGACTAAGAGGTTTTGGGCCGTGGGCAGCAGAAAGTAGCTTGGATTTGGATTTGGATTTAAAAAGCCGGATTTAAGAGTTTTTCACGGATTTGGATTTGGATTAGGATTTAATTGTATTAATGCAGTAGAATTTGCTGAATTTGATTTTTTTACCAATGGCAGTTTTTTCACAGTGCATGAAATAATACCATATAATAAAGTAACACGGATTTGGATTTATTTTATTGTAGTTTTTGGATTTGGATTTGGATTTAACTATTTGGATTTGGATCGGATTAGGATTTTCATAAAAGTAAATCCGCTACTCTCTGGTGGGCACTGGGCAGTCTGGGTTGCACAAAAGTCAGCCCATACGGGTATGCCATCTCCAGTATATACCGTACCGTAGTAGCAAGATTTCCGCCTTATTCTTCTTTTCCTGTTTCTGTATTTTTAGTACCAGTACCAGTACCGTACTTGTCCCAGGCTCCCTGCACTGCAGCAAACCGCGGCTGGTGCTGTGGTGCCAACTTTGTCCCCATTGGGTCAGTACTTAATACAATCATGTTTCCTGCTGTTTATGACTATGACCAATGCTGTGCACACTGACAGGAAGTCAAAGCACAGAGGTGAGTGGCGATCAAGAAAGGATCAGAACTGTATGAGGCGACCGCTGACCATACCAGCTTACGACTTACTGATACTATCATAGCTAGCCCTACAGGTAGACTAGACTAGTACCGGTATGCCGCTTAGACTGGTAGACTGTAGAGGCAGTACAGAAGGAAGCTAGTCTTTGCTTGTGTGTTGCGTGTTCGCCCAACTTCGTGCTAAGACATTGCCCAAGCTGCCAAGCAGTTGTGGTAGGCCTACTCTAAACACTTGGATTATGGCCTATTACCGTACAGTACTGATACTTATTGTGGAAGAGTGAGGACTAATCTGAACCTAGTGGACTGTAGATTACGGTATCGATATCCATGCAGATAATAAAACTAAAAATGTTGCGGTGTACTGCACGGTAATGATTGGAAATGGGGTAACGTCTAGTATCAGCCCCCAGGTTAGGTTTGGTTAGGGTTAAATTTAGTTAAAATTTGATTCAGTTACAACCCTAACTGAACCTAATCCAAACCTAACCTTAACCAAACCTGGGGGCCAGTTCTACAAAACACCGCAAGGAACTACAAGGTACCGAAAACAGTGTAAAGAACTACAAGGAACTACAAGATACTTTTAAACCAACTACAAGGAAGTTAGACAGAAACACAGCAAGGAACTATAAGGAACTTCTAGATGAATGACAAGGGAGTTAGTAACATCGCAAAGTCAAGGTACCTACCAAAAACACTACATTTGGGGGGGGGTCGGGAGTTTGGGGGGTCAAAAGAGTCAGGGTTGGAGGTTTGAAGGAGTTTGGGGATTTTGGGGGTGGGGGTTCGAACGAGGGGGGGCATTTTGAAGAGGTTGAGGGTTCACAGGGGTTTGGGAGGATTAAGGGTGTGGGGTGTTTGAGGGGGTTGGGGTGTTTGACTTTGAAGGTTTGGATGGGGTTGGAGGTTCTGGACGGTTTAAGATGTTCCGGGGGGGTATTTCATGGGAGGGGAGTTGGGGGTGTTTGAGGGTTTGAATGGGGTTTGGGATGTGCAGGGGGTTGGGGGATAAGAGGTTCAGGCAGTTGGGGGTATGGGGGTTGGGCTGTTTAGAGGGGGTTCAGGGGGGTTGGGAGTTCAGGAGAGTCGGGTATTTGAGGGTTCGGGGGTGGGGTTGGTTTAAACGTACCTTGTAGCTCATTTCAGTGTTTTCAACTATATACCTTGTGGTTGGTTGAAAGGTACCTTGTATTGTTTTCAAGCACTGTGTATATACGGTATAGGTTCTATACTTGGTTTAAAAGTTCCTTGTGCTGTTTTCAACTATGATACCTTGTAGTTGATTTAAAAGTACCTTGTGGTGTTTTGAACTACCTTGTAGTTGCTATAAAAGTTCCTTGTAGTTCCTTGTGCTGTTTTCAGCGTTCTTTGTAGTTTTTTTGGTACCTTGTAGTTCCTTGTGGTGTGTAGTAGAACCCCCTGGGGGCTGATACTAGACGTTACCCTGGAAATATTTAATTCTGAGCAGATTATTGAAGCTGAGTCTACTCTAGGCCTAGAATATCAGAGTATTAGTTGGGTTTGCTACTGGTAGTCAATGCCCCTATTCAAAATTGTGTAAAATGATTGTTCTAACTATGCTAATTTTTAATATTGTGTGTTCAGCAATTTATAAGTACGGTAGTCTGATATTGGTATATAAGTACGGTAGTCTACGAATAATTATTGGTGCATAGTTTACATTACCATATTTTTCCTGAAGTAATTGACAATGGCAGATGGAAGAATTGTGAAAGTTCATCCTGTTGTGTTGTTTGCAATAATTGACAGCTTTGAACGAAGAAAGGAAGATGCTAAACGAGTGATAGGAACATTGTTAGGTATGTTGTATTTCATTGGCACACCCAGGGGGATTGGGGGGTCGAAACCCCCCTTTTGAAACCAAGCCCTTGTTTTTAAAGTGAAGTTTCCACATTGTGCAAGTGCAGTACGAGCTGTTATTTCAAAACAGCTGTGACAGAATTCGCTCCACATCATACTGAAGCCAAGCTGGATGGTTGGTGTGGTGGTAAGGGACATTGTTGTCGGTGCGGGATTGAGGTCATGGGTTTGATCCTTGGGCCAGTCTAATCAGACACAGCATCGCCAACATCTCGCCAATGTTGTAATTTTTTTTCAAAGTTTGAAACTATGGTGTTGGGCCCCACCAATGGTTAAATGCTTCTGCATAATTTCACAAAAATAATAAAGATTTGATTCGTAGTGCAGAAGCATCATCTGTGCCTTTGCACTAAATTGCGTAAAACACAAAGATTGTTGGCTGAGCCAAAGAACGGAAGAAGAACCAATATTGTTTTTTCCCTTAACTGTTGTTTTTCTCGTTCTGTGTTTATTTATTAATACTGGTACCCGGTACTGCGTGCAAACTCGATTTCTTAGTGATTTTACATTAAATTACTTTTTTCTAATGTATTTTTTTTGCAAAGAATGTTTTTACATCTGCGGTGTGCCTTCATCTTTTATATTAATTTTTTATCTATTTTTTACAATTTCGCTCAAGATATCATAAGCCATGAATTGTTTCAAGTTGACATAAAAGTCAAGGGAGTACAAGACAATCACATACAGCACCAGTGTGATATAGCAGTTTTAGGAAATTCCAAAGATATGAACTTACTTTCCAAATGTAGTAAACACAAAAACTATTTCTCCTCTCCACTACAAGTGCCAGTGCTCATGCTGTGAGTGATGAGTGCGACGTGATCGTAAAACAACGTCCTAAAAAAAAAACGATTGCTTTCCGTCACTTAGATTTTTTGCAATTATGTTCTAATTATGAACCATTTCTAAAATTGCTTGACCCATAAAATTTGTAAACTTAGTATTAAAACAAGATATTTGGCGCAGCGGTCGTGCTAATTTCTAAACGCTTTTATTTTGTATTTTCATTTTGAGCACATTCAACGAATGTCATTTTGTCGCTGTTGCCTTGTTCTTAACCCTATTTTTTGTGTTGGCGTTATTTCATGGTTAAAAAACAAAAATGCTGCTACTACTATTAAATACGACCACTAAAATCGGAAATCATATTGTGTAAAAACGCATACAGTAATTACAATTACCGCAAATGTGAAGTTGGAATGCGAGAACTTACTGCAGCAAAAGCCACAACACAGCTCACGCGAAGAAGAATGTGGTTATAAAAGAAAAGTTTGCGTCATCATATGTTGAGAAACTTGAAACACGATATAAACCAGAAAAAAAATGATAACGATATTGCAAATTTCTTTTAGTTAAAATTTTGAGCAAACAGGCCAATAAAAAAGTGGTCAGTGATCGACAAATGACCGAAAAAAAGAAACAGCTTGAAGTAAATCACGACAATTAATTTAAGGGTTGCTAGTTTTTTAGAACCCCCCCTTTGAAATATGCTGGGTGCGCCCCTGTTCTATTTTTAATATGGTTTTGTACTGCAACAGACCAGTTACGGGTATGGGTATGCTGTCTATCCTATGTTTTGCTCGTTGAAAAAATCAACTTTACATGCCAATGAGCACTGTTCCCTTTCAGTTTTTAGCAGGTGCAAGCTTGCCCAAATATAAATTTTAAAAAATTTGCTCAAAGGTTATGTGGGTTTGAAGAAAGTTTGATTTAATTTTTGCCTCAAAGTTGAGTTTCCAGAGTATGAAACTCTTGCACCAATATATTTAACACTTTGATTCAAATTCGTCCAAAAATACCATTCCAGTTGGCGAGATTTAAAGAAAAATTGGAAAATTTTGCCCAAAATTTCTCATTTTTCTCAAATTTTTCGCCTTGAAGAGAACAGTGCCGGTAAGTTATTTAAGTGTCTTTTTATAGAGTATTTAAATGCTTAAAATCAACACAACCATGCAATGCTGATTTGAGCTGGCTCATGACTATTTGGCGTGACTGACTCAGCTTTGAGACACCTACCCTAGCCCTAGTAGGAACACTAACCCCTATTGTAAACCAAACTGTAGCCGTAAACGAACACGGACAACTGACCGCCGCAAACTGGCCGCGAGCAACTGACCGCCGCAAAGTGATCGCCATGCAAACTGACTGCAAAGCAAACTCGCCACCACGACAACTGACCGCCAAAGCATGAGGCTCGAAAAACCACTTAGCACCTTATCACTTCGCGACAATTGTTTGCTTGATGTCCGTGTTAAATTGGTAGTAATTTTGCACCTTACCGCTTCTCAAACTGGGTGTATTTTTTTTTGCAGTAAAATTTCGGACAAATGTCCGAATTTGCTCAAAAAATTTCGGACATTTAAAATTTTTTCGGCAAGATTTATGAGCGAACGATTTTACAAGTTTACTAAATCAAATGTTAATAATTACTGCATTTTACAAAAACACGAGACTAGTTTTGAAAATGAAACTTTAATCACGTCAAAGCCACGCAAGAACACGGAGCTCTTACAATACAGACAGATAAAATAATATCAATGAAGGGACGCAATAATGCGCAGTGTCAGCTCATCCGTCCAACACGGCGCAGGCAAAAATCAAACGCACTGTCGTACTTTTTGATTATTGATTTATAACTGAGTATGTTTACGTTTTTGTGGTTACGAATATGACATGCATCCTTTTCAGATAAAATAATTAAAAAAACAGAGAAATCCAAAGAAGTTTATGCAATGTCAATAAGCAAATCATTTTGCTCTTCGAGTGTTGCATCTGAGTTGGAGCAATCGCTGATCTTGTGCCGGCTTCACTTGGAGCTTGATAGCCAGAATGAATATGCTGTGTCATAATTATAGCATTCAAATAATGCAGCAATTGCAGCATTTCGTTTCAATCGCATTAGTTTGCCTGCAGTTGATGCAAACGAGCGGTTTCTTGTTTGTTCATAAATCTTGCCAAAAAAATTTAAACATTCGAAATTTTTTGAGTAAATCCGGACATTTGTCCAAAATTTTTCAGTAAAAAAATAAACCCAGTTTGACAAGCAATGAGGTGCAAAGTTGCTACCAAATTAACTCGGACAGTAAATAGACAATTGTCGCGAAGTGGTTTTTCGAGCCTCGTGTTTTGGCGGTCAGTTGTCATGGTGGCGAGTTTGCTTCGTGGTCAGTTTGCATGGCGGCCACTTTGCGGGGGTCAGTTGTCTCGCAGCCAGTTTGTGGCGGTCAGTTGTCGTGTACCGGCCCTAAACGCACCCCAAAACCCTGTTATTGTTTTTCAGTGACTCTGAGTTGTCCCTTGCCAAGTCAGTCACTCTGAAATGTATTGTTTCAATTTAGGCCTAGTGTCAGAAGTATGGTAGCATTTTGCATACACGTCTTGAAACTATGCAGAGAATGTTCTACGTGTATAATATTCGCAATTGAGTAAAATCTGCATTGCATTGATTTGGGAATACAGTAGTGTCAGGTTAGCTTTTACAGCCAATTCTTTAATCAGGGTCTATGGATGCCAACACAGTGACAATTACAAATACATTTTGTGTTCCCCACACTGAATCAGAAGATGAGGTAGCTTTTGATATGGAATTTGCGCGAAACATGTATGATCTTCATCGAAAAGTTAATTCGCGAGAGATGATTGTTGGTTGGTAAGTCAGTTAATACAAGCTCAGCATTAATAAAAGTTTGCTTTTAACTTAGAGTTGGTGCTGATCACTGTTTCCTCTATTATAGTAGCAAGTAAGAGTTTGACCAAAGTTTTTAAAAATTAAAAAAAGTTTGGTCTTGCTGCCTCCAAGTTGAGTTGCGAAAGTTATTAAGTTTAATCTGCTGCTGCCAAAACTGACGTCTGCACTCTATGGCTGTTTTTGGTTTAAAATCGACTACTCAGCTTAAATGGACAGCAACTAACCATCTTTAGAATTTTTGACACTTGCTATATTATTTAGGTATGCCACTGGTCAAGACATCACTGAACATTCAGTGCTGATTCATGAATATTATAGTCGCGAGAGTAAACATCCTGTTCATTTAACTGTTGATACTGCTTTGAAAGATGGAGAAATTAATTTCAAAGCATATATAAGGTAACATGCGATAATATAATGATTTGGATGTACTAATTTAGTGGAAAATTTGAAATACAGCAAACTTTTCGACCATTTCAGCATATCCTTATTCAATTTTGTTTATGCTAAGTTTAGCGTTATTGAGGTGCTTTGGTTCTATTACACCGTGTGACATAAAGTTTGTCCTTGGGTAAAAACTATTATTTTCTAATTTATTGTGACCTAAGGAAGTGCAAATGAGCATTCTAGAAGTTCAAACTTCGGTTTTGCGTTCAGGAGATCAATTTTTTGTTTTCGCTAGTTTTCAAGCAATTGCACTATATACATGCAATATTACGAAAGCCTGAGCATTGTTGTTTTTTTAGATTTCGAAAGAGACTTCGCTTTCATGCATTAATAGAGTTCGGTGAAAAAACTCTAATTATTAGGCATACATCATATTTTCAGCTTTAATTCGCTGTGGCAACGAAACGCTCAGCCGCATTTTTCACAATTTTCTTTGGAAAAAAGGAAACGTTGAACTGGAAATTGCTCTCATATTGGCAAAATAAAACACATAGTGGTAATTCAGGGACTGGCGACTCAAGGACCAAGCTAAAGCATTGCAGAGAGAAGGTATCAAACTCGGTGGCTTAATAAGCTCGAGAAAGCTCTGTCAAAGTCGCAATATAATCTGCTACTACCGTATATCAAAATTAAAGAAACTAATAAATAGCTCAGATGGCCTTGTAGTGGATAGAGCATTTCAAGCTGTAGATTCGGGTTCCGTTGTGAGTTGAGTCAAACCAAAGACTTGTAGCAGCTTCCCCGCTTGACACACGAACTATTGTAGAGAACAAGCCTGCATGTTTACTTGTGCCCTTTGGAAAGGCACTAATGGGACTCTCCTATGTGTAAGTGGTGGAAGATGGCAGCTTGATTCGAAGATCTTAAGGCCATGCAAGAAAGCTTAGTAAGTAAAAACAACTCAAAAAGAAATTTTATTGCGAGACTGCTGGTCGTACGTGAGATCGCTTTCACGCAGAAGATTCCAAATGTAGTCGTCCATCATCTTTTCATTATATTGGCCTTTGTATCGTTCTTCAAAGGGTTTCACATCTTGGTGAAATCATTCACCTTGCTCCTCTGAATAATCTCCCAAGTCATCTTTGAACTCATCAATGTGCGAGTGAAGAATGTGAAGCTTTAGCGACATCCTGCACCCATCTCATATGCATTCACAAGTTCCTCCACGATATCTTTGCAGTTAGGTATCTTGTGATTTCCGAGGAAACCTTTCACCACAGAAACAAAACTTTCCCAAGCTCTCCTTTCTGCAACAGATAACTTTTCAAGAAAGCTAACAGACTGCGTCAGTCGCTTCGTTTGAGGACCCACAAAAATCCACCTTTAACTTTTGCTTCCGATAGCTTGGAAACAATTCTTGAATGTGCTTGAACGCTTCGCCTTCTGGGTTTATCTTCTTCACAAACTGCTTTATGAGGCCAAGCTTAATGTGAAGAAGCGGAAACAGCACTTTCTTCGCATCCACCAATGGTGCTAGCTTCACGATGTGAATGCCAACGTCGTAGCTTGATCTTAGAGGTCAGTTCTTTATTTTATAAGTTAGTGGAGGGATGTATTTTGACTGTCCCAGAGACAGAGAAAACAAGGAAACTTAGTAAAGCCTCCTTGAAGGCCCATCAGAAACGCCACCATCTTGAAATCACCAATGACATCCCACTCGTATTGAGCGTAATTTAATGCATCTAGCAGAGCTTTTACATTCTGATAGTTCTCTTTCATTACTACGAAATGAGCCAAAAGAATGGAAGGACTCTGGTTGGTGTTGTGCAACAAGACAACTTTGAGGCTCCTTCAGGAGCTGTCAATGAAGAGACGCCAATCATTGGTGTTGCAGGGAATTCCAATAGCTTGGAAAAACCCTCTGACGTCATGACAATAGCACAACTCATCCTGTAAAGAAAAAAATCTTGAAAAATCGCTATGCCTCTTCCTCTGGCAAGTAATCCTCACCCCATTATCAAGCAAGTCCCATTGTTTCAGCCGGGACACCAACAGCTCAGCATTCGATTTTGTCAGGGCCATCTCTCGAATGAGATCGTTGATGTCCTCTTGGTTGCGGTAATAGATACATCGTTCATCTCGTGACCGCTGTCGACGGCACACACCAAATGACGAGGATGGTTCGCCTTCTTCCATTTCAGAATCTTCAGAACTTTCCACTGCTACCGTTTGCTGAGCTTTTGTACGTGGATTTGGCACAGGTAAATCGCTGGTGTTGTGCGGCACCAGTGCAATGGAGGACGCAAAAAATTCACCACACTCGTAGCAAAATAAATCGGCTGAATATCTGCATCCAAGGGAACTCATAGCAAACTAAATCAATATTATCTTCACCATGGAAACTTAATTTAAACTCTGAAAATCAACTGTTAGTAGCAATAGAATCATCAAAGTTGGTTACAAAAATAGTGCAAATATTGAATATAAAGCAAAATCTAGAATTTGGTGTAGCCTAATGCAAAACCAAATTTTTAAAGCAATGAATATTATTTTGGTGGCCTTAAAAGGCAAGCAAATCAGAATCTAGAAGTGATTTTCAAGAAACAAAAAAAAATTTTTTTTGTTACACGGTGTTATCAGGCAAGTCGAATCCTAGTTCAGTACTTATGTTGTCAAAGAGCAAAGGCAGTAGTTTTCGTTGTGGTTTATAATGCTAAAGAGCTTAGATTTAATTGAAAAAAGACTGTGAATTCAAGGCACTCTAATGTCTGAAAAATTATCAGCAAAGTTAAGTTATTGTGTCGTGAAAGGCAACTTATTCTAACCCATTTCACGTTTTTTTGGCAAAATGTGAGTGAAGTTAATTTGGCGGCCTGACCTGGTTATCTAATATCTATTCTAATGATATTCGTAGGTTGTGTTATGTTCACTTTGCTATGATCGAAAAATAAACAGTGCTTGCTTCTGAACTAAATTACATCTTGCTGCAGCTTTTATTATTGTAAGTGTTACGGTGACATCAAAGCTTTGGTATCGGTAGCCAAATGCGTACCGAAATTTTTCATTGCAAGTATACCGAAATTCAAGGACCTATTAAAAAAATGAATGAAAATGTATATTATTTTTTTAAAACTTTTTTGTTTCGTTTTGTAATGTTTCAACTCAAAAACAGATGTTTTTGCATAATAACTTTTTTAGCACTCCTATTGGTGTTCCTGGCAAAACACAAGGAATGATGTTTACTCCAGTTCCAGCCAATATCGATTATTATGCGACTGAAAGAGTTGGAGTAGATCAAATAAAAAAGGTTAGTGCACTCGTGCTGTTTTTTTTTTTTAAAGAATGTTGGGCACCCAAAATAAACCTGCAGGAATCCAAAATAGAAAAATTATTTCCTTTGATTTTTCCTGATTCTAGGGTCCCGGTTTTCATTTTTAGGATCCAAAAATCGGTTTCTTAAAGCGTTTTTTAAAACTTTGGGTCATCAACAAAGTGGTCTTAATTTTTTATGTTAGCATTCATGCAAGGTGTTGAGGTTTTCAAAATAAATAATTTGTACGTTTGTAATCATATTTAATAGCCTTTCGGTAAAACTCCTGCCATCATCAGTGTAAAGCTAAAAAGGTCAGAATAAGCAGCATATGAAAGAAATTGTTTTAAACACTTATACTAAAGATTACAGATTAAACAGTAACATTAAATAGACATCCGCGGCCCCCTGACTCGTCTGATGAGCTCGATTGAGCGAATACTAAAGATTACAGATTAAACAGTAACATTGAATAGACATCCGCGGCCCCCTGACTCGTCTGATGAGCTCCATTGAGCGAAACAGCCGTCACGAGGAGAGGTTCTGGTGAATACTGTGTTGTTTGAGTTAATTGTCTGTTTGTTTTATGTTTTAAATTGCGCTGAGTAAATGTATGTGTACTATTCAATTTTACTGTTTAATCTGAATTCTTTGTATACTCATTTCTCTCTGTCTTATAAGTGTACTTTATTATGTTTGATTGGGAACAATGCAAAAGTGTGAGATGCAAACTTTGTTGTTATTTTTTTCAGAGTACGAAAAATCCGAGAAGCAGCTTGATTGCTCTTCCATCTGAATTCGAGAACGTTCTCAACTCCACTTCTGATCTGCTCTCCATGTTGGAAGTGGTTTCAAAATATGTGGATGAAGTCGTGGTAATTATTGTATATAGAGTTACTTATGATCGTAAAATTCTGACTTTGATGCTGTAGATCAGTGGTTCTCAACCTTTTTAGTTAACGGACCGGTAAAATTTCAAAAGAAATTCGGCGTACCGGTGGAAACCAAAAGCACAAACGTATGCAAAACAAAAAGTATGCAAATTCAAAAGCACAAACAAAAAATATGCGCAGTGAATATCTCAAACACAAAGTATGCAAATTCAAAAGCACAAAAGGACGAGCAATTCAATGAGAAATTTGCTGCTGTCTTTTTAATATCATACACGTCACACGCGGTTGTAATGAAGTTTCTGAAAGGTGAAGAAGGGCAATTTAATTAAGATTTGAGAAGGGCTTTATCAGTCGTTGTCATCTTTTGTATCTCGGGCATTTGATTTTCATTTTCACTCAGTTGTCTTTTTGAATACTCAAGAGGCTTGCCAACAAGGTCGTTACGATGAGACTGAAAATGCTTAGAAAGTTTTGAGGATTTCATTGCCTCGTTGGAAAGAATTTAGGCGCAGACTAAGCACAATGGAAGCGGCTCTTTTTCACTGTCAGGAGCAATGGTGCAACCAAGCTCCAAGTACTTCTTATCGACTGCCTTATAAAATCTCCTTTTCGCTTTTTGCTTGTTTCTGTGTTATCCACATCAATATCGCATGATCGTTTCGGTGAGCCATCTTATTCATTTGAAGTACCGGTAGTTGGCCTATCGTCTTCCTCTCTTCCGTTAAAATCACTATCTTGATTTTTTCTGGTGTTTCTTTTTTTTTGAAAAAACTAGATAATACCCTATGCTGTTTGGTTGTCTCTGCTTGACAAGTCTGGGCTTCAATGATTTATAAATTATTATTATTAGTTGCATATCACGAGAACGCAACGTGGTCGCTATAACGAGCTCGCCTAATATTTGCCGTCCATCTGTCTACCACTGTGAGAAGTAGAATTTTGTTTGTTGTAGCCGAACTTGTCGGCTTGTTCTCAATACTCTTCCTTTAATGCGGACTATGAAAGAGTAACAGGTGTCAAGCAGGAAAGCTGTGAATACACGTTATGAACCAGACTCTCGATCGAACCTGGAGTTCAATGCTCCAGAGACAGACCTTGTGTCTTAAAACACATTTTTGTGATTGGTAGACCTATGACATCTTCTACTTTCTTAGGCTGGAACTACTCCCATGGATTCGAAACTAGGACGGTATTTAATGGATCTTGTTTGCACAGTGCCACATATGGAAGAAGATGAATTTGACACCATGCTTAACAACAACATAAATGTATGTGCAATTGTTCTAATTGTAGTTTATGCAAGTAAATATCTTGATACGGCGTAGATACGATGGTTTGGCGCTTCGTGATTGCCAATCAGCAGGTTGCTTGTCCCAATGTCTCATGAACCAGTGTTCCAAGTATTGGAAGCCAGGTGGCGTTGCTACACATATCGGTATTCGCTTTTTGACAAGCATCTAACAACTCAACCCCAGCCTGACTTATTGCTGCGTCGATTTTTGACTAGGAACAAACTTTAACTTTGTAAATATCGTATTTTCTTGATTAGAAGCCGCGGCTACCATTTTTTAATTTTAAGCATTTTGTGCGGCTTCTTTTCGAGGCCGGGTTTAATTTTTTAATATAAACGTTTTCATCTTCAACATGGTGTCCAGTGAGCATTTAAGTTGATCTACCGTAAGGGATAGGAAAACGAAAACACTAAATCAGCTGCAAATTAAGTGATATTAGTATTAGTGACGATGATAAAAATTACCGTTGATATAGTAGTTTTTAGTATTTAGTTGTGTATCAAATCAAATCTTCATTATACTCGCCGTATTACGCCGAAGCGTGTAACGAGTTGCGGGGCCCATCCCCGCGGCTTTGCGCCCAGGCAACACAGCTCCGAAGAAACGTCGCAACGGTGGCGAGTCGTTGGCGACACTGTGTCGATTTGACCGGCCCGGGTATTGAACACCACACCTCCCGCACCGATAGCGTGCGCTTAGCAACTGAGCTAACGGCCGGTTCCTTAGTTGTGTATTTATTTGTTTATCCTCCTATCACGAGAAAGCGATCAATGCGCTATACGAGCTCGCTTAGGAGTTGCCAGCCATCTGTCTACCTCACCAAGATGGGGAAATCCCATAAGTGCCTTTCCCAACGGCACAAGTCAACTTGCCTACTTGTTCTTCACACTGTCCCTTTAATGCTGTGCGTCAAGCAGGGAAGCTGTAAATACCAATTTTAAAGTCGTTGGTTTGACCCGACTCGGAATCAAACCCAAGTCCGCAGCTCCCGAGGCGGACGAAATTGTTGAAATAAAACACGCAATGTTTGAGTTTGCTTTGTTTTCTTGTATCAGTAAAGAAACGGTTTTGCCCATTGCGGCTTTTATGTTTTGTTATTTTTAATCAATTCGTGCGGTTTCTATTCTTATTCGAGGGCGGCTAAGCGAGTCGAAAATCGTTACATGAAACTTTGCATAACGGCCTTCGCCGTGGAATGACCACCATTGCAGCAATGGTTGGGAATGTATTTTGCACTGTGTGGCCATTTTTTCTCGTCTAATGTAGTTGCGATTGTAAGCGCCAAGCAAGAACGCTGTGGAACTTTACAAATTAACGCAGTCGCTGCTTACACTGGATTGCTGTCTTGAAACCGAGGTGTGTATCGGTTAAAAACGTCCTCTCGGTAAGTGTAGGGCTGGGATTTTGTTCGCGGTCAAGTCACGCTGTAGACTTGACGGTCGTCACATGCGGCGATATTTTTATTGGGCTGGCCGTCTTGGCTACCCCGCTTTTGAGTAGAAATCAATGATTGATTATACGTTTTTGTTCAGGATCTTCTGATGGTTCGCTATCTTACAAATGTAGTGAAATCTCAAGTTGCGTTGAACGAAAAATTAATCAACACATCAACGATTCAGCAGACATCATGATTATTAGAACTTGAAGATACAATTTCATTTGCTGCTATTTGGAGTGGATTTTTGCGCGGGAGAAATAAATGTTTGTTTTGTTGTTTTTGCTTTTTTACGGCATTCAATACTGGCTATTTAGCAGTAGAGCAGCATTGAAACACACAAATAGGTAGTTTTAATTTCCAGTTATTTTGAGAAGCAGTGAATCATAAATTGGCTTGAAGTTATTAACAACTCTGTAGAGCTGATTTTTAGGTGGCCAAAGTCTACCCACTAGGCATAAACTGACACGTGGCTTAAGCAGTCGATATGTAAAGCATATTTTTACGTGCATGTTCAAACCAGTGTAGGCTAAGTGCATCAGTGAATTGATAAATTAACACACTTAAAACCAAAAAACTAAAACTTTAGGCCTGTACAAACATTTTCACTTCAAAAAAAGTGCAGACTACCCGATCAATGAAATATTTCCGAACACAAAGCCCGAAAAAATGTGCAAATAAAAATAACTAAAAACACAACAATTGAGTGCATTTTTATAAACAAAATTGAAATGAGATGATAAAGCAGCTCTTGCTTGAGAAATAACATTTACAAAACATATCTTGTCCGTTGTCACAAAATTAATTGCTTTCTGTGGTCAAGTAGCGTTTACCACGCATTGAATTGGCCCAATGGAGATGGTGAAGGAACATTTCTATGCTCATATCATTTTTGATTTTACCAATCACTCAAAATAGGGACCTCGGATAACGAATATGGTGAGATAACTGTACGTACTTTAAAAACGACGCTATTTACACGAAAATAATTAGGTAATTTACAATAGACAATGACAACGGTAACAAAACTCCCAATAACTACGTCACGCTCAACTCAATGTCTCACTTGGTTTAGGACCTTCATCCCGAAACTACTATTCACCGCGATAAAATTACGAAAAGTTACTACGGCGCAAAACTGTAATATAAAAGCACCATAATCAAAAAATGCAGACACATATAAAAAAAATGTGCTACGAGAAAAATAAAAATAGCAGTTACAGTATTGCTAAGTCATGGTGTGTTGCCATCAAAACGTTTTTTTGACGTCATTCATTTTTAGATAAATGACAACCTGTAGTAGGTTCTGACAAAAATATACAATACATCCTTTGTCACAAGATTTCATGCCCAAAAAATGAATTCTTACAAAAACATGATTGAAATCCACTCGTATACTTTCGCAAACCGGTCGTAGTCATTCTAAATTTAAGCTCCAAGAATCTTCTTCATCAGCCAGCTCGGTGATGAGTAAATGAAGAGGACAATTAGAGCGATAAGAAGAAGAACAATGAAGACTTTGATGATCAGCCATTTGAATCGGGCACAAATGAGGTAACGTAGAGATTTCAAAGGGTTCATGAACCAAACAAATGAAGTATCAGGACGACTAAAAAAGGTTGAACATTGAAATTATTCTACTGGTAAGGGTATGCCTAAATGGTAATGTTCAGCAAGCACTATAGCGAACGCAGGGAGTTAAAAGCTATTGCTTACATTCTCGAACAAAAATAGTTTCCTGACATTTTTCCGCGCCTAATCCACATAAAATCTCTGCCTAGCGTTCCAGTCACGGGTCATTTATCACCTAACCACTAATGCAGTAATCCAATCAAATCAGCAGTTTCCGGTTAAAATTCAAGTCAAAAGTAGCGTACAACTAAACTCGCTTAAATTAGTGGCAATTCAACGGATAGCATTATACAAATGCGCAGCTACCTTTACTGATTTATCACACGATAAAGACCATGACGTGGTGGTCACCCGGTGGGTATATTCCTACCAATCTACAACAGGCTAGTTACGCTAACTATGTGTGCTAAACTGATTTAAGAACGATTTAAGAACGAATTCGTTCTTAAGAACACACTCACAATGGAAAACTGAAACAAAACTTGTACGAAGGACGTGTCTAAGAACGTTATCAACTCACTTTGGTTTTTCTAACGGATCAGGTTCATCTCTTCCGAGTCCTGCTGGACTTTTTTCCGCTTCCTCCGCCGTCATCAGGCTGATCTCCGCTTCGACTTTTCCCTGAAATCAAAATAAGTTGAAAAAATTTATAAAATGCTCTTTTGGAGAGCAAGAGAAGACATCAAAACACAACACGATATTTTAATCATAAATAAGTTAGCCCACTTTAAAATTCAATTAGAAGCTTCAGCCTAGGCCAGTCGTAAAAAGTATGGTGGAAATTAGAATGTATATTACCTCCAATTTCAAAGACAGTTCGGAAAGTTCACCACTAGAGATATTTTTTTGAAAACGCTTAAAGTTGGCTAACCAACAAGTTAAGTTTTAATATTGAGTAATGAGTATACAGAAATACAAAGCGAAAACACTGAGGTTATGCTATGGCGTGTGGGCATTGCAGTTGCGAAAATTGCAGGGCAAGCTTCTGCAAATTTGCAAAAAGACGTAGACTGAACAATTAACATTCGAGCGCGAACCTGACGAACATACAACGGACGGTGACTCGCACACATATTCCGATTTAGTGCGTGCGGGCTGTTAACAAGACCTGTATGGCCACGGTGCATTTTTCTGGTTTAATTCTTAAATTTTTTATCATGTATCATTTTTATAGCTACATGGGATTTTGGTGCTAGTGGGGCATAGATAGTTAGATACCGGTACTGGTTCATTTAAAATTACCAGCACCTCAAAGGCCATACAGATCTCAGGTATATAAGTGGGAGTTGTGGAAAAAGGCTTGATTCAATTTTATTTCGAAGTTATTATTATTATTTGACGTGATTAATGACTGTAACATGTGCAATAAAGAATTTACAGCGTTGGTAGCTATAGGCCTAATGCCAACTTAGCAAAAATCACCAACTTATGAATTTTTATCAAACCCACAGACCAGGGGTGGGTTGGGGAACCTGCGACCCGCGGGTCAAATGCGGCCCGCATAGCTTCTGAATGTGGCTCGCGTCATAACTTTGTTAAGAGTAGCCTACAACACACCGTAGATTAGAAAATGGTAATCTCTCTTAAAAACTTCTACGCGTTTCAACAACATGCCGCGTTTGTGACGCAAAAACCGCGCAAAAGTCGTTAGTTTCACGGTAAAGAAAAACTCACAATGAATGGTTGATAAATTTTCGACGTAAAATTGCGTATTTTTAAAGCGAAATTTAAAAATTAAAAGTTAATGTGGCCCGCTTGAAATATTATGCAACCGATTATGGCCCGCTGTGCTTCACCGTGCTATAAACCAACAAATTTCAAAAAAAAAGAAACGAAAACACTGAAAGGTATAAGCCAACGCCTATTAATTTCATAAAATTGTCAAATATCAATCACAAAATCAAAAATATTCAGGTTACACTAATTTCGCAAAAACCGCCAAAATATGAATTTTTATCCAGCCTATAGACTTGCCAAATTGAAAAAACGAAACTATTGAAGGATGAAGTAGGCTTTGCTAATTTCACCCTAAATATGATTTTTGTGTATAGGCACTATAGGCCTACACTAGCAAAATTTCAAAACAACGAGACTAATTGCGAATTTCGCAAATATTAAAAAATACGAATTTTAATCAAGCATAGGCATATAGTCCACACCAAGAAAATTTCATAAACCGAAAATGTTAAGGCTATGGCAATTTTGAGAAAAACGCCTGAATATAAATTATTTTCAAGCCCATAGACTCCGAAGTCTATCCTGCTTCGGTCAAAAGTAGATTCACTTTTAGACAGGCTCTAGTCAAAAAGCCTACAGTTAAACATATCATGCTTTTCGCCTAAACGGCATCTACGGTAAGCTTAATCAAAGGTACTCCATGATACAATTTCAATTTGATTTAGCCATTAATAGGTTAAGAGATTAATTTAAGTTTACATTTTCAATACAAATAAGTTCATTCGCTTTGAACATTTTCATCTTCCCACTCGGCTACTTTTTTTTCCGGCTTGATTCTTAACGCAAGATCCCAGAAGAAGTTCTTACGAGTCACGACTCGACTATCCGCCTTGTTTTTCAATACATTCACGACCAACTTACAGTAATTTCTAACTCATCTTGATCATTTTTGGCGGTGAAAGGCCACCAGCCTTTTATCCGTCTTTGTTTGAATAAAGAAATCATCGGAATATCGTCAGAATTATCGTCGTCAGCTGCAAGGTTCAAAGTGCATTTGTTCGAGGATTTAGCGCCTCTTGGAAACCGGGTGAGGTCAAGGGTCAAGGATCCTGTCACGTGAGAAAAGCAGCAAGTTTTTTTAGTTACCACAATCAAAGGAGTTTACAAAAGACCGTAATTGACTGACAAATTCGAAAATGAAGTCCAAGCTACGAAGCAGTTTTGCGGAAAGAACAAAATCTGTTTGCTTTTGAAACATAAAAATTTGACTTGAAAACTATCAATAGGCTGATAACGTATTGGTTGCTAGATTTTAAAAATACAATAAATACACAACCAAAGTATCCAAAACTAAATAAGCGACTCTGTTTTTAAAGTAGAGCACTTATTTTTAAATCTAATATGCAAAAATTACTAGTACTGTACAAGGGTACTAAAACCTACCTAGAAAATCATCTGCAGAAAAATGATCAGCATCCCAAACCTGCAGATTAAGTCTGGCTGGAATCTTGAATTCTGTTTCATCCCAAGCGAACATGCTTTCCTGAAAGCAACATGGCAGTTCAGTGAAAATTTATAACCGTTAGGTGGTGCTACGTACCTTCTTCGTAACAACGATTTTTTCTTCAGCGACCAAGTAGTCGAAAGGAAAAATAAACCTCCAGTTGAAATTTCCCTCTCCAGTTAGTGACCGGTAATGAATGTCCGTTTCCTGTTTATCACTTCCAAGTAACCATCTAGTACAAGGTAATCACGTCATAATGACGTCATTATTGCAAAATTTTAAATATAAATTTCCATTTTTCGGTTTTGGAAAAATCTCTTCAACAATGCAAAATATCGTACTTTTACGAAATATGAACAAAATGGCTTGCGGAGGAAAATAAAATTGGACATTCCGACTCATTTTTGTTCCTCCTTGAGCTATTTCCGTCTCACAATTATGATATTCCGAAGAACCAAATGTTACCGGTAAATTAAAAAAAGTTTAGGAAGTATCAAAAAGCACATTAGCTGCCCCAAAATCAAAGCGTTGGGTTTATTTAGCAAGTATATTCAATGCATGCATTTCTGACCCTTTTACGTAAATGTCAGACATTTTTTCTCCCGTAAAAAAATCGTCATCTTCGCATATGACGTCATCAGTATTCCATATAATGACACGACATTCATACCTGTTCCAGTAAGCGTGAAAATAAAACAAAAATTATTAGTTTATTTATTGTAAAAATACGAAAAACAAAAGCAACAGAAATGGAAATTCTAGCAATTTCAAACTTCAGAAAGAGAAAAATTGCTCTAGCAGATATTTTGTGTTTTTTGTTTATATTTAAAATGTTTATCCGTTCGATTGCGCAGCAACATTAGCTTACTAACTTACCAATATATAAACAATAGTTTATCAATATTAAATATGCACTTTTTGTTGTGAAAAAGAGTCAAAAACCTTCCAAAAATTTGCACTTCCTCAAAATTTTTATCCGTGTATGTACATGCATCTAACTTGCAATATTTCGTGTTTATTTTTGAATAAACAAAATGAAAGCGAAAGTCATTTACGTTCAATGTTTTTACGCATGGATTATCATAATGATAAGCTTGAAGAACACGTGTATTTCTAAAAAAAGATTTTGATCCAATTCATCATTTCGCAAGGCATTACATCCCATGTGCGCACTAAGCTAAGCTTCCACATCTTCATAATGATGCAGACCAGTGGTTCTTAACCTTTCATGGTTTGTGGCTCTTCTACAGACTCTCAACAGCAGTGGCCTCCTGCTCAGCAATATAATTTTAGTCAGTATTTCATTCGTCGTAGCTACAGCCGTCCGCTAGACCGCTACTCTTCAGTGGCTTAAGTGGTTAATTATCTTTAATAAATCATGATCTAGTGGCCACCGGTTGAGAACCGCTGGTGTAGGCAGAAAAAGGCAAGGGAGGAGAGCTTTCCTCCGCGAATTGCCGTATTTTAGCATTGTGTATTTCAGGAGTAAACTAAGCTTTAGTTGTGTTCCACCTCGCTGCAAAAAAAAATTGTCCCACGCCAAAGATTTTTCAGGCAATGCCCTTGTTTTTAATTCGTGCAATACCAAAAGCAAAAAATAACTGAAGAGTCAACAGCCACAAAAGCAAACTTGCCGACTATACAATTAGTCATGGACAAAACTTCTCTTCTCCAAAAAAATTTGTTCGTTTGAGGCTATGTTTAGTTAAATTATAAGTAGTTGCAGTCTCAAAGATTATTATCATTAAAAGCAATATATTGTTTAGATTTTTCAAATTTTTTGTTTATTAATCGGATTGAATACAATGTTAGTTTCATAAATCATTGTTCACTGAATTTACATTTACGTAATTCTACTGCCAAAAATGTTTGAGATTAATGCAGTTTCGACACTTCAGAACAGGAGAAGATGTTGATTAATGCATAAAAGAATTGTAACATTTCAAAATACGCAAAGCCGATGTGAACTCAATATCTAAGATTGCTTTGCTTCGGACCTTTCAATGAGTTTACTACCAGACTTGATTTTAGAGTGAAGTTTTGTTTAACTCCGGTTGAATTTCGTAGCTTATTAGGCTCTAGAAAAACAATGATCGTTGCAAAATTAGGCCTGCGTTGCAACGACATGCAAACAATATAAAAACAAGGGACAAATTAATGTTTCGACTATAACCAAAGTCTCGTCAGCCTTGCTACGCACAGCCAATCCAGGCTAAACTCATTCCAGACTGTAAAGACTCTGTTTTTGCATTGCTTTACCTGTACATCTCGACTTCATCTCTTTTCTAGGTTGTGCCCTATTTTTGGCAGGCGACTGGCCCCAAACAACGATACCCAGTGAAAGAACCTATAACCACTAACCCACAACTGAGTTACCGGTAGCCTAACTAGCCCACATCACTAGAAGCCCCCATGGCAACCCACTCATTTGCAGCTGCAGACGCGTTTCGACCTTATTATGGTCTCATCAGTGCAGCATAGCAACCTCCCACCTTCCTGAAAAAAATAAAAATAAAAAAAATAAAAAAATAAAAAAAATTCGTGAAAAAGCGGGGGACAAAGCAGGCACTGTGTCTGCGCATGCAGCCCAGAAAACACAGTGAACGTCAGCGCTTATCGGTGGTTTAAACATCAATATCCCGGTACGTTTGTCGAACCGCATGTACAGTTACAGGATCCAGCAAGATGATACGAAGAAGGATATGTAAGTCATATAGAATTCTTCTTTCCCTCTAGTGGCTTCTTTGTATCATCTTGCTGGATCCTGTAACTGTACATGCGGTTCGACAAACGTACCGGGATATTGATGTTTAAACCACCGATAAGCGCTGACGTTCACTGTGTTTTCTGGGCTGCATGCGCAGACACAGTGCCTGCCTTGTCCCCCGCTTTTTCACGAATTTTTTTTATTTTTTTATTTTTATTTTTTTTTCAGGAAGGTGGGAGGTTGCTATGCTGCACTGATGAGACCATAATAAGGTCGAAACGCGTCTGCAGCTGCAAATGAGTGGGTTGCCATGGGGGCTTCTAGTGATGTGGGCTAGTTAGGATACCGGTAACTTAGTTGTGGGTTAGTGGTTATAGGTTCTTTCATTGGGTATCGTTGTTTGGGGCCAGTCGCCTGCCAAAAATAGGGCACAACCTAGAAAAGAGATGAAGTCGAGATATACAGGTAAAGCAATGCAAAAACAGAGTCTTTACAGTCTGGAATGAGTTTAGCCTGGATTGGCTGTGCGTAGCAAGGCTGACGAGACTTTGGTTATAATATAAAAACAGAATTCGGTTTTTGGGCTAGAGTTAACTTTTAAAGTATGATAACGCAATGGTTTATGGTTTAATGTTATCAGTTTCGCTGTAGGCCTATATTTGATTATGTGGCAAAGGTTTTGTAAAAATCGTGCGAGTAAGAATGTCCATTTCAGTTTCTTTTGTTATTCATCAATTAGCAGTAAAATACCCTTTCACATAGATATCAGATGCCTTTTCCCCGGTAAAGAAATCATCATCTTGCAACAACACATTGTCGGTGTTCCATATTATCACACGCAACTGAAAACTTTAAAACAAAAATTAAGAAAAAACGTTGGCTATATGCGACGCAAAAGCCTCAATCTTCGTAAAGATAATAAGAGGTCTAAAAGAAAGAAAAGCAAAAAAGTACTAACTTTACCCATTAAAAAAACAAAACAAACAAACTACTTAATATTTTGACGATTTTGCAACGGTACAGAAAACAATAAAAAAACATACTTTTTGGGTTTGCGAGGGGATACATCAACAGGAGGGCCAGGAGGGGGCATATCCATGGGGAACATGTCGACCCATAGTTCAATACGCCCCTAAAATTAAACAAGTTTTTACTACTAAAAAGGTAAAAGAAAACATGACATGAATTAGAAAAATTTAAAAACACATTCAAACTTCACGTTCTTCCAATATCAAACATATTTAAAACAAATTTAAAGAATCTGCTAACTTCATTTCATTAAAATTACGCAACAATGACGTCATTATGACTTAATTACTTAACTCTTCATTATACTCGAGGTATTACGCCGATGCGTGTAACGAGTGGCATCTCCGCGGCTTAGCGCCTGAGCAACAGAGCTTCGAAGAACCATCGCAGCGATGGCGAGTCGTTCGCGAAACTACGCCGATTTGACCGGCCCGGGAATGGAACTTCCGCACCGGCAGCAATGTTTTTAACGACCGCACCAACCGACCGAGTGAAATGACTGCGCCGCGATGCTTACCTGTTCGATGCCAGGCTTATCAGGACTGTATAACGATCTAGTTTCGACGTGTTCTGGAACCAACTTGCACCCAACTTTAGGGATTTCATCCCAATGTCGCAAAGCCAACAATGCAACATGCTCATCTGTGGGTTTCTTATGGCCTGAAAGTACATAATAATTAGTGGTGTACACAAAGATAGCGCCCAACCTCCCTGCCCCTTTAAACTACAGATTGAAAGACGATACTGTTTAAATGATTGCAAAAATTGTGACTTATCTTTTTACGCCATTTTTCGCGTCAGAAAATGTCTTCGTTCGCCCCTGAAAATAATTATCAAGAATGGATTTTGATCTGAAGCGGCAAACTTTTATTTTGCTGTGAAAGTAATTTAAAATCACGTATGACGCGAGTAAAAAAGTGTCACACAGTCACTTAGCCATGTAAGTATGATTCGAAATACAAAGAAAAACCAACAAGCCACTAGAGGGCATGCCGTTCTGTATTTAATGTGCACCAATTTTGCAGGATGCGCAGACATGGCCCCCAATGAAATAAGTTAAGGAATAGCAGCACCAAGGGTTGAAAAATTTTAAGTAACACCAATTTAACTCTTATTTCAGGCCAAATTCTTCTACCGAAATATAATGAACCGTTTCCCTAAACGTCTGCAAAATCCAGCTTTTAAATACATCCACTGTCATATCATAATTTGGTGTTATTGATAGAAATATTTTGCCTACAACAAATCATAGAAATTCTTAATAATTTTTCGTACTCTGCAAATTTTAACGAGAAACAAAATTTATTGAGATGTCAAAATCGACACTTCTATCTTTTTCAATCAACCAACAAAGTCCTTGACAGATTTTATTTTTATCCTTTACGATGTTTGAGTTTTTACCTATCAAAGAGACAATGAGTTTGAAGTGCGACACTTTTATCTTTTGCAATCAACCAACAAAGTCCTTGAAAGATTTTATTTTTATCGTTTACGATGGTTAAGTTTTTACAAATGAGTGTGAAGAGTTTATATTTATAAAATTCAGATCTTTCAATAACAGTTTTTAAAATGCTGAATATTTCGCAAACATCTGCAAAATGTTATCACGGCTTTCTGTCACACATTTTGACAACTTTTGAACACTATTAAATACAAATCTTAAGCATCATCGCTCTGAGCTGGTGCCTGGTGGTATAAATCGCTCTTGACGTTAAGGTCAGTTAATGTCACTCGCTATTAGCCTTATCATTTAAAAAATGATCAAATATTTTTATGCAAGTTCAGCTTCGAGATAACGTCAACTGATGGATGATTTTTCTCTTAATCTCTTATACAACACAAGCAAAATATTATATAATATCACGAGGAGTAATAAAGCCACAATAATTCTTGTAACTCTATTTTTCTCTTATTGCCGTCCTTGTATTCCGTATTACATAACAATCATTTAGTAAATTTTTGCCTGAGGTAGCATTTTCTATGACTCAAGTCATCGAAAAATAAATGGCAACACTATTTAGCCATATGAAAATAATTTTCAAATGCTTTCGAAAAAGCATCATATTTCTCTCTTCAGAGAAATTTGTTTAGTGCGTCATTCATGAACCGAAACCCTTAAATTACAACGGCAAACGCTTTCACTGCAGGCTTTGTATGTATTAGGCCTGATAAAAATGAAGCATGAGGATCAAAGCTCAATTTATAACAATATCATTTTTTGATGCAGAAAAATTCCTAATTCGTAGTAAACTACTCAGGAAGATTAAATGAAAATATACTTCCGGTTTTCGTTAAAAATGACATCATCAAATAACCAGGATTTCGTTTGAAACGACTAAAAAAAGTGAATAATTGTCCTTTCTAACGAAGAAGTCCAAAAAATATCACTAAAGGCCAAAGCTTAAAATATCACTATTTACAAGAATGAAAAACGTAAAGTTTTCCAATAAAACACTTACTTAGATAAAAATTATCATGGGAAACACTATTTAAAAAAAAAACTGATGTACTGACGTCATCTTTGTAATGACGTTCGCTTTAATGTCCAGTATAGACATTCTACGAAAGTTTTACGTCAACGCGCACACTTTCAAAGTCAACTCAAACCCTCGTTATAACAGTGTTAAATAGCCTACGCTATTTAACCGTTGACATAGTCAATTTTATTCAAATTTTTGAGTCTAATGAACTTAGATCCTCACTTAGCCATTTGCATTTATCGTGCGTTAACCTGGTTACAACATATTTAACTTTCGAATGAGAATGCATTTTTTTTGCTAACTAATATTTCAATCAAGCCAACTCATTTTAATATTCGAGTATTAAAAAACAAATTTTACTAATATTCAAATGTCAGTGTTTCAATACTTTACTATGATTTTGCTACGACATATTGTGATACCAGTGCTTTCGTGAGAACTAGATTAAGCCGGATTCTCAAAATAAAAATTTGATTTTGATAAATATCACAACTCACTAGTACGACAACACTGATCCTTTCAATTAACGTCTAGCAGGGAACCTGAGAATGTCAATTTTAAAATCATTAATTTGACCCGACTCGGAATCAAACCCAAGCCTAGCTGTAAAGACACACGCTCTATCCCTCGGCCATCGATTATTTCTTTCTTGTAGTATCAGCGAGCAAACGATTTATGAGCTAAGCATCAGTAAAAATGCCACATACCATTTTCATCCTCTAGTTCCACTGGTCCAGTAAAAATTTTCTTTCCAACCCGTACTTTTCCTGGACTGAAGTGGGGACCTTCGACTTTGAGGTCTTTGCAAAGTTTTTGAAGAATTTGAGAAGGTTTCATTGGGTCTCGCCATTGATTGTAACCGAAACTAAAGTCAAATTATCATTGTTTTTTATGCTGCGGATAGATAACTTCCAGTTCTCTAATCTCAGAAGGGAAATGCATTTTTTGCTATGATTTTAAGTTTGTTCCACTATGTATCATATTTTTACCATATAAAAAAACTTAGCAGCACACTGCTATAAGGAATATAATGTCAACAAATCTTAATTTTCCGCCAAAGCTTTTATCGCTCGTCGCAGAAGATCAAGATGTTTGGAAACACCCACTTCAGCAGCAGCCCTCTTGACTCTCAAGACAAGTAGGTCTCAGAAGCGAAAATAAATAGAAGTCAAAATCAAGCAGTATTTTAAACTCTTACATAGCATATTTCTCAGCTATGCCACACAGAGGTCTGTGCTTGCTGTAAAAACGGTTCTCCAGGTCAATTTTCGTTTCTCCAATTAAATCATCTGCGCTCAGCAAGTCCCAATCAAACACCTGTACTGTCAACACGCTTTCCATGGGAAACGTTGCTTCAAAATCAAAACTCCTGCAAAAAAATCAACTTTTTTCGCTTATGCAAAAAGTTACTTGAATAAATTTAATTCAAATTTTTTTTTTGAATAATATCAGATATTTGAATAAGACAAATTTAACACCACCTCTTTTCAAAGACCTACTTTCCAAAAACTGGGTTCAGCTGCTTCGAGACATAATTTTCCTTGTCATTGACTTTATTGGTTCCCAGCGATATGACGACATATGGGTCAGCTTTGCCGTTGGGGTCTGTTGGGTGAAGGTCCGTCGCCCTTATGACATAGACACGGACCAAAACATGAATCGGTTCGTTGGAAGGGAGGCCCTAAAATCAAGAAATACGAATATGTTTAAGAAGCAAAATCAAGACAAACGGGGAACGCAGTGAAGACAGCAAATACACAGATTACTCACGTTAACGCTTTATTGTGAATACTCAATGCACAGAACATACAAGACAAAATGAGCGTAATTAATAATACGCGACAGCGTAATTAATTGTCGCGTATTGTTAATTATGCTCATTTTGTCTTGTATGTTCTGTGCAGCTCATTTTGTCTTGTATGTTCTGTGCATTGAGTATTTCCAATAAAGCGTTAACGTGAGTAATCTGTGTAATTGCTGTCTTCACTTCGTTCCCCGTTGTCTTGATTTATTTTTCTGCACTGTCGTTTCGTATCCTGGCCATGGATTTGGTGGGTCGTTCGGTTCTACCGTTTTCTTTTCATCTTTAAATAGCAAAAGTAACTTTTTTCGTACGCTGTCTCTCTTAATTATCCGTTAATATAGTAAATTGATTACATTGAGGAAGACTGCGAAGTGATCATGCGCTCTTCAAGTCAGCAGTCACCCGGCATATACGTCAAAGTCAATCGAACCCTTCGCGTAGGTCTGTAACCTGTAAGCGGTACCGCTAGATCATCACCCTAACAAATTTTTCAGTTACTTTTAAACGAAGTTTTTGACTTCTCTTGCTGATGATTTTATTTTAATGCTTCCTCCTCCAGACTCTACGTTTGCTGTATGTAAAGCAGACGCTCAAAATCGGCGCATCCACTGTAGCACCGATGTAAAATTGGTTACGTTTACCTGCAACTGTTTGATCGAGAGATTATGCGCTAATAAAAAATTTCATGAATTCTTGAAATAAAGGAGAGCCTGCTTTATTGTGTAGGTTCAATAGTAGTGCAATGACAAGGTGTCCAACACAAGCGAAACAGCATGACATCAGAATGCAATACTTCATCTCAAACCCCCTAACTACGGGAACAAAATGAAAGTATACTAATTTACTAAAGCGGAAAACTCAGCAGGTAAGCCGAAAAGGCCTGCGAGGTTAAGGTCTTTTGCTGTCAAGTCATTGAATTTAGGAAACTCCAACACATCAAGGCTGGAAGCATTATTTTAGACTGTATCCAGGAAAAGATGTTTGCCTTGGCTGAGGTTATTTCAAGTTCTAATGCTTCAAATCAAACTGTCCTAATATTAAATCCTTTCCAAAAAGCCATTAGTCCCGAGATGTAAGATTTTTGGTGGTCCAACTGAATCTGTTGTCAAGTTCGCAAACAGACTCAGTTGACCAGAAAAATTCTTATTCAGAAGAGCGTTACATAAACCTAATTCACGAAGCTTTTCTAATTGCATCAAAGTACTTTACTTAAATGTATTGATCTCTGTAAACCCTAAAAAATTGTTGTAAACAAAGATTTTGAAAAGCCTTCCTGTCATTCAAAGATATTAAATTAAGTTTCTGCATCGCAATGATGTTCCAATACCTGCCAAATTAAATGTGATATTAAATTCTAGGTCTCTATGGAATAAGCTATTTGTTGATATCGCCATTGCGTAATGAAATTCGAACTATTTCTTTAAACAAAGAACAAAGCAAATGTTTTTTTTCAACAAGAAAAGTGCTTTCTAATAAATGAATATATTTAGATATAAACTAACAAAAAGAGCAAAGCTATGCAATTATTACATTTTGCTCTTACCACATGTTCACCATAGGTGGGCCAACAGTCCTCGGGTTTTCTGCATACAATCAACTTTTTGATATCATAATCACGTTTCTCAATCGTGACATCAAAAGTTTGATTATGACGCAGAAAGCCGTGGGCTTTTAAGCCTACTTAATCTAGACATGCGGACATTAGACAGGATACCTATAATTTATTTCAACTTCTGCAACAGTCTTAAAGTAGAAATTTAAAATGGAAGCAAAAGGAAATTGTTTTGAGCTTCCCTTTTTTGAACTAGTTAAGCTCCATTCAGTTGCGATTACATTGGGTAAATCGGCTTACAAAATCGGAAAATAACTGGGGCAGAGGCTAGGTAAGTTGTATGTAATGCCGTAATGGACAAAGTTTTGAAACTTTGCGTGGCGATTTCAGAAAAAAAACGTATTCGACCAAACGTAGTCCAATAAAAGCTTTTATTCAGCTACGCACGCGCAGTCGGGCACGTAACGTCACAAGAAGTAGATGACGTACGCAGAAATAACGTTGACGTAGGGTTCTGTTAAAAATATCCAACTTCAAATGGCTTTGTCTGATCTCGTTGCCACCCCAGGTCACCTGAATAGCTAATGCTCATGCACAGGTTTGCAAACCAAATAACTCAGCCAAAGCCTTCTAGGATAGCTGCTCACCAGCCGCTCCACCATAGTGGATTGTTAGTGTCCTCACAGCTCTGTGCATGCGTTTTATTATAGGTTGGCACAACCCAGCAATCAAATCTAGTTTAAAAAAAGCGATATATTGCCATTGCGATAACTCATATACAAGTTGTTAAACAGTTTTCAAAATGATAGATTGTGATCAATAAAAAGTTAGTAAAAGCCCAGTTAAACGTCAGTACGTTTTAAAATGGCATTAAACGTGCCCAACTCGTGTAATCATAAACACAAAACGGAAGAAACCAGTTTAAATTTGGATCTGAGTGTTTCTAGACTAAAAATTGAGATACTGGCCCGCAAAAGATTACAAGCAAAAATCTTTAATTAGCATTTTTCTAATTAAATTTGTCTGAAATCTGCAAATCTGTCTGCCGATTCAAATATAAAACAAAATATTGACTTTTATTACAAATACTTCTTACAAGCTCATATTTTGCACTAACTTGTAGTGTTCACAATCACGAACGAAACTTCTTGATTCTCGACAAAACTTTCTATTTTAAACGTTAAAGACACTATGTAATTCCTATGCCAAAATTGTAAAATCACAGTTTGATTCTTAGGCGAGGAAATTTTTTTTATTTTTTGAAACTTGTTAAAGAATTTTCGGTAACTATTTTTCGGCTAGCACTTTAATAAACTTTTTTAAATTACTTTGCAAAAAATTATCACATAATCTTACCTTAAACATGCCCAGTTGGGGATCAGGTTGTTCGATGTGGTGGGGTAAGGGGAAACGATATATCTTGAATCCCCCTTTAAAAGTGCCCACAATTCTTTTTTGATCAGTGATGTCATCAGCATGATCTTCCCTTTTACCCCGGTAGAGTTCAAATGAGTGCAAAAGGTCATTGAACCCAGAAAAGTCAGTGACGTTCTCAAGGCCAGTGTCATAGATCTGAAACGCAATGTTACTAAACATAAACATAATTGAAAAAAATTACAATAAAACTAGAAAGAATAACAATAAAATGAATATTCACGTAAAAGTCAAAACACAGCTTTCCAAGTCATAAAACGTAAAAACAATGCAAAAGAAAATAAGCGCGGTTATTTTTAATTAATGTTGAACCGAAAGTTCAACAGCAACTGAAGCAGATTTAGAACTTGCGAGAAATGAGCTTGTGCTTTTCGAGTCGTAGTCGCTCGATTAAAGTGTCAAAAGCAATCGGATTTAGCTGTGAATTGAACCTGTCTAAAACGATTCGTAGTCCTAAAAGTGGTAAGTAAGGCTTAGGCGCGTCGCTGACAAATTACCAGAGACAAGCTTGCTGACCCAAACCACTCTCGGCTAAATCATGAGCCCCACCGGACTAAACTGTAGAAACCTTAAATTAAAATTCACCAAACAAAATCATAACAAAGTTAAAAAAAATAAATTCACAAGTCATAGTTAACAGAATTCGTCTATTCTAACCAAACTAGACGCAGGCAAAAATGTGGGGCAGGACAAACAACCAATTATTCGATTAAATGACCATAATTTCCGCATTAATGCATTTACATATTACTTTTGCTAAAAACTGTGAACTCGCTGTGTACAGAAACCAATTGCTCCGTGACTGAAGTAGGCTCACTCAAACCCCTGAATTTACCTTTTAAACTTCTAAAGTACGGCCGTTAAACTAGAGGGTGAACAAATTAAAATTATGGAAATTAGAATGATGCTTTGTCATGCTAAACATTGGTGGGTTATAAGTGGGGTCGTAGCCAACGAAACATTTAGGGGGAAGGACCGGACTCATAGACAATGAGAGGCCCTTTTTCACTCACCTTTTGTGATCGATCTCTAAAAGTCTTCATACGCCGTAAAAGGGAAGGGGAGTACCCCGGTAGTTCCTTTCGTTGCGCCACTAGATTCGAGCATGTTTAGACCATACTGTGTTTAGACCATACTGTAAGCGCACTTGATTCGAAAGCATGCACGAGTTTTACATAGTTCTTGACACACATTTACGGAGAGGCTTTCAACCTCGACCCTGGTGTTTGCTATCAATGAAAGCCGCTTGAAGAAGATGTTTTATTACAAAAGCAAGGGTACGATGCATGCATATACTTCCACATGATTCAAGTTATTACTGACCTTGAGCTCATCAACGGGGTATTTAGCTTGTTTTTTGGGGCGTGCTGGAGCTGCCAAAGTCTTCTTCGCGTGTTTTACTGCTCCAAGAGCGCCTTTGAACAACTTCTTTCCCATTTTAGTGTCTTTTTCTGGAAAAGGCAAAGTGGTTCCAAGTTACAGACCAGAAAAATTTAAAGGTAAAACTGAAAGTGCTTCTTAAACATAACATTTTCGGCTTTATATAATCTTTTATTCAGTCAATTATGTTTCGTTAAAGCAATATATTATTTACAAAGCAGTATTAAAAATTAATTGGCATTCACAACTTTTCATGTAATAATCATTTGACTACAAGTACTAAAAGAAATCGCGTATTAATGCACAATAAATTAAAAACTATGAAGTAATGTCCTTCCTGGCCAACTGAAAGGGAGTTATGACGACATCCTTTTGTCGGATCGGAGTGTCGAGTCAGGTCGGAAAGGATGTCGTCATGACTCCCTTTCAGTAGGCCAGGAAGGACTTTACTTCATAGTTTTTGATCTTCTCCCTCGCCAAGTAAAAGGATTTAACTGGAGTGTGACGTAGCTGTCTACGTACCACAAAGGTTAAAGTATTTTGGGTACATTTATGAGGAGGGATGACTGATCCTGCAAGGTCATTCATCTTGAGCAGTGACTGTTCTATACCTGAGTGCGGCTGATGAGGGTTAGTAGCCCGAAACAGCGCTGTCCCGCACTACGGTTACGCACTATAAATTGCAAGAGTTAAGCAAAAATTTAAGTTTTATTCGCTCAAACTACAAAATTATAGCTTGTCAAAATAGGTAAGTAGTGAAGAAGATCTTTATTTTTCCTAAGTTTTTTTCTACTAAATGTGACTGCTGCCGGGTATTTTACAAATTTCGTTGAAATAAATTAAAAAAAAATGCATACCGGTACTTGGTGAATTTTTGGTGATGCGACAAGGTAAAATTATAAGCAGTTAAGCAATTGTAATAATAGCCACACATAATGCTCGCAATTGCAAGGTATTGGAAGTTCTCAATATACTACCATGAAATCAAAATAGCAAGCAAATAGTTGAAACAATAGGCATTACGCAAGCGTGCTATTAATCAGCTATGTCGCTTAATTAAAATTAGATCTTAAAATATAATTCACAACCAAGCAATGCTGGAAAATTTTTTCGTGTGATTTGTTAAAAGTTCAAATCAAAAATGTAAATAATTGAAAGACAGCTAAAAATAACAAAATGACTCAAACAATAATTTAAATAAAATATTAGCAACAAAAAATTAGACAGAAAAAATCATTCACATTCTTTGGTACGAATCAGCACTTGACAGAAATTATTAATCTCATAACTTGAATGAAGAGACTCTTTACAGACATGAAACGCTTCGCCATTTTCAGCGAACACCAATGTCCAGGCATCGTACGTGGGGACAGTGAGGCAAATAAGGTACTCCGGGGCCGTAGACGTCGATAAAAATGGTAAAAGGCCGAGGGTCTGTAAGGGCTTGAACCACTAAAGTTTAGATTGTAAGTGTGCTGTGTATCTTCGCTTGGAATATACGTTTAGAATACCGAAATTTGCTCCGAGCAGGTTATATATTTTTTATATCTAGCATAAATAACTCAACATAAAAATATTTTTGCCCGAGCCTTTTTATGAATTGCTAAACATGAGAGGAAAGGATACCTAGGTTACGAAACAATACCTCTTGATGGGCAGCGATAAAAATAATTACAAGCAATTTTTTTTCAGTACTTACTAGTATCCAACAAACAATTAGATTCTGAAATGCTTTGTGAGTTTGCTTTTTGATATATTAAAAAACAAGAATTTGACTCAAATTTTTGTTCATTTTTTTAGAGCTTACAAAGCAGGACATACGAAAAGTGGAGGATTTTGTGGATAAGGTTCATTTTTCTGAAATTAAAAACTACAAAACTGTATACAGGTATTACTATGTGCCTAAAGTCCATGCCAACTGCTTTTAAAACTTTTTCTTTTATTTTTTGTTATTACATTTATTTTTTATTTTTTGTTATTAAAAAGTTAATATATCTTAATTTAAACAATCTATTCTATTTCCGAGTAACGTTATGAAATTAGTATGCAAATTACTTGAAAATATTAATTTTTGGCTCGCCAAAAAGTCTGCAATAAAAAGCTGGCAGTGCAGCAATACAGCCGGTATATGACAAAAAACTTAGTTAATGCCAATTAACATGAAACAGATGACTGTGGCCAAGAAATCTTGCTCTTCGTAAGATTCCAACCCAAGCCTCTTTGAGCTAAACTGATAGCCTAAAATACTCCAACACACAAACAGGTACCTTGCTCCATATTTTTCATAGGCGTATTTTGATTCCAATGTTAGCACAAGCGAACAACATGCCCCCGGTCATACTTCACAATTTTACGTTTCAGCAGCACCACAGGCCGCTAAGTCAATTCTATAATTTGTGCACAAAACCACAATCTGGAGTAGGGATATGGTACCGTTTTTTAGAGGAGTAATTTCGCCTTTTTTGTATGCGGCCAAAAGTAAAAATTCCTTATATCAAAATGTCGCCACTGAAACCCCAGTAAGTTGACGTCCTTTCTACCACAACGACAGGTGCGCCAATGGACCTGTTGACGTTTTTGATACGTTTTAACCGCGCAACTGTCGCTTTAAAACGTCGCAACCAGTAATCGTGTAGTTTTTTGAAGACGTGGATTAAAAGATGGCTGCAAAAATTTAAAAAGTAGCGACAATTACTTCTTCTCTGTTTCACTGACTAAAAAGTCTAAATTCATTTTTTGATTTATTTTTTTTTTTAATTACATTCCTCTTTCTGACGAAATGGCGAAAATTACGAAAACGCATCACTAGTAAACATATGCATACACACATACTCAACGTAAATCAACAATACAATATAACACAGCAAAAGCACACTCAATTTACGACACGTTTCGGCCTTATGGAACTCATCAGGCAAATGCTGAGGAATTTAGCACAATTACCAAAAATTGTTCATGTTTTACCTATACCAGGGGTCGGCAACCTGCGGCTCCAGAGCCACATGCGGCTCTTTGAACCCTCAGCTGTGGCTCCTTCTGGAGGTAAACAAAGACCTTTTTTTAGGAATCATTTTCGGAATAACTGAAGTTTTTGGACCTGACGGTAGTTTTGCGGCTCCCGCTGGGCTTCGTATCGTAACAAACGGACTAATTCGGCTCTTTAAGTGCAAAAGGTTGCCGATCCCAGACCTATAGGCTACATTTTTGTAATTTTCGCCATTTCATGATGATGCTTTCGCTTATCTTATAGTGTAATTGAGTTCTTTTTCCTTTACCAAGTTCCGACATTGCCATATTGCTGTATGAAAAAAAGCTTCAATAAGGTAAGAAAATCATCAGTTGTTATATTTAGTGCGTACAGCACTTAAAAACAGAAAAATTAAAAAACACACAAATGATCTCCTATCTGCGAAAATACGGGATGCCCTTAGACCAAGCAAAAGAAATAAGTTGTATAAAGACGGTTGTTACTAATGCTTTGCTCAACCTTTGACTTTAGTTTTTTGCTTTGGCTAACGTGACGACGTTACAAGCAGAGTGGTGCCTAATCTGTTTATCTAAGAACACGTTTTTCTGTAATTATAATTTACTGCAGTAATTGCACTGTAAAAGGCATTCAAAATTAGAGTTTTGTAAAGATTTGATTTGAAACGATTTCATTTATTAAAGTGGGAATTCTGGCTATTTTAAGTCCTAATAAAAAGATTTGCATTTTTATGAATCTCAATAAATAAAAATTTGAGGCCGAAAAACTATTTTCAGCCGAAATGTCAAAATAATCACTAATATTTGGTAGAAAATTAGAAGTTATTAAAACTTGACTTTTCATTGCCGAGACCAGACAGCAAAATCTTTAAATTAGAGGAGTTCAACCTAAGGCTTAAAAAGTCATTAATCTTACATTTCAACCAAAAAATCAATCTTATCTTAACACACCATTAAAAGAAAATTACACACGAATACACCCTCCAGAAATTTAAAATTTGCTCAAAATGTTGCATTATTTCAAACAGCACTTAAAAACTCAAAAGAACACTCAAAAATGAAGGTAAAGCTTGAAATATCAAATAAAATTATCCAAAATTTTTACAGTGCTCTCATAATTAGAGAAAGCAGTAAACTGATATACTGTATGTTCGAGCAGCTGCATGCGGCCCTATACAAACCAACAAAGGTATGATGTTTTAGGGTTTTTGAAAAAATTTATTGGCCCTTGCAGCGCCAGATACAGTAGAAGTAACGCATTGTATACTTTGTATTTAGTATCCCTCACGAGAGAGCGTTCAAAACGCTATAACGAAAATCAATGGTTTGACCCGACTCGGAACCAAACCCGAGTATACAGTTCGAAGTACACATTGATATATCACTTTGTAGCTGTTTTTCAATATCATTCATCATTATGTTACTTATCTTTGGTTAAAGTTACTTATATCAAACTAGAAAGCGGTGTATTCTTATCTTCACAGCATGACTTGACGTATAGCATTAAACCCAGTTTCGCTACTACATGCAAAGACAATTTGGTTTTGATCAAAAAGTCATGTAACCAGCAACAATAGAGCAAATCAGCACCGAAGCGAAGTCAGTTCAGAATATAACTTCGAGTTATATTGAGCCTGAATCTTAGCTGCTTACAGAAAGCGAGATTGCCGGAAGGACGTACATTTATTTCATTGTTTAATCCAGCCCAGTCAAACATTTTTTATGTTGGGTTATGGTCAGGCAGTACCCATTTGTACAGCTCTCATAACTGATTTAATGTAATAAGGCCAGTACTGTGATGTTGAACTCTAGGAAATTGTATATTTCCAAAAAAAAATGATGAAAATTTACTCTACATATTGAGTCAAAATTAAATAAGCATGCGTTTATCAATTAACCTAAAAATTTACAGAAATTACTCGTTCAAAAACAACAGTGTACTTGCAAACAACACAACTAAAGCAAATTGAATAAAATGATTTAAATTTGCGTCTAAAACCATTAAAATTAAAGTAAATGCATCAGGCAAATCCATGCATACCCTCTTTCTTTGGTATCGCTTGCCCATAGTATGTTTTTGGTGCTGAAAAAGATTTGCAATTTTAGAACTAACGCAAAACTTCTACTGCAAAATGCCACCCTTCCAAAAAACAATAAAATATCCATTAATTGTTATTACATTTTTCCTATCTCATAATGCCAAATGCCAAATCCAAAATTAGATCATAGTGGAATTTTCTATACCCTACTTGAAATTAGAACGCCTTCTGCCGTAATATCGCCGCAATTATAGCAAGCCTCTTCATTTTTTGGAATATCTTTTTTCGTATATGTGCTGTAAATACTGCAAGCAGTAAATAAATTTTGGTCTTTTCGGCATAAAAATCCAGTTTTCAATGTTAGATGGTCACATATTTTTATTTTTATAGTTACAATATATTTGTGACCAAATATTTTGATGGGAGTAAAAAAATACAAATAGTTTACTATGGGCGATTGAACAGACCTTACTGAATCACTAAAGTTGTTGTAATGCAAATAGATTGTGTGCTGAAATACTAGTATAGATCTTGAGAAAAATTTGGAAAAAGTAAAAAACTTCTTTTAGCCTTCTGTAAAATGTAATATGAAAGGTAAAAAAGCACTCGACAATTTTGTAGCATGATTGAGCATGCAAGCCAGATTTACATCATCATCTTTTATAGTGCAATTTTGCATTTTAGTATACTCATGACCATCACCAAATGTGTACATTACCAGCTCCGGATGCGCCAATAACGAGTTTTGTGGGTTAATAAAATTGCTTACTTTCTCTTTTTGTAATATAGTCGCTATACCCCATTAGGCTTAGCAATAAGCAACAGAGCAATATATTACGTCTAGACAAAGAAGTTTCTCAAAATTCTCTCAAAAACGTTTCCGTGAGTTGTCAACTAATAAGTCTTCAAGATTTACAAACTGGTCACTTTCACAGACAGAGGCGGAGTTATTGGTAAGTAATGGACCTCCTAAAAGGCATGGCAGGCCTTTCTACCTTAAAACGCCAATAAAGAGTTATTTTTTAAAATCTTAGGCCACATTTCTCTGCAATTGGATTAATAAATCTCGAATCGGTTTCAGCAAATTAATCGTTTTTTTTACTTTGCAGCATCTGCAATAGTTCATCTATTTATTATTTATCCAGCTAATGGGTGTGATCCTTGAGCCCAAGATACCAAATTAAAAAAAAGGTAGAATACTTGGCCTAATAGGGCTCTGCTGATATGATCTATAGGAAAGAAGGCATCCATCTTTACGAGGAGGTACTAACAGTGGCCCTCACTCATATAAAATATTTACGCTCGCAGTATTACGCCGAAGCGAGTAGCGAGTGGTGGGACTCACCTCCACAGCTGACCGCCTGGCCGACACAGCTCCAAGGAAACATCACAGCAGAAGCGAGCCATTGGCGACACTGCGTCCGATTGGACTGGGCAGGGAATCGAACCAAACCTCACCGATGTCTTTAACTACTAGGCCAACCGGCCAGTTTTTAGTACACAAAATAAAAGTTCAACTTTTATGCTACCAATTACCTCCATTTGGTTTATTGGACTTGTTCGTCAGGGCTGATTTTTCGTCTCCACTTTTTTCATCTTCAGTTTTATCAAAAAGTTCCTGCGCTTCCTCCTCTTCGAGTTTTCGTTTTTCCTAATGACGTTACAATGAAACAAAATCAAGATACAATTTTTTTTATTTCGTCAAAGAAAGCATTAGTTGAAAAATGGCCGTAAAACTGAAATTTAGCTAAGAGTAATATTAAGGTAAACTCAATGCCACTGACTAATGCTGGAGGTCTGGCCGAAATATTTCCAAATCTTAATCGAACTTCGCCCAAAACGTGAAAATTATGAAAAAAAATTAAAAACACGAGATCGATTGATGATCTCTAAAACAACATCAATCCGATTTTAATGCGGCGCAGTTTATCAAACCCAACCACCTGAATCGGGCTCAAATCAGGAGCGTATTTAGAGGGTGCATTGTGCCATGACCTCTCCTTTTGACCTTGCCTTTTAGCAAAAAAATAACAAATGTTACCAAGTTACTGAAACATGCCAGATTCATTACATGACTTTTGTAGTTCATGCCCCCTCTCTTTTTAAAATTTCTCGCTACGCCATTGGCTCAAATGTAGACAGAAATTGCTGAGAAACTCGTGATGCTCGGCAACCCTTCAAGTCCTTTGTCGACAAAAAATTAAACTCACAGGGAAAAAGCAGAAAAAGGCGGTTGGTTTACCGAAGTACTTCGGGTTCAAGCGTATTCGTTAACATCGTAATGCAAAAAACTCATATGCTAATGCCAAAAGAGTGTTTTTTAGCAAAAGTTTTGACAAATGGCATAAAATTTAATTAAAGCGATAACCCATAATCAAAACCGCTAAAATTATTGATGTTACTAAAAAAGTAATTTACCTTTATTAACAATAAATTACAAGCAGAATTAGCATGTTTTGTAAATGTTACGCGGAATTTCACAATATATGGCATAGTCAGTTTTTGAAAAAGCACAAGAACTATATCACCAAAATATAGATTTGACGAACAATAATTTTGTTGATAGACGATTCAGCATAGGTTACAGGAAAAAGACAACCTTTACACGTTTTTTCACTCTGCCCTGCTACTATGACGTCATAAAAAAAATCTAAATGTCAAAGGGGATTTCCCAGCACGTGACCTTTCCTAAATGTACGTAACCGGTTAGAAATTGCTTCATAAAAGCTGCGTAGACAAAAATACACCTCACAGTATAATAACATTTGAAAAAAAAGAGCAGAAGCTTCACGGATATGAAAAAATAGAACGTTGCAGATCATGATAAGAAGTTATATGCTAATGAAAAGGAAGCAGCAGATCACATATGACGGAAATGCTTGATACTAAAGCGAAGAAAATTTCGCAAAACTCAAGAAATATGACAGACATTCGACTCAAGAACATGTAAATCAGAATATTTATAAAATAGTTATAGAATTTTGACATACATCACGCTCTAAGTTTTTTTGAATGGAAAAACACATCAAGCTTTATCTATGTTAAAACGTACCCTGGACAGTGGCCCAGCATGGGGAAGCACCGATCCCCCCACACATCACTCTGGATATCACTTAATGGAAAACTAAGGTATTGCCTTTTTAGGTTTTCTGGTTACCCAAATTTCAAAGTATAGTCTGCTTGGTAGAAAACAACACCCTACACACTACATCAATTGGATGCCATAAGGATTTTCATGCCTCATTTTAGTGAAACTGCTGTTGATTTTTTTCAGTTTTTTATTTTTTTATTTTCCAATTTGTCTTCATTTTTCTCTTTCTTTTTATTCTGCGACATTTAGAGAACATAACGAACTGAAATGCGCAAAAAACAACCTGTGAAGAATGTTTTTTTCTCACCATGATTATTCTTTCGCTTCATACCATTTCAGTTTGTTAATTGCTCTCGTTGACCAAGCAGACATAAAAACCGTGAAGGATCTTACCTAAGCAAGTAGTAAATAAGCTTGTATGATAGTCGAACCAATAACCTAATGATCATGGCCCAGCAAAAATGAAGTCCTAGCCCACTGCACCAACAACTTAAGGGCGATTAAAAAAAAATAATGCGAAGTTTCATTCTAAGATTTCGCAGAGAGCGCGTTTTATACAAGCAGTTTTAGATTTCACCTCATTTAATGTGTCCCAAGACGCAAAATACTTGGACCACCAATCAAGAGCGGTCTCGTCGAGAGGGTCATCTTCTTCTTCCGTAGTTGTCTTTTTTTCATCTTCCTACAAAAGTTTATCTCCCTAATTATCATGTTCTTTGATGTTTGGTGTCATTAAGAAGAGAACAATACTCAACCTTTTGGCATAAATAATAAATAGATTCTTAAAGAAAACCTTTAACAATCGTGCCTAAAGTTATCTAATTGAGTCTGAGAGTGAGTGAGAAATTGATTTTTGCGCACCTCAAAAAAAAATAAAACAAATGTCGTCTGTATATGACGCTTGCAGAAAAAATTCGTAACTACAATAGACGTATATGCTCCGTAACTTATGCACTAACTAAGCTCAGCGACGCAAATTACTACATTTAGGGATTCCGTTTGTTCAGTTTCAGTAAGGCAGGACCTCCTAAAAAGGTTGTATCTTAGCTTATTCGGATAAAAGAAATCAAAAATATTACTAAAGCCATTATTAAAACGAATAACTCAATTTGCACATTAAAAAATCAGCACCTTGCATCTGCAAAAACCATACAGCCAAAGGGTCACTGAAACTGCATTTCAGCAACAGAATAGGCCCAGATTTTTTGGACATCACATCATTAAAAACTGATGTACGACTGTGTTTTACATCATTGCAGACGTACTTGTATCTTGACTTCAACAAGGCCTCCATTAGCTTGAGGTGGTTTACCAACATCGATAGTTACAACAGTGTCCTCCGCTTCTACGGCAAGATTGGAATTTCTCAAACCTAAAACGGTAGATATGTTCACTGCTGAATTTCATACAAACCACTTGGTAAGTATGAAACCTTAACAATTTTTCAAAATAATGTGAGAGCAATGCCTTTAAGCAAGAGATAAGTTTATCGTGGTAGCAGATTTTTAAAGGCTAGTAGTGTCTGTGTGAGCGACAAACAGCGCTTACTATTTTTGCTTTTCGCGCTCAACGAATTTATTCCGTCGTTAGACATTGAAAAGCAAATTTTTCGGCAAGAATAAGCGATGATTACCGGTAGTAGTTTTTTCTAAAACAACTGCATGCTAAACTCAAACTATGATAGGGAAATGCAAAGACCTCTCTTTTTTCCTCTTATACAGCATCCTGATCAAAGCATGGGTCTCTCAGAATTTGACTGGTACTGTCCATGTTTTCATTATGTTGAGAATTCTCTTTCCAAGTCAAAGCCCCTAGTTTTTCGCTATTTCACAAACCAAAAAAATACTTTGATTTCCTTTTTTCTGTCCTAATTACAGCTTTGTACTTGTACTTCGGGTGCTGCAACCATGCTTCTCATGTTACTTTTCTTGATCTTCTATTCTCCCCTTGCATGTTACAACGTTTATCGTTTTGTTGCTTCTTCCCTTTTCTCGTGCTGTCCAATTATCCTGTATGTTATTTATGCATATCATTCTTGTGTTGACGGTACGGAAATAAAAGACACTAACTAACTAGAAACTACAACGCAGTAACACAAAAGCTAAATTTTTAACTGCAGAACTACAAGTAAAATGTAACTTCGCAGTATTTTCTTGATTTTGAGTTCCTTTATCAATTTCGAACAACTTAGTTGGCAAAGTGCTCAAAAGTAAGAATGAAGAACCATGCAATCCTCGAATCTGGGTTCCACTCTTGTTTAGCAGCACTTTTTTATATTCAGTAAATACAACCAAGTAATAAAGAGAACAAATATAATAAGCTTCTTCGCAGAGACGATAAACTATTAGTAAGAATACTATAAGATAGACAGGTACACTTCGGAGTCCAGACTCAGAAAGAGCAGAAATAACAGGCAGTTTCAAGGTGAAAGCATGTTGTAGTTAGCACGAAATGTGACAATGTAACAGTAAAAGTTTTTGAACAATAGTTTGTGGTATAACAGCAAGGCAATGTAATCGCACACTCAAAGCTTTTCGTCTGACTCTCTTCAGTGGTATCCAGAAAAGTGCTGGATAACTGAAGGGCATTAGACGAAAGCATTTGATAAATTGCAATTCACCTACTTTGCTATTACAACAAAAGTCATGAAAAGTGTACAATTTGGTGGAAAAGAATAAAGTTTTAAAGTGACTCGCTCACAAGAATGGTGATAAGATACAGCTTACAAGAAAACGGGTCAAAACTCAGGTAAAAATGCAAATAAATAAAAATCTTCATGATACTCGGCGGTATTGCGCCGAAGCGTGTAACGAGTGACGGGGCCCATCTCAGCGGCTTAACAGTGCCTGGGCGACATAGCTCCAAAAAAATGTCGCAGCGGTGCCCACATCGAATACTACGCTAGCTAGCCTGAAAAGTGTTAAGTGGTTTTTCCTTTATCTTTTATGCGCATTCAAAAGCAATCTAGTTTTATTAGCGTAAATGCTCTCGAGAGTACTATGTAACCCAAATTTACGCAAATTGCATTTAAAAATAAACGCATTTTGACGATATCACCACCTAAAGCGCCGGTGAAAAGGTTAAAGTGCTCAAAGGACAAAAAGGTCAATCTTTTTTAGCAGCGCCATTCTCGCCTATGCCACAACGAGGGCTAGTTAAATGGTGTTGCGACATCACATTACAAACGTCTACTTTCGGGGTCTACTTTAGGCCTAATTACAACCTGTATTTTTGCGAAATCTTTGAAAAAGTTAACGTAAAGTCTCAGTAATTTTTGTTGATTTTCCCTCCATAAGCAATTTGCGTCCTATATTTAAAGTGTTTGAAAAGATTTTGTGATATACCTGAAACACAAGCACAATTTCGAAATACAGTAAGTATGGGCGAAAATGGCTTAAGGACAAAATATAAAGCCGCAGTAATTCTCAAAACTGGACGTTTCAACAACATGGATTCAGCTGTCATCATCAGCAGTGTAAGCAAGGCAGTACAAAACTGAAGGTTCAGTTTTGTACTGCCTTGCTTACACTGCTGATGATGACAGCTGATTCTGTTGTCGAAACGTCCAGTTTTGAGAATTACTGCGGCATTATATTTCCTCTACAAGCACAATTGTTTTTCACGGTGTAAGAGCAACATTCACGCTTTTCAAAATTGTAGTGCTAAAATATGTCTAAACTTCGAAGGAACAGGACAGTGTTGAACAAGCAAGGTGTGCAAGAAGAAAAAAGCGGTTAGCTACTTCCGTAACCTAACGAAAAAGTAGTTAAAATCAGAGTTTCAAGCTTAAAATCATGCGTCACAAACGCGCAAAACATGTTCAGAAATTACCTTCTTCTTCATCATCTGTAAACATGTTATTAAATTTTAATTAGTAAACACGGCACTAATGTTTCTCTCCATTAAGAACAGATGCTCTCAAAGTAGAAACTTTACACTTTGTGGAGTTATTAAGTAAAACACAGCAAAAATTAATCTGAAAAACAACGTTTCGACGGGCAAATTTGACAGTTTTCATCAATTACAAGGTTAGCTCCATCAATCAAACTTTGTCTTGGTAAAACCAATGCAGAAAATGAAGATAAATTTACAGCGTGTATGTCATGGCGACTGATTTAAAATGTACGTAGGCATCCAATTATGATAAACCTCATATCATCAACATTGTTGAAGGCCACTACAAGCAAATGTAGATATTATGTAATTTGAGTAGATACTAATACGTCAAATGGGGGAGTTAGTTTGATCGAAAGATTTTCAAAGCGCACCGATAACACTGGTCAACACACAAATTTCTGCCGAAGATATTTCAACGGTTTGAAGGTATATCAGGTGCGCTGATTCCGAAAATGGCCTTAATTTTGCTGAATTGGCTCTAGTTTTCGAGATAAATGCATTTTTTATGAAAATATTGCTTACGTAGAGAAACAGCATTGCTGTCGGTTTATGCCTGCTTTAAGCAATGCTGTTGGCTTCAATTCTCTTTGCTTAGTGCCGTGAAAAAAAAAGAATATACCCATTGATAAAACTGGTGGCAAATAGTGTGTAATCTTAACAAGAATTTTCTTCTATTTTTGAAGATTTGAGATTTCGAAACGTCGTTATACCATTGTAACACCAGCCATATTGACGTTTTGTTGTTTTTCATTCTGACTTTTAAGCTTTGCATATCGCATTTATAAAACATTTGTTTATGCCATTTTCCATGCAATAGCAGAGTCATGTTACATGCTGTCAATAAATCCTGAGTATGATACAAGTATACAAAATATTTAAGGCAGCAATGAAAATTTTATGAAATACATGTCTTCAGTAGATACCACTTGCGAGAAACAGGTTGCGAAACAATACAAGGCTCAAACTTCGCCTTATCAAGCTTCAGTTACTCATAATAACAAACTGCGCCCCAATGGCGGATCCAGGAGGAGGGCAGTGGGGGCGATAGCAGCCTAAAGAACAGCATTTCTCTAAATTTTTCGGAAAATTCGATAAATTTCAAGCGATGGATCAATTTTTGGGAGCTCGCCCTCTTAAAACGAGTGTCTGGATCCACCTGCTGCGCAATGCTAAGAAACTTGACAAATCTTTGCAGATGACAAGCATGCCAGGTTATTTTAAGTGAGGGAATTATTAAGGAGGAAAAGACATGCATGGTGGAGGTGGCAAAAAGGATAAAGATGGGAAAATTGTAATGAATGAGAAAGATCGAGGAAAGTTATGGAAGGAACATATGGAAAAGATCTTGAATGTGGAAAATGAATGAGGTCAGATGGCAGAAGCAGATATGGTTTAAGGACCAGTTGAAGGAGTAACTTATGAGGAGGCGATGAAGGCTATGAAAAAGATGAAATTGGGAAAAGCAGCTGGGCCTTAAATATGGACATGATAATATCGAGTGGAAAGCTCGTTGTTATAATAAAGAAGCTTTGTCAGAGAGAATAATGGATGGTGAAGATGTGTCAGAGGAATGGAACACGAGTGTTGTTGTTCCAATCTTTAAAGGAAAGGTGTGATAGATTGTGGAGCATGTAGAAAAGTAAAGTTGTTGGAGCACGCAATAAAAACTGTGGAGAGAGATCTGGAGAACAGAATATGAGGATTGGTTGCGATAGATGATATGCACTTCGGCTGTATGTCTGGGAAAGACACAACTCGTGCGTTGTTTATTTTGAGAAGGATACAAGAGGAATTCCGTGGAAAAGAGAAAAAGCTGTGCATGCGTTTTGTAGACTTGGAAAAAGCATTTAATAGTATCCGTAGAAAAGTGGCGGAATGGGCACTAAGAAAGAAAGGATTGCCGGAAGTGTTGGTGCAAGCAGTGATGAGCTTTATATGAGGGTTAAAGACGAAAGTCAGAGGTGGAAGGGTTGTTGGAAGAATTTGGGGTGAGTGTTGGACTGTTGGTGCGCATCAAGGGTCTGTGCTATCACCACTAATATTTGCCATTGTGGTTGATGTTGTGACGAAAGATGCATGAAAAAGATCATAATTATTGAATGACATTTTGTACGCTGATAAGCAAAAATATGGAGGATTTATGGGAAGGTTTCAAAGGTGGAGAAGTGCAGTGGAAGGCGAGGGATTAAAAGTAAATATTGGTAAGACTAAAATGATGGTGAGCGGTGCAGAAAATGCAATTGCACTCAGCAAAATGAAACCTCGTAGAATATGCGGAAAAAGGGTTGTGTCTAACGCAGTGTGTTGCACACCGAGGAATAAATAAATGCATGAAAGATGCATCAAAATGAAGAAGGTAACGTGCAGTTTTGCTTGCCATTTTACTTATGGAAAGCGCAAAGATCTTGGAGAAGGCAAGAAAGAACCAGTGGAGGTATTATGCGATGAAATAGCTTTCTAAAGCTTATGACCATTGGTTCTTTATCACGAAACAAAATCTTTTTGTCAGCACAAACAGCTCTTATTGGTAATATAAAGAATATATCTCAAAAACTAGAGCCAATTTCAGCAAAAAGAAGGTCATTTTCAGAATCAGCGCACCTGATATACCCTATAACCGTTGAAATATCTTGGGCAAATAGAAAAAATTTTTTTTTGTTGAGCTGTGTAATAGTCTGTTAAATGACGATTATTTCGTATTTTTAGCATAGCACAATATCGTATGAAAATCGCAAAGAAGTGTTTTTACGTCAATCTTTTAAACATAGTTCCAGTTAAGACTTATTCGTTAAGACCTTTCTTTCTTTAATGGCAAAAATCATGTCAATTTTATGTTTTTAGTCCTGTTCAAACTGGAAGGTATACGGCCAATAAAAAGTAGAAACTAAAGAATATTACCAACCAATCTGTAAACGCAGATTGGAATATTGAAGTAAGTTACAGCATTAGTGTAGTTGATAGACCCGCCAATTTTGTTAATTTTAGCTTCTTAGATAACGGTTCATGAGTCATTTAAACCTGTCCACATGTCCGGATTAAATGGTTACAAAGACCAAGAGGCTTTCTGCATCATAATTAAATTTTTGATGTCATATATATTTGATGTCACTAACATCAAAAATTGATTATGATGCAGAAAGCCATTGAGCCTTTGGACCACCTAATCCGGACATGTGAACAGGATAAATATGAATAAAAGTAACTTAAGTAAGTTCATTATATTGTACTGGTAACCAGTACTGAGCAGTGTTAATAAAAACATAAACGTTATGGCTCTACTAACAGCATGCGACACGAATACAATAATACCTGATACTCCGTTCACGAACAACTTGACGGCAGCTTGTAAAATATGAATTTGTACGTAAGAAACTTCGACCGAATAAAAAAGAAAAACGAAAAGCACCAAAATTTTGCAAAACTTATTAACGTAAAGCTTTGAATATGACAGAAAAATTTCCTCGAAGGCTTCAGTTAACAACTGGGTTATCCAAAAAAGATAACAGCTAGCACGGGAGCCATAATTGGCACAAAATAACTTCTCATTTCTTACTTTAAGACGTACGAGCATGCATGCTTCTGCAATCGTTGGGTGAAAAGACGAACCGTTGGTCAACCAAAATCAAAACTTGGCTGTTTAAACACCTACTTGATGTCACCAACCTTTTTTTTTCAACGTGCTTTATTTCTTTTTGCGATTAACTTTACGTACCTTTAGAACCTTACCTGTAAACATCTTTGACTTGTCCGGTGGTTTGAAGATAAATTTGGACAAGTTACTGATAATGTGGGTGCCCACTAGTACCATGCGACCAAAGGCCCGGCAGTCCATGACCGTAATACTGATGGGAGGACACCAATATTCAACCTCTGGGAGGTCGACATCCTAAAACAGCAGTAAAGTATTGTTATTTTTTTATTGTACTTAAATTTTATTTTTTTGATGAGTCCTATTGAGTGAAACAGCTGCTCGTATACTTGCAAAGATTTAAAAATAGTTTTTTGCTTTTTTAATTTGTCACTTGTCGAAAATTTGCCAAGAAACATCGTATCCAAGGACCCAACTAAGAAGCGAAAGTGAAAATTGAAATAATGATAAAAATGTTAACTAAGTTCGAACCCAGTCCATTACACCCTCGTTTACATCCTTGGACAAAATGCAGCATCACGATAATCGGTTTGGCTTGGTCAATTTTTAAATACTTAGCTAAATTAAAGAGACAAGATATAAAAAAAAAAATTAGAAACAACTTGCAAGTCTGGAGGCTTTCTATTTCGTAAAACTTTCTGCTATACATGAAAAAAGTTTAGCAAAGCTACAGGTCGCTGTTTTCTTGCAGCGAAAACTGCTCCGAAACTGGTTGCGAAATTTTTTAAACGTAATGCCAAAATCCGGCACGAAAATCCCGGTACAAAATGCAACTTTCTACACAGCGTTCGCGGTAAGCGAAAGCACAAGCGAGTCTTATGAAATGTTGCTTGTTCAGCTTTCGGCAAGCTGGCGTTGCGAAAGCACATTACGCAAATTAACGAAAGTGATCTTTAGCGATATTATATAACCATTATTATCCACAAATATCATCACATTTTCACAATGATGCCATAATCCTTCTTTGTTAATTTGCATATAAACTCATTTCAACTACTAACAAGTCTTTTTAGACGTCACATATGCGATGGTATTCCGTCAGAAAATTTGCAAATTAAGGTTCAGTGAAGAAGCGATAAAAATATATAAAGAGATGACACACCACACAGTATAATTTGCTGTATACTCTTTTTGGGCCATAAGAAAAACACTCGTGGTATAGCGTCAAAAATCGAAATTGAAATAGCTCAAACTTCCTCAACGTGTGACTTGGCAGACTGTAACGTGTTAGTACTTTTGTAGCTAAGAGTTGCAATAAGTGCGACTATTGCTTTGTTAGAATAAGACCTTTGGCATTTCACGGGGTGCATAATTATGCACCATAGAGCACTCTACAGTTCTAACGCTGTTATGTTAAAAGTAGCTTTTGCCCCACGCAGCTCTTGCATTTTAAAATTACTTCAGTGAAACCGCTTGTTGAAAATCGTTGATGTAAAATGCGTTGTAATATCGTTATTTATAACGGTTTTGCAATATTTTATTTGCGGGTATTACAATCATACCTTCCCGCAAAGGTTCTTAGTGCTGCGCGGCAACGCATGATAGCGTAGGTTTAAAATATACCAAAAATGTTCACCTGAAAGAAATCAATTTGGGTGATAAGAATTCGGATGAATTAACATGGTTTTCTGTGAAGTAATTGGGTAGCATAAAAGAAGAGAAAAAATGCCTCAAAACGGCCGACGCCTGATGCTAGGTCAGGTCAGTATAACATAGCTTCTCATCAGCAAATGATATCAATATATAGACAAGTAAAACATTTTTGACACCCTTTAATATCAGTATAAAGGGTAGTGGAAAAAATGGTTAAATATAGGTGCCTTGTGAAAGATATCGTGGCAAAGAAAGTTTCGGTTTATTGCCAGAACATTTTGTAAAAAGTCACGCAGTTTATTTTTAGTTTCCAACGCAACAACGCAGCCTTACCTCAATAAATTTGACAGGTTCGGAGAAATTTGGATTTTTTTTGTAGCTGTTAATAATGCATGAAGAGACGCTTCGGCCAGCGATTTCAATGTCCACTCTTGGCCTGTCCACTGAAGCCAATTGAACGCGTTTTAAGTCACGAAGACCCCAAAAAAGGACCTAAAAATGAATAAGCTTAAAATAAAAACATTCAAGCAACAAATAAGACGTTTCAATTACGATGCTGCTTGCTGTCCTCATAAGGGCATTTGGTGTTCGTTTTTTTTTTCTACGGTAAGGCGTCAGTTGGATATTTTTAATGCAACCGAAATTGAAATTACATACTAAGGTTTAAAATGTGTATTGTTGCTTAGTTTTATTTTTAATTTGACACCTGCCACATGAAAGATTATTGAATACGTAAACTAAAGTACGTATTTTGCGAGTTAAGCGTAATAAACATCATAAATAAGCATAATTTTGCGTAATTGACTGAAGAGTACACACGTCTACAGGTACTACATAAGCTGTGCTAATGAAGACCTATTTCGTCATTTTCAATTTTCCACTAAATGTTTGGAAATTTGCAGTTTCATTACAAGGTTATTTTAACCCTGGAAACGAGATGCATTCCCATTAATGTTGCAACCTAAAATGTATAATACAGTCGCTTAAAAATATGTATTCTCATCACACACAGTGGCGTAGCAAGGGGGGAAGGGGGACGGTTTGCCCAGGGCGGCACGCCCGGGGGGCGGCATTTTGGATAAGCTTTATGTAATTATTTTGAACTATTTTTTGGCTATATCGCTTATTTGCTAATCGTAAATCATCTTACTGTGTTGCCCAGTGTCCAGGCGCAAAGTTGCGAAATGGGCCCCGCCATCTCATTTACGCTTTAATTGGTGTATTCCCGCGAGTATAAAAAAGATTTGATTTTAATGTGTATTATGTGACAAATGCGCACTGTTTTCTTTTTCGTATTTGCGTTATTTGAATCGCTCACACTCAGCGTGCGAATGCAGTACGCCTATAGGCACTATAGGCAGTACTACGCAAGTAACATGGGCGCACGCAGGGGGGGCCACGGTGCCATGACCCACCCCTTTGGCTCTGTAATAAGGTGTTACAACCTAACTTTCAGTCGATAATTTCTCAAACTATAATAACGGTTGCAGCCTCCTTTCACTTATTTTATCCAAGCTTCTTCTTTCAGACATAAACTCCGAAAATGTTTTTGCATTGTCTATACATAGTGACTGCCAGTGGCGTAGCCACCGGGGAGGGGGGGTTAGGGGTTGCAACCCCCTCCCCATTAAGCCTCAAATGACGTCATATATAATTGAAACTGTGCGCAAAAAATGCATCATTGGTGAAGCACTCAAAGTTAGGAACCAAAAATATGACAAACTTTCCTTAAAAATTGTTCAAAAAGCACTAAAATGGTCATTGCAGTATGCAAATTTTCAAAAAATTTCCGGGGGAGCATGCCCCCGGACCTTCCTAGAATCGTTTTTGGCACTAAAAGTAACTCTGCCGGAAAAAATACGCTTAAAAAATAACGAAAATTGATGCCCCCTCCCTCAAAAAATTTCTGAATGCGCCCCTGACATGAACCATTTTCAAACGGCTTATTTACGCCCGTTTCCGAGTTTAAACGTCTTTGCATTTAGTTAACATTACACCTATTTCAAAATTACATGTACCCCACCAAAACTTTCTGGGTCCGCTCCTGTATACAATGTATATTCAAATGTAAAGTCATTCTCAACCCCCCCCCCCCCCCCCCCCTATTGCAAAATCCTGGCTACGCTAAGGGTGACTGCACTCACTGCATGCCCTTTTTCAATATAAAAGTGTGTTAAAAAAAGTGTTTTTTATGTGAAAACCGCAAAAATTCGTTGGCAGCTGGGGGCTTCGCCCCCAGACCCCCGGTTATGTTTCCTCCCCCTTCGGCCAAATCCTGGGTACACCACTGCATTTGGGGGCGGCAATTTCTTGAACCACCCCGGGCGCCAGAACCTCTAGCTACGCCACTGATTACACATTGGACTTACATAACCTACTAATAATAATACGTATGACTTGCGAACTGTTAAGAAGCATTTTGCATAAATCATAAACAAACACTTATATTTATCGATATAAACTTAAAAACAATGTAAACCAGGGATTATTTAAGTCTAAAACTTTTCAATTTGAAAAAAATTGGCGGCAGTGTTAAAAAATAGGTCACTTTTCATGTACGTCTGCAAGGTACAAGCAAATGCCGAGAGGTTCAGAAAATAACGATGTTAATATACAAATATAACGTTAACTGAAAATACGACAGTGATCCCAGACTCATGATTCTTTGTATTATGGCTTTTTACGAATAACTTACGGAAGTATACCGAAATACACAGAAGTACGCAAAATCATGAGCTGCGATATGCCCAGCTCCAATCTTACGAAATCGCGTAATAGTTGCTGAAGCACAATAAAAAAAAAAATAACCCTCCGTTATACTCGCGGTATTTCGCCGAAGCGTGTAACGAGTGGTGGGGTCCATTTCTGCGGCTCAGCGCAAGGCCTATGCACAGCTCCGAAGAAACGGTGAAGCGTGGCCGAGTGGTTTGGAGCGTCGCTTTTACGACGGTCATGATCGCAAGGTTAATGATTCAACTCCCACCCAAGCCTTGTTGTTGCGTCCTTCGATAAGATGTTTCACAATTATCTCTGCTTGGAGGAGTCTAACAAGCAGCAAATTGAAGAAGTCTGAAGCAAAATTCAAGCGGAAAACTTGGAAACAAAGGGCAACTCCTCAGCGAGTCTGGATTCGTCCTATGCATAGCGCCTCCGCCGCTTTCTCGTAACAGGAGGATAAAAATGAAGCAATCATCATCGCAACGGCGCGAGTCGTTTGAGAAACTGTGGCCGATTTGACTAAACCAAGAATCAAATACAGACCTCCCGCACCGGTAGCGATACCGTTACAACTACTACAAAAATATTGTTAATAAATGTGCATATAAGTTTCAGACTTACCTTAATATTATGCGGAAATCTAAGCCATGCGTAAGGCTAATAATATTTTATGATCAAATTTTACTGTCAGTGAGACTGGCAATCGGCCTTAGGTAATTACTAATAATAATTTACTTTTCCAAGAAATCCAAAAACTTTTTCAGCCGTCGATTAGACCCAGTTGATCTATATTGTCCATGTACATTGGCTTTGGTCAAATGTGTTACTAAAATCAGCTTGTTTTTACTGACGATTATTTCCGTTGGTCTTGCTCTTTTAATATTATCTAGTGTCGTCAGTGCAGTGCGTACTTAATAGAATAGACGTATTCAAATACGCTATAGAAACACGCAGAATTAGCCTAATTGCTTTGTCATGATGTGAAAAAAAGGCGATTTATTGCAATTTATATATGTTTCGGCACCCAATAAAACCGTCAGGCTTCGCGACATTAAATCAATTGATTCAAGAGTGGTTTAAGTATCAGAAGCAATTAAAAAACATGGGATTAGTCAACATGAATGCTATCTTCGTATTAACAACAGTTCTAGTGCTATCAACTGCAGCTCCATCAAAAAGATCAACACAAATTGGAAAACTTCTTTCAAGTAACCGATTAAGAAGCATATGTCCAACACAACTACAGGTATAGTAAGACGAAAAACGAACGTATTTGCGTAAAACAGTTTGGACGTTCATAAAAAAATAGTATGCAGCAACAGCTTGTAATATATCGTTAATAACCTTGGTTATTTTTTGCTTTTGCGGAAAATTAACATGCTGTAATTTTTTTTCCAATCGAGTCTTTTTGTTGTGTTAAGAAATAATCGAGTAACTTAAATGGTACCATAAAACTAAAGAAAGTTTATTTTGCTTAGACTAAAGTGGTTTTGAGGGCCCGCCATGCCAGAACAGGAGTAAAAGTGAACCTGGCCCCGAGAGGAGATTTTGAAAGAACGGTAAGTGTTACAATTATTTCTGTACCGTATTGCAGTAGCGGTTAAGTGTTTTGACCGAAAATGGGAGGACGAGGTTCCAGGTTCAGATTTTTATTCACGTTTTAAACTAAACTTATCTCAAAATTTTTGGTCTTCCGGAGGCACACACACTACCACGAAAGAAATTTCGACAAAATTTATGGCGACAGTAATTATTAATTTGTTAGACATCTCAATTCAAATATCGACTTTCGAGTAACATGCTAACATAATCGTCGAAAAATCAACTAATATGCATTCATCGCAACGAAAAGGAATCAGTCCAATAATTTCCCAAGTGAAAATAAAAAAGGAAGAAATTGATGCAAAGATATTCAGCATTAATTTCAGAAAATGTTGTGCTTACCGTTTGTCGTAGGCTACCTGCATACTTCGACTGATTTTTTTTCCAAATTTTTAAAGTGTTTATCAATTCCAAGTAAAACAACGCGACTGCTAGGTGTCGCTGTCAAGCTTTTTAACTTTAGTTTAAGTTTGATAATTGTTTTACATCAAAATCCAAACGAAAACGTAACAAAAAATTTAAAAAATTAGGCAAAGAAATCAAAAATTTAAAAATATATCTCAACAATTTTTGCAAGTTTGTCAAGATCGCAAAAGAGGAAATTTAATTTGAAGAATTATGTTGCAGAAAGCGCTAAAAATTGGCTAAAGACTTACGCAGACGTAATAATAATTATTTATTCTTAGACACATAAATCAATTTTATGTTTTTTTATTAATTGTTTTCGCAATGCCAATGTGATATTTTGTAATTCAAAGTTGAAAAACGTGACCTAAACATGAAAACAAAGAAATTTTTGCGATTTTTTAATTAAAAATGAAAAATAATTGTCAAAAACGAACTGTAGTTAGCGAAACTTCCAAACAAATAATGCAAAAATACGCCGTTTCGCAATGAAAATGAAATTCGCGAAATCATCGAAGACTGCTTTATCATTAATTTACATTTATTTTGTTTGTTTCAGAAGTTCTGTGTTGGAAGTTGCCAGTCCGATCGGCCTATTAATTACGCTAACGGAGTTTGCGCTATCGAAATGCAAAGATATCGGACTTACATCCGAGTACATCAAAGGGACGTTGCAAGGTACCGCTTTGAAGGTTGCCACCCAGTCAACGGGAGCCGGAATTATCAGGATTGTTTGGAATGGATAGAAATACCAGGTCTTTGTCAGTTTAAAATCAACATACCGGAATAAACGGATCAAGAAAAAAGAAGATGTCACTGTATCCATTCAAAAGTGGGAGGACATGTCAGAGACAGAAATCCGTCACTGAATCTCTAAAAATCTTATATTTTTTTACCTATGTCTTTTTAACTATATTAGTCGATTGCCAAGACTCTAAAGCGCTGCTTCAATCTATTTTGTCTCTCCATTTTTTCTATTTCCTTTGTATTTGATATTTTATAAAGTGTATGCAAATTTTATTTGTTGTTCAATTATCGCGGTTCGCAATTTAGCGATAAATTGTGGGGTTAATTTTTTTACAGCTATTTTTGCTACTAGAGAATTTATAGCCTTACGGATTGTAATATTTGGGGAAAGAAAAACATATTGTTAATTTTTAATTATTGTGTAAAAAATTGTAAAAAAATGTTACGTAAAAAAATACGATAAATTATCAAAGAAAAACATATTTCAGTATGAGATATATAAGTAGGAAATTATTATTTCTATATTGTTATTTTTGTACATATGGTGCGTTTCTTTTTCTCCTACTGAGACGTTTTCGGTATGATTTTGACAGTTTTTTGCTTGTTGTAACCAAAGTAGTTCGTTGGATCGAGGAAGCAAAATTATTATCGGACGAAAAAAAAAAACTGGCTCGGGACCAACGTGACTTTCATTTTGAATCTTTGTAAGTACCAAGCATCGGACCCAGTGCAACTCATAACAAATTTTATAATCTCGGTAACGTTTATCCAATAGGCACTTTATACGTCTTTACAACTGGTCTGAGTGACTCACAACCACACCACCTTGAAACTAAATTGCTAGAATACATTTCAAAGCAAAGAAAAGTGCTCCCATTTACAAAATTTAGCTTCGTATCCTAGTCGTGTGTGTACACGCCTAAAACGAAGAGTTCATTACACATTTAGATATATTTTTCTATTATGTAACAAAACATGTCAAGCATAGGCCTACTGTAAATCACATCGTTATATCTATGTCTGCATATTTTTGATGTATGTCAACTTTTTTAATGTTTCGTGCCTATCATTAATTATTGTTAACATGAAAAACATATTTTGAAATTCGTTTTGTACTATTATACAAGAAGTGCAGCAAAAATTCGACTATGGAACACTATTTCGACCATTAGATTTTCATCAGATAGAAACCGAAAGTCAATTTACTAAATCAAAAAAAAAATGCAATTGAGATTCACCTGCTGGTTGTACAGTATATTAGCATTTTCAGCAAAAAAAGCTAACAGCCTGGAGCATTGTTAACATATTCATCTTAAGCAGTGTATTTTCTATGAATTGCAGTTTGCACAAAAAACAGGCTAGCCACAAATCGTAATCAGCCAGTAAGGTAAAATTTTCAATGTTAACTGGTCGAGAAGCCATAACACTAAAAACAAGCAAAAATGCAGAAAAATTCAGAACAATTCGTGATATAAGTCCTGTCACGTGGAAGGAAGTAAAGTTCGACCTGCTCACAGTGAAATAGTATTGATTAATCTAGCTTTTGAAGCAATTTATTACAATGCAGAGTTAGCATGTTTTTGGTAGTGTTGCCGGATAAAAAATATAAACGCAACAATAAAAATATTTTTCTCTAAATGTTAAAGTATGGAGTAATATAAACAGAAGTCTAAAAGAAGGTGCTAAGCCAAACAGAGTTGGTTTCGGCGTAAAACGACGACAAGTTTGATCACGTTGGCCATATTGGTAGTTTTGGCACCGAGGCAAGCTCGTTTTGGCTTAAGACAGTTGAGATCTCACAGTTCGAATGCAGAAGTGAAAATAAAATTTAACCTTTACCAAAAGTTTTTAATTATTAATCACAAAGTTTTTCTTTTGCGACAAAAAATTTCATCAGACAAAAAATTAGTGACAATCTGGGCCAAACACATTGACATACGTAGTTGCAATTTCAAGAATTTTCTGAATCAAAGAAAATTGCGAAGACAATAAATTTATTAACAAAACAAATTCTTTTTCATTGTTAAGCCTTGCGCTCTGGGAGTTCAAATACATTAAAATCAGTTTTGACAAAATATTATTTAGAAACAATATGAAAGAATTTGAAATATTAAAATTTGCACAGCATGAGTAAAATTTTGCCAAAACAAAAAAAGTTAGTAAATTCAACTAATAATTTTAATTTGCATAGAATTATACAATTAAAATTTTAGTACAGCTGTAGTCTGTTACAAGTCTAGCAAAATATGGCGCATGTATTCAGTGAAAATATATTAAATAAATCAAGTTCAAGTAAAACTTAATTTCTTCATCATGTTTGAAGCGTTTTGACAAAATTTAAGCGTGAAATTAAGCAGTTTTTGTTATCGTACTTGACAGAATTTTTCGACAAAATAAAAAAATTTTTTGGATCGTTACGATTTTTCATGTGAAGCTTTTAGCTCAAAACTGGTGAAATACATCACAAAATATCGTAAATATGAATCATAATTACTGCAATTATTCAAACCATCAAAACATAGTAAAAGTTATTTGAGTGATTTGCTTACTGCTAAATACTAAAGTCAAAATACGTAACGGTCAAAATTAATTATATTAGCTTCAGTCCCAAACCGGCCGTTAGCTCAGTTGCAAAGCGCACGCTATCGGTGCGGGAGGTCTAGGGTTCGATTCCCGGGCCGGTCAAATCGGCACAGTGTCGCCAACGACTCGCCACCGTTGCGACGTTTCTTCGGAGCTGTGTAGCCCAGGCGCCAAGCCGCGGAGATGGGCCCCGCAACTCGTTACACGCTTCGGCGTAATACGGCGAGTATAATGAAGATTTGATTTTTGATTTTTGAGCTTCAGTCCCATTTTTCAACTTCACTTTAAATAATAGGACAAGCCACTAGACGTGCTGGTCGCATATACATTTTAACCTGAAGCCAGTTTAATTTAAAAACATGTAGCTGGTTTGATTATGATTTTATTATAACACACACAAAAAATTAAATGTACTACCTAGTTTTGTATTTAGCAATAACAATTTTCGATTGATATGTCAAAATAATCATCATTTTGCAGCTTGCACAAAAAAAAAACAGCTGTTAACCTTCTTCTGTCTGTATATATAGAGCAGTTTGTTGTAGACCAACTGTAACGTTGATTACGTTCTTGTTTACCAAGTCTAAACTGAAATTAAGCCCGTTTTCAACAGTAACTTGAAAAATATTACAGAGGATTATCAGAAAACACAAAAATCCAAACTTCGACAACATGAAAACATCACCTTTCAAGACCGTCTTACTCTGCTTATCCATTTATTTATTGAAAAAAGTGAAAGAATCATCATCAAGTTTTGTGACGGAAACTCCCTGCCAGAGTTGTATGGGGCTATGTAGAGATGCTTGGTTTGAAAAGAAATTTAGCTCAGAAATCTGCCCCCATTGCATGGGACAATGCTCCAATGATATAGATACAATCGCATCCTTTTTCAACAATCACGCTTGCATTAACTTGCATTCATTAGTAAGTGCATTCATTGATTTTGTTTGAATAAGATATTTATTGCTTCTGTTTCAACGAACCAATGATGGTTAGCAGCAATGCCGATTTAATAATTAAGCAACATGTATCAATTTGCATTGCTAAGTTCTACAAAGTTATTTTTAAATTCTCACAAGGTTATTATCCTAAATTTAAATTTGTGGTACCAACGTCATGTCTTATTCTTTTTTTATTTGGCGTATACCATTTTAGCGTACATAACTATAATGATTAACCATAGCAGTTAAAAAAACCACGCAGAAAACTTGAAAATAAACATTCTTCCTTGGCCTTAAAAAGTCCAGTCTCGTATGCGACTTCAGCAAAGTATGAACCAAAAATAATGATAATTTCAATAAAATTAGTGAGTATATTGGTCGCTTTTACAAACTTAAAACAAATTTCTATTTTTTACTTGTTTAACCACTTTCAAGTGTCCCAAGTTTGCACTGCACTTAGCCTTGCTTAATGACAAGGCTGCACACGAAATTACAGATTACTTCACAATTCATTTTAATGGGAACTGCATACACGCATATATTTTAATTTAAAAACAATGACAATTATTTTATTTCTACGAAAGAAGTTTTTTCGTCTTTTCATCACTCTTTTGCAAATCTAACTGATGTACTTTGTTGCTATCACACAGTTGCTTATTAATGGGTTTAATTTTCTTAACTTTTTAACTTAAAATTACAAATTTTTGAAAACTTATTAAACTGGTTTGGATATTGTACCTAAAGTTATGAAATAAGCGATAAATTATTATTGAATATATTAGTCAGCAAATAAAAATTAATCAAATTAGACGAGGAACGTTGTTCACAGTTATATGCAAATACAAGGAAACAAATCAGTCCTTATAAGATAAATAACGATTATTTACAAAATGCTACGTTGTCATCACATGCAAATTATAATAATAAAAGTATTACAAGAGCTGTCAATCAAAAATGTTGAAATTCATGTGATTAATCTACTGCTGTATCAATTCATATGTCATGTTTTACGTCAAGAAATTTGCTAAAACTTCGAAACAGTATATCTGTTTTTTAGTTTTTTTTTAATATTTTTGACTGTTTTATTTAAACTATGTTTAACCAAAGAATATACCATTTTCAAACAAATCGGATTAATTTTGGTAGATTAAATCTTTATTAGTGATAAAACACATCATGCCTAACCATTCAGGAAGCGTGGCAATTCCCTCTGCTTAATTAACCAACTTCCCATTCATTTTCTAAATGAAAAGAGCGACAGAAGGACCCAGATTATTACTACTTTAAAACGGTGTTTCTTAATTTTGAGGGCCCGAATCCTATAACATCCGAACGAAACCTATGGACCTGTTGTAAAGGCCAACAGTAAATTGTCGTACGAAATACATCCATATTTGTACGGAAGAACCCTGAAAGATTTTTAGACCACAGTTTAAGTGCTCTAGTTTAAAAGTTGCTCTTTTGTTTTTCAGCAAATTTCGTTAACACCTGCAACCGCTACCTCTTTTATAAATTCAAACATATCAAGTAATGTTTGTGAAGGACTCAACAATGCTTTGCACCGAACAGTTCAACAAGGTCTTTTGTTCCTTTTCAATCAATGCAGAAGCGATTTAACGGCAGTTCGAGCACAACTCATTCTGGAAGAAGAAGTTATAGAAGAGAATTCCAGAAGATTTTCCAATCCAGCGGAGGTTAATACAACTGAAGTGGAGGATAATCGATCCTCTACAAGAACTGGCGAAATACAAATAAATCAAGTGTGCCCAAGTACTACCTCGGTATGTATTTGTGATTAGCCTACCAGTGTTACTGATTTAGTGTCTCTGAAACAGAAAACCAAGGATCGCTTCTTTTCTCGGCCGATAAATCACAGAGCTTTCGTTAATTTGTAATTAGTTAATTATCATTTGTGATAGGTTGAGGAAATCGAGCGTGAAAGAAGGTGCGGCTATAGGTCTCTCGTGAAACAAAAAAAAACACAGCAAATATATGAAAATATGTGAAAAGAAAAAGTAGCCTATTACGATTAAAGTATCATAAAAGTTCGGAATTAATTTTTGTTGTTAAAACAAAAAGCAATTGCTATGCCTTTAACATGTTCGTACTGGACATCGGATGTGTACACTGTACACTTAGGATTCCACTACACCGGCATTTAAACGCCTTGTATGCAACGATGATTGTTTCCCGGGTCAGTCAAATCGTACACAATGTCCCAAACGGCTCGCCACCGTTGCCACGTCTCTTCGGACCTGAGTTGCCTATGCCCTGAGCCGCGGACTCGTTACACCCGCCACTCGTTACACGCCTTGGTGTAATACCGAGAGTATAATGAAGATTCGATTTTTCTCCTCCGATTATTATCTTTTAAAAAATTAGCGCAGTAAATACTGCTTGCTTAACTATGAAAAAAATAAACATAGCCAAAAGCTTTGTCAAGTTTATCCATTCATCAAAGTTAAAAATAGATTGCTTCGGAAGCTTGTGAAAGCACTTGACACTAAACCACGATTGTTAATTTAAAACTACAAATGCCAAAAATCTTGACTAAAATTTGGAAAAAAATCTTGACTAAAATTCATTTCGAAATTGATGATGGACTCTCAGAAAATTTGCATGACTCATCGACTTCAGCTTATTTTTAACTTTTTTCAATGTTTGTTATTTTTTGCTCGGCATTAAAATAATCCTTATAGGGAGAACACAAAATAATGAGGGCTATTGTTTAGTATCATCTCATTTTGCTACTACTATCGTCATCGATGGTATCGATAATTAATCTGAGATAGACGATATCAAGATACTTGCATCGATGATAAAAACATCGATATCCATTTACTACCTTTCAAAACCATCGAATATTGGCATCGACCAAACCAAAAACAGGGTATGACGCCCATCTTCGTTGATGACAATGCCAGTAGCAGGTCAAACTTGATCCGGAGTGGATACTTGGCAAAACTCAAAACAACGATCTTATTTCGCTCTTGTTGGCCGCAACAACTTCTAAAAAATTTAGAGGAACTTTGCAGTGTTTGGAGCAAGGTCTTAGTTTTAAATTTTGTTTTTCAGACTCAATCACCGACGCACGCTTACCACAAATCAGGAATACGTGTAAATTTGTTGAGGAAAAAGAAAAAGTACCAGTTCTTCCACATGAGCAGATGTAGACCAACTCTGGAGCCATTAACTCAGGTTACTGGAGCCAGATGCAAAACTGTTAAAATTAACCATAAAGCCTTAATCCGAGTAACACTGTCTCAGCAACGACAAGCCGCAGCCAATGGAACCCCGTTTGCAAATTGTAAACCTCCAAAGTATGGATTTGTGATATGTGATGATTGGGTTCAGCTGGACGGGTACTGTGCTATGTTTGTATAAAAGACTTAACTGTGAACATCGTCAAGTAATGCTGAGTATACAGGAAGAAAAAAGCGGCCATAGGTGGCTAGTAGAGAGCATTTATAAACTGGCAATTGCAACCGAAGCAGTGAACAGTGGGTACTGTTTACAAAACCATTGCATGCGGACAAAATCTTGGAAGGTTCAACCGTGGAATGGATAAGGATGAGCATCAACCAAAATTCTACAAAAGCATTGCACTAATCTGCTTTTTTTGCAAAAAGTATAGCGCAGAATTAAGGACTTCAGATAGCCGTCTCCATTACTAAAACAACCTGGCATACCTGAGAATGATATCCAGAGACGATGTGTTTCAACAAACTAAGGTTTAAGTTTGTAAGTTGCAGAATCAGACTTTAATTAAAGCTGGGTTGCAGTGTTGTTGGTATTGGAATTTCCCCGAACGAGAAAGCTAATTAAGCTCTTAGCAAAAAAACGGGAAAAAGCTTAGATTGAGAGATTGAATCAAAATATTATAAGTTATCGTGTTTTTTGTTGTTTTTGTTATTACTTATGCATTGTTTTTCTTGGCTACTTTTATATTTTCCCTTTTCTCGTGCTGTCCAATTATACTGTATGTTATTTATGCATGTTATTCTTGTGTTGACGGTACGGAAATAAAAGACACTAACTAACTAACTATTTTTTTATAAGTAAATGCTTGGGGAGGTACTCTCTGCAGAGTTTGAAACAATATTGCAGCAGCCTATAAAGTGGTCTTGAAACTTTGTAGCAATTGACACAAAAAATCTACAGGTTATGGCATTTGAATTGACATTTTTTGAACAAAAAATGACGATTATAAATTATTAAATTGCTTTTTGGTCCAAATTGCTATTCGCAACGTATATGGTAGAGGTCACACAAGTTTTAACTGATTAATTTATGTATATACAGTTAGACGGTATGTTTAAAAACATTTGTTAGGAATTACCTGATTAAAAAAAGGTTTGCAAAAAACGTGACCGTTTTGAAATTTCTCAAATTTTTAAACGTTTCTGATGAACGATCTTAACGTTTTTTTTTAAATGTTGAAGGTATGTTTTAGGCTTGTGTTAGTAGACCGTTATGATTTTGCCGTAGGACATACCGGTGTTATGTTAACAGTGTTGACCGCAGTCGCAGACAGGTTGATGATAAGTTAGTCCTGACTGCCAATTGGCTTCAGAATTAAGACCATGTCAACGTGTGAAAGAATAAATTGTCACCGTAATTTTCCCAAAAAAATCAGCCAACATCAAACTAAATTAACAGAAATAAACTTGTTTGATGAAATTCTTTCTTTTTTTTTTTGAAATCAAAAAAGGCACTTGACAACAAGTTTCGCGCGCACAAAGCGAAAAACTTTTATCGCACTTCATTGTTTGAAAGTTTTGTCAGGTCTTAAAACCGACAGCATAAACTCCAAAACATGTATGCCCCAGTCATATTTTCAGGCTTAAACCATAACTGAATCTGAAAATACCCAACCAATTACGACCTAAATATCCATCAATGCGGTAGCATTTAAAGCAGACTACCGTAATATAGCTTTGGTTGTATTATAAACATCTGTAAATTGTGATGGATGTTAGTTCTACACAACCACGGCCTGCTCAATATGCATGAAGTATGCATTCATATTATAAAGTTTTTCTGAGAAGCTGATGTCATATTTATCGATTGTCGTAGCAAGTTCTACTGATACTTCGTGTTAATATCGGTACATTTACAGACCGAAATCATTTTTATTAGTTGCAATTAAAATGGTGCCGAGTGTGGTATGTGCTACAGTGTTTATTTCATTCATATACACTTTGTAATTATATAGTACATTCTAATCGAAATGTTGTTGTTTTACAGCCTGAAAATGAATTTTTTTTTTTTTGTTTCTTGCTGCCATACAACGCTGCTTATGTGGGTTAAAATACAAGCAACCCAAAGTGGCTGCTGGCTCGAACAGCGCATGCTTCCTTTGCAGTCTCCCTCAATTATAGTAAAGTACAGTCGAAAGGTGATTTCAGTTACAAAACTTAATATTGATTACATCAGCAAAATCTGGCAGTTTCACTAAGGTCAAAAATGTGTTTGTACTATTTGTAAGGCACATTGCTGCCAATTAGAGTTAGCATATCATGGCTCCATATTTGTGGTTCTTCAGCGGGGGTCCATAATCAGCCCAAAAGGGGCTCATGATAAAACTTCAACGGGCTATACGCCCGTACACATATACGGAGTTGAAGATCTACTTGCATTGTCCGTAACAATGAGTTTTCCCTAGGAGCCGTAGGTTTGGTTGAATGCGTTATGAGTCCACTAACCCAAAAAGGCTAAGACAAATTGCTTTTTGTCGATTTCGCCTTTGTGTCAAGCTCTGCTTTATTTATTTATTGCTGTGTCTATTTAATAATAAGCGATCGAGTAAAGTTATTTAGTGTATTTTGCCGTTATTTTCAATAAAATTTAAAATTTTAATTTGTTGCAGGAGTGAAAGGTATAAAAAACAAAAACATCAAATTTTAATCAGTCGAGATAGTAATCTAAATTGGCCACGCAATTGCACAAAGTTCACAAGATAAACTCTCGTAATATCCTACGGTATTTTTATAACAGAGTTTGTAGCACTTTTCAGCTAAAAACTCCGGATTTAAATTAACCGGCAATGTAAGCGAATGTCAAGCAAATAACGACCATCTTTTTTACTAAAAAAGCTAAAATAACAAAAATAATGTAAAATGCGTCCATAAATATGCGCTAAAGAAATGGAAACTTTCAATTTGATGGTACCTAATTGTAAAATGAGCATTGAAATTGTCGGATTAATCCAGACAAAAAAGTAATGCTGCAGCTGTATTGACTTGATTGAAGCAAAATACAGGTTCTCATAATCCAATTTGCAAACCGTGAATAATACTTAAACACTATTTTCTTTTGACTTAAAACAAGCATCATTTTTTCACACACTTTATGTCTTCAAATTACATAATATTTAAATATATTTAATGACTGTGAAAAGTTGAAAAAATTAGAAAAACAAATACAGGTATTTACAGCTTAATTTTCAATGAGTCATTTCGGGTTACGAAACCAATTACTTCGAAAAATAGAAAATTTTTACGCAACAAACCGGCTAAAAATGGATGTTTTGCTTAATGATGTGCTTGTATGAGGGTTTTCCAAAAAAAAGTTATCTTCAGTGATACAAATGAAAGTCTACGGTAGATTAAAAGGAACATACTGTAAACTTTGAAAGCTTATTACGATATCTTAAACAATCAAGTTCGTATTATACGACGTACATGAATCATACAGTTGAGTTTTCCGTATGCTTTAAAAAAGAAAGCACACCTTGACACTTAAGTATCTGGTAGTACTGGAGCCATTGATAGGTGCCTTAAGAATTTTAGATGAGTTAACAATTATCTTCTTGAACATGTACTCAATAAACTCGACCACAACCAACAATTTCTAAATCGTGAAAGATGGAGGCGATCAAATGAATCAGAAAAGTGATAAAGATCTTTCAAATCATTACAAAGATGATGAAAATTATTGAAACAACGTTGAACGCTGAAGCTACGGTGGTGAGAAAGATGCACTCCTACCAGTCGTAAATAAACAATGTTTTTATCTGTTTAGCTCAATTTTTGAATGATAAGTGGGTACCAAGCTCACAATCAAAAGCAAAACTTACTAGAATCAAGTGATTTCCCGGCCACAAGACTTGCGTTCACATTTAGTTCATAACCTTCAAAAACAACGACGATGCCAGGAATTAACTCCTCACTTTCATGAATTTTTTTACCCATGAGACCAACGCCTTAAATCCTGCTTTTAGCCTATGCAAACACTGCCCAGAGCAGAATCGAAATAGCACAAATTTTACAGCAGTCTGTTCGCAGTTTGTGGTAAGCATTTTTGGGTATGCGTATTTAGCAAATACTTTCAGAGTAAAAAGACTGGTTGGAAACGCATGATAAGGTATCAAAAGACCTTTTTCAAGTTCTGTTTCTTGGCACCAAGCATTGCAGTGGCATCAAATCTACGTTAGTGGTTGTGAGGCTGACATAGCCTCAAACTTTGAGCACCATATGTAATGGATTTTTAACAGGTTGTAGCTACAATTAAGTTGTATTGTCTGATCTTAAGTTCGTGGCTGCATTCTTTGTTAGGCGTTTACGACAATTATCGGTCTTTTTCAGCTACTAAAAAGCAGAAAATCACACAAGCAATAGCAAAATCTGGCTATCCCAAAATCAGGGCGTCGAACCGAACCGGAACGTAAACCGAAAACCCGTATTAACCGCTTCTTTTTATCAAACCCAAACCGAACCGTAACCTTTATGATTTGATGGACGTAAACCGAACTTAAACCTGAACTTAAACCGAACTTACGAAAATTTTTCCTAAGAACGATTGTTATGGTGGCTATAACAACGGTTAAAGACATCTGAAGTTAATCCGAGATCATTTCTGCCGCTGAGGACATCCTTTATGAGCTACAGAAAAGTACAATCAGCCTAAATACAATAAATACTTTTGAAAAAAATGCGTCTGCAGCTGTGTAGGCCTACCAGAACATAAACTGAATTGAAATTTTTGAACCCAAACCGAATTTGAACCTTTAGATTTTTGCTCCTGCGAACCTGAACCGAATTTGAACCCGATAATTCAATGTATTATTAATGTTAACCGGAACTAAACCTGCAAAATCAAACGACGAAAAACCTGAACCGGAGGTAAACCGCTAAAAACGATATTTCAAGCGGTTCGATGCCCTGCCCAAAATGATATGAAAACGACATCAAACCCTGCGCGTGTTTAGATATTTTTCACGCAATACGCATCTACTGCTTTATCGCTGCAAAAAATGAAGAAACCAGTAAACTTTCTGTATCACGGACAAGTCAGGACCGGTAATATTTGTCCGTTATTGCGAAATCCGTTATATACGGCATTGATCCGATGCTCATGATACAACCGGTACTTCAAATTTTGTTCGCTTTACGCAATTATCCGCTATTTCCGAGCCCGTTATAGAAGAAATTGCATATTCAACATTGATAAGTTACTATCATTCCTTTCGCAATGCTACCATGTTTGATGTACCGGTACTACAGCATGTTTATCACAATTGCTGGGTATTTTTTTAGTAAAAACGACTGATACTACCCATACAAGGTGATGTTTTTGACAAAATTTCGTTGTCATTGCCAATCTTGATCTATTACATTTATAAAAGATACCTAAATCGTGATAGATCTTGTCGATATTATTATGTTTAACAAGTTGGCATACGAGAAAGTTATTCAAAATTATGCTTAGTGTAAACTCTTCTCAGAAATAATCTGTTGGCAGCAGAAGCAGCTCGAACTACGGTATTTGCAAAGCAAATAAACTGCGATAAATTTTGTCATGACTCTCGAAAGAGGTGATATTCACGGTGGAAAACACAACTGCTAAGTGGTGATTTCCGTTGTGTTGTGGGGACGATATAGTAACTCCAATATAACCAGTTTAACGCGCGACATTTTTGACTTGCATTGTAGGCATAATCCTAAACGTATCATGAATAAGAGGCCAAAGTAAGGAAATACTCGAAAAAAAACATGTTTCTTTCAAAGACAACGTAATTTTATATACAACTTCATGCAGCGAAACTTTATATTAATCCAACCTTTACTACAAACAAACCTCGATTCATTAATTTTCAATTCAGCCACGATTTAATTGTGATGAAGCGTAGTAACTAGTGAACATAAATAGACACTAAGCTCTTAAAAATGTAAAAACAAGCAAGGCATTGACGCATGGTCCACCTGGTTATTTTAATCGATCCCGTAATTTTTGGATAAACAACTGAGTCTGTAAGAGGTTGTGGATTCCTGATTTTCCCAAAGTTGGGACCTTATACATGAGTACTAGCAGCAAGCCTATTTAGGGGTGTGAAGCAATATCTATTATCGGGTTACCTGCTTCGTTGGTTGAAGCACACAATCTTCAAGAAAATTTTCTTCATACTATCAGATTTTTAGCGATTTTGAATTCGCAGTTTTTATTTTAGATTTTAAAAAATGAAAGCCTGCGTTTTTTTAAATTTCGATTAACAAGATTACGTTGAAGATCTTAGTTGGTCTCGTCTTGGCATCCCACCAGAGTATCTACTCTTCGTCGCAGAAAATGTAGATGCTGGGAGGATCCAACTCGAGCAGCTGCCCTCGCGACCCCCAAGAATGAGGAGGTCTGGAAAAGTTGCAAAAATGCAAAATCATGCAATTTTTCAGTGTTTTCGATCAAAAAAACGACTCCTGGTCTAACAACGCTAAAATAGATTTGGACTGTTTACAACCAAAGATCTTACAAATACTACTTAAGGTCATTAAGGGTCGTTTTATAGCTCAAATCTTTGAACCAATCGTAACAAGGAGGGCTTTGCGAGATCCTATTTTTGCTGTAAGATATAGCCTAAAGCTTGGTAAGTTTACCAACGCAGTAATGCTATCCATAATCTGCATTCAAAAAGTTAAGAAAAAAATTTTCGACAAAATATTAAAAAACCAGAAGTGGCTTGTGGAGCAATAATGGATAAAAATAAAACGCAAAAGCTGTAAACCCTCAAGCCACTTAAAATTGATTAATATGGGCATGATTCAAATTTTAATTTCAAAATAATGCTGTTTTTTCATACTTTTTATTAAATTTTTGCTCAGTTATAACCGCTATGCCGCACACTACTGTAAACTGATACAAGTTTGACATAGAAGAGTCAGCATTTGCACTCAATGCCGTTTTCATAAATCATAGATAAATTTATGAAAAGAAACATCTAAACATATTGCATCATCTCACAAGTTGTTAAACTAGTTTATATCAAATATATAACAGTAATAACCTGTCCAAAAATGATTAACCACTAAAACTGCAAAAACTTTGCAACAAAAAATCAAAAGTTAGCGCTGAAAGAAGCTGATTAATATACAAGCAACAACTTTAAAAAAGTTTACCGCCAACGATTGTATTACCTAAATCTATTTTCTGACTAGACCAAAGTATATAATATGATCTTGGTATATGAACAGCAGAATGAGTTCAGCAGACCTTAATGCTAAACTATAGCTTTAATTATAATGTAAAACCTTAGTCTTTTCGCCTTATTACGAAATCTTGCTACTTTTATTAAAGTAATTTTCTACGCGGAAATAATTTTTTGCAGGTCCATGAAACACAAAGGACTACATTAAAGATCACAAGAGCTCAAAGAAGAAATGAGGCACAGTGAAAACTTTTTTTTTTATTTCAAGCCACTTAATTGCAGCTTAGGATTTTTGTGGTAGTGAAGTACATGCATCATGGAGATGACCTAGTTGAGCATCGAACCTGCGAAGCCAGCTTCGGAGCCCAATGCACCAACCACTCGGCCAACTCCATGTGCGCAGTGAAAACTTTATACAGTATTAATCAATCTTTGCGCGCTTAAAATAAAACCATACTTTCGTGTAATTAAAAAAGCATAGGAAAGGGATTTTTATTATACAAGTACTTATAATTTGATAGCTGTTCCTTGCTGCTTCACGTAATTAATTCCTAAAGAGCCAAATTCGCAGGAGTTTTCTTGGCAGATTGCAGAGCTTTTGCACCAATTTTAACAGGCGTACAGTGATGCAGCAAGTTTACCAAGTTAACAATCATTAACATTGCAATCACCAAGTACTGCCACAGGAAATTCTGCAGCAAACACACTAATCAAGAAAATGTCAGCCAAGTGTCAAAAAAAAACTCAAGTCATGCTCAAAATTACACACGTCGTCGGCAACTTACCAATAAGCACTCTACGTGTAATAACGAAAAGTTGCGGACTTGGGTATTGTACCCTTGCAAAAATTAATGTACTAAAGAGTTTTATATTGGGGGAATTATTCAGGTATTAAACTGATTTTATGACGTCCGAAGTTTACCTATCAAACAAAGATCGAAAATGTGATTCGCCCCAGTATCATAAGCACAGGCTGGGTGTGAATCTAGAAAGAGCGATGAGACAATTCTAAATCAAAACTCATTTAATAACTTCTGCTTTTCGGTGCTTTTTGACGTCTATTTGCTGTTTTTATGGCGTAATTTGTGCAAACTGTTTGGTGTGTAGTACCAAAATTCAAGTGTGATGCCAACACATTTATCACTTCAAAACATTTTACACGACTTAAAAAAGTAGTTGCAGCTTCCTGCGAAGCACTCGGCACAAGCGGGAAGTGCGAAGGGTAAAGTGTATCAGTGTTGTTTGTCTTGTATGACCACTGACAACGTTCGATCAACCATGACTGATATTTGTAATGGACAGTCAGTTATGAGTAAGAGTGTGCTACAGCACCATTTGTCCCGTACCTTCACCTTTACATGGTCAGTTAATGCCTGAGTTATGGTTTTCAGCGGACACTAGACAGTGTAGAAAAACAGTTGAACAGGCAATACAGGATCAAGACATTTCCTCTTCAACACAACAGATTTGCACGTAACAGAAATGAGAATGACAACAAGATGAACAATGAACCCAAACTACCATTTTGACTCTAGAGCCCTCATATGATCGAAAGCAGCGTCAGGTTGTAACTTCCTCCACTGCCACCACAGTAGTACAAAAATTCAGTATACTCTATCTTGTGCGCAAAACGTGACTTTTCCAAACTTTACGAGATGTATGTTCCCACTCTTTTGTTCACATGAAGCGACAGAGCATGGAATTAAAAAACAAAAGATGCGCTTCCTTCGAATAAAAAAGGATGATGCTCTATGAAGCTACAAACATGGTGCTAAAAATAACGAGCTTGCTAGTTAAGAAAATCATCTAATTTGTGAGTAGTTTTCGCAAAAATGCATGGTGCTATGAGTCAAATCAGGCCGTCCGTGTTAAGCCAATATGATGCAAAAGCTAAGTCAGTCGTAGTTTCGATCGAAAGAGCAAGTCTTAGTTAAATACGAGGTTAAGAGCATAGCGAGTTCACAGTAAAAGATCTTCAATTGTTTTTTGAAAGAGCTAGGTCAAACCAGTTGACTTCAAATTTGATTAAACGGATATTGGAACTTCTGCTTAGTGTTCGCAGAAAACTACGTACGAGCTGCGTGACTGAGGAATTCGGTTTTGACAAATACAATTTAGCTGTCAGGCCGAAGTTCAAACCGAAGATTGATCAATTGCCCACAGTAACGAAACACTTGCAGCTAATTCCGGTTATTTTTTCCGTTTTAGCAAAAGAAAGCAAAAGAACTAACTCTCACCGCGACGCTGCGAAATGCAGGCATTTATTGCATTATTGCACAACACCTTGCAGTGTTGCTAATGAAGGGAAAATAAACCCATGAGTTTAAATTTTGCGCAAGAAGTTACTAAAATGCACACAGCATTTATGATAAATAAAGTATTTCATTTAATGTTTCTGAAACTTTGGTGAATTTCAAATATTTTTAAACATTTTAAGATTTTTGACTCAATCTAAAGGTGGGCGGACCTATCATTTGCATCTGAACAAACAAAATTAAAACGTATTATTGTGCTTTTACTTAAACTCATCACTGTCTAAGTATCCATTTCGAACCTTTTGCAACTCCACTGCTGAGTTCAGTTCACTTGAAGCAAACTGCCAAGCAACTCAACTCATTTATTCGTCCATAGAATCAACACCACAAATAACAACAAAGCCAATACAATCGTAACATCTAACAACACTGAATAATTACAGGCCTACTCCTTAATTTAATTCTTATTTATTGGTGCAAATTGGGACGGGGCAGTGAAAGACCTTAAGAAGGTCATCGAATCAAACTGTCCTAAGTCAACTGTGGAACTTTTGAGAGTACAAAAAGCAGTGAAAGCTTCAAAATATATATAGTAAGCAGGAGATGGTAGCGGTAGAGAGGCTGGGGCTTTGAAAAGACCAAAAAATGCTCCTAAAATCTTCTAATTTGGTTCAAAAAATTAAATAATACCTCGGAATTTTCAAAAATTTGGGTGTGTGTTTGTAACCGAGGTTGCTTCACAGGAAGATTCTTGTAACCGGATGCAAACTAGAACTTGATATTGTAACCTTTTTTACCTGCTGAAACCTTTTGAGATATTCGAAAATACTAACAACTTCTGTAGTTCACAAAAAACTTAAAAATTGTTTGTGGTCGTATCGACCCATTCGGACTGCACCTTCGCACAGTGCACAAATAAGGTACTCATTAGCGAGGTCTTTTTTTTTTTTTCTTCTTCCGCACTAATTAGTAGCACACCAACAGAAGTATGGTTTTTGAATCGTTGAAATGTCTCAAATCCTACAAACTACCCCGGCATTAATCACGTTATGTCTACAGCCGATCGAATACCTCTCTAAATTATGTTTCAAGCTGGCAATGTTCGTGACAACTAGGCTTTGAAAACAATTAATCATCATTGTAAATAAACGAAACTTACTTCTATTCTATGCTTTGCAAGAATGGGACGAATTCCTTTGAAAACAGTAAATTTATGTCCTTGATCAGTTTGAACCGTTTCTGTAATCTTTGAATCAGCTGGATCACGATCAGATCTAGCCTGTAGAAACCAAAAAAATTGAAAAAAAATGAAAAAACGTTTCTTAGCAATTATCTTGAATAAATGCCGATCTCTTCATCTGTTCTAATGACCCTACAAAAATTGTAACAGTGCTCACTGTCTGCAGGCATCTACTGCATATCGAATTTATGAAATAAAGTAAGCTTGTCTTACATCGATGATACTAGGCGATTCAAATTTTATAATAACTACGATAAAATGGTAATCTTGATCGTTTTTTTCTTTTTTTTAACAAAACAAAATGGCTTTAAAATTTATTCTCAGCAAAATTTCGGGACTCCAATAAAGGTAGGCTTGGAAACACTGTAAATGCAATGTATTTTTATCGAAGATAGCCATAGTTGTGGTTACTTCAAATGTAAGATCGCGACTAACGTGATCACCTCAGAAAAAACGTACAAAATTTTATGAAGTACATTAGAGTTTGACAGTCCGTTTTACCCAAAGGTGGTCGCCTGCAGGGTATCTCTTATCCAAATTGCAGAAAAATCATTAAAAAGGAAGAGAATTCTGCTTTTACAGCAGCATCAGCTACAAGTTTGTAAATATTCAAAATAATATAAAAAGAAAACGTCAAACCAAAAGAAAAATAAAACAAAATTTTTCAAAAGTAAAGATGAGTATTGAGAAGCCATTATTATTCACTTAACGTAGCATAACAATTGATTATTAAATATGCATTACGACGTATTAATTGCGTCACTTTATCTCTGGAGTGCTAGTTTTGGTCGAGGTCATTGAAGTTTACAAAATCTGGTATAGACCTTTGGGATATTATGACAAACTTGCATGTTATATTACTGTAAAACTCATCATTTGATTGCATGCAATTTAAAAAAATACTGCTTGTAGTCGTTCCTGCTGCACTTAGGCGCAAAGCGAGGTATAATACAGTGGGCGAAGCAGGGGTATAATCAGCTGAAAATTAATGGGAGCAAAATGCAACAGGCTAAACATTGCAACGCATCACAGATTAAGCTTCCAGTGCCTAGTGGCGTAGCGAGAAATTTTAGACGAGGGGGCTGGGAGCAAAAACTGCAAAAGCGATCAAAAGAGTCTGGCATATTTCAGTCACTTAGCAATATATGTTCTTTTTTACTGCAAGGCAAAATCTAAAAAAGGGGGGGCATGACACAATCCCCTTCCCCTAAAATACGCTCCTGCCAGTGCCCCAGTGCTTGCCCGCAACGCTCCGGAGACAATTAAGACCACGTTTGCAACGACCAATATTAACTAAAGCTGGAAAGCTAGGTTGAACCCACTCACCAAAATGAAATAACGTTAAATCTTGAGTAGAAAACAACTTGTAAGCGAAAACTCGATTTCACCAAGACCACATCAGTTTACACGAAACAGTCAAAAAAAATTACGTCTAATACTAAGAAGCGCATGTAAACAAAAACAACCATTATCACTGACAAGAACAGCTAACTGTTTACACAGACATTTTCGTTTTGTTAACAGCAAAACTTAATTCAGCCGTTAAACTTCAAAAATATAAACAAAATAGTACCAAACCAGAATATTTTCACCGAAGCTAAAAGATTCTGCATTCGTTTTTGCAAATGCAGAAAAAAATTCGAACTGTCACTGCATGCTGTGTTGTCTTTGACTCATAGGCTAAAAATTTATGCACACAGATTGCATTTTCGATCACAAATCTGCAGAATACAACGTAACCGTACACCTTTCTATGCGTATAGCACAGACGATACAGTTTTGCTAGTCCGTAGCTGGGTTTTAGTGACGTACGCAGGGTTATCCTATGGGCGCGTCCGCCATTAGACCTCCTTTAATCCATGGTAAACGTCATCATCATTCATATGCTCCAAGAAAACTTGTGACTTTCGTTTACTCTCCATTACTCCCAGGAAATTGCTGCGCACGGTCCAGCAAAGCTGATATGATTCTCACCGCGTGAGGTGTGAAGCTAAAATTAGAAATTGGGCGCGATTTCTAAGCGTTGCAGATCAATACTCGCGAACGCAAGGTGGCGTAGTAATTATCCCCGATCGGTATCAGGACATACGAACTTGCAAACGTAGCACAAAACGATAATGTAACTTTTGATGTCAATTCAACAGGATTACTTAAGAGTTGGTTAAAAATATTGTTGCATTTATATCAAAAGTAAATTAAAACTTTGTGGTAGGTGAGGAAGCGCAAAGTGCCAATTATCTGCACACAGACATGATTTCTGGAGCCAAAATTTAACCCAAACCAACCAGTACTAGTGCACTAGTAACGGATAATCCTCATTTTTGCACGGATACAAGTTCTACAGCATTTTACGCTTATTAATTCAGACAATGTGGTTTCACTTGAGGTACCCAAACGCATATTTTTAAATTGTAAAGCTTGGGTGAGGTCTAAGTTCTGAGTATTCACCGATTTTCAATGATGTATTCAAACTTTAATGCTTTTACAATGAAAAAAAATATAACTCTTCGAAAAAGGCGGTAAGCTTGGGCTGCTTTTAGCACTATTTAAAAAGAAACAAATTTTCTCCACGAATAACTTGCAGCAAAAGAAATCACTTGAATCAATAAAATTATTTTCTTTTTATGGCCAAGAAATCGTAAAATGAAATTACATAGCCGTTTTATTCCTATCCTCGATAAATAAACGCACATTAAAACAACAAGATAGGGGCAAAGCATTAAGCAAATACCAGAGAAGACTTTTTATCCTTTCGTGCGTTTACTATAGCCTGACCAAGTTCATTGCAAAAAATAGCGAAGTTATGTCATCGAAAAGCTAAATAGAAAAATATGTCTTTGAGTTATGAAGAAGTTACTTTTAACCCTGGTGAGGATGCTTTCCGATATGTAAACACGAAACGTAGGATAAGTTTATTTATTGTTGGTTTATGGCTGATTGCTCACAATTTCTGATTAAACGGCTTTTTATCGTTCTTAATAAAACTTTTAAGCAAATAACGTACTTTGAGCAAGGGCAATAATCTGAGCAATGTTGTGCATCTTATGTCAAAGACACAGTGAGTTCTCAGACTAAAATCAGAGGAAACTTAGAAACTTGTGCTAACAGCCACGGCATTAAACCGGTTGCAGTCAGCTTATGAAGCAATGAATCACACAAATGCTAAATGCAAACATTAAGTCAAATGATAAATGCAAACATTAAGCATTGATCAAATAAACGTCATGTAATTTAGATATCAATTGAAACTGTGGAATGACTTTTGCAATAATGCTCATTGCTGCAAATATAATCATGAAATGAACAAATAAGCTATTTTCAAATTATAGAACTCAAAATTGAACACTATTTGAGAGAGACTGCGAAATGAGCCTGTGCTCTTCCAGCCAGCAGCCACTCGAAATGTATGTCAAATGGGATCGGCTCCAGCCGTGAATCGAACGCGTCACTTGCGCGCGGTTCTGCTAGGCCATGTAACTGAATCACGTATTAAAAGCTAACCTCAAATTTTACTTGGAGCAACTTCTTTCAATCGATCAATGATCAGTCCTGATATTAAAAACAATAAGGTTTTACTATAACTCGAACCACGCACCATTAAGCAAACATTGTGCTTATATGCACAAGTTGAATTTAGATTACAGAATAGAAACAGCCTAAAGGGGTCAAAGTTGATTAAACCATGAGAAAATCACTGTGGAGTGGTTTTAACATGCATCAAAGTTAGATTAAACAATTTCGGTTTTATCAAGACAACATATCAAATCCAAAGCCTTGCTTTGAGGAAACTAGTTCTTAGTTTTGCAATAGCCATAATTGGCATATATCTCAGATAGCAATGAAAGCAGGAAAGTAGTAGATTTGTTTTCAAACTAAAGTAATTTGACCCAAAAATTATGATCTGCTTTCACCATATTTCGAAGGCATTACGTATGAGTTTAAGAGTAATTTACCAAAATGTCTTGGACTTGCCAAACACAATTAAAAAATTTATTTCCAAGCAAAAACTGATCCAAAACTGAAAACTCCAATTTAGCTGAAGCAATACCAGACTATTGCTAGACCGATTTCCTAAATGAGTAGGAAATAAAGAGCACGAATGTCGTTTAACACAATTTCTTCGGAAAAAATTATTGCCGCGCCTAAATATACCAACTGACCAAAGTTAGCAAGTGTACCGCTAAGGAGTTAACACATCCAGCCATATTAGGGCACTTTAAAAAATCATTCGTAAAAAAATTGATAAACATTAGATGATTTGATAAATTTTGTTGCCAACTGGCTTTTATGCTCTGTCTTGCATACTGTAATTTCAACTTTTGGCATTGGTGTTCAATTAAATTTCGTCGAACCTCGATATTGAAATCGAATTTTTTGGTCATCCGAGCAATTCTAAAACAAGTTTGAAACAGATTATTTTTTTCGGTCTATGCAAAGGTCTGGGGATACTTTTTCTCAGAAGAACTTTATTTATTTTTGTTTAAAAAGGAAAAAATTTTCGACAAAACTGGCATCAATGGCCTGTGAATTGAAAATGCAAAATTGCAACGAGCAAGTGACTTTATTACCACGAAATTACTTCTGCTATTTAATGAACACAGGAAATGATTCAGTAATAATTTAACAATAGTTATGGTTAAACCGGCCGGTTAGCTCAGTTGCTAAGCACATCGCTATCGATGCGTGAGGTCTGGGGTTCGATTCCCGGGCGGGTCAAATCGAACACAGTGTCGCCAACGGTTGGCCACCGCTGCGACGTTTCTTCGGGGCTGAGATGCCCGGGCGCTAAGCCACGGAGATGGGTCCCGCCACTCGTTACACGCTTCAGAGTGATACAGTGAGCAAATAATATAGTTGTTGGTTATTTTTTATGGAAGTAAACAAGCTTACAACGCAGTCAAAAGCAACCATTTCTATTTCAAACAGTTTAAATCAAACCTCGACATGTAGTTTCGACATCCTACTAGGGCCCAAGTTCTCAAGGCTATACGTCCTATTCTTACAATCCAATCATATCTTTCGCTTGTAAGCCTGATATGTTTTAAGAACATTATTTTAAAAGTAAAATAAAATCTTCATTATACTCGCGATAACACGCCGAAGTGTGTAACGAGTGGCGGGACCCAGCTCCTAGCACCTGAGGTACACAGCTCCGAAGAAACGTCGCAGCGGTAGCGAGCCGTTGGCGACACTGTGCCAATTTGACTGGCCTGGGTTTCGAAGCTCAAGACCTTCCGCACCGATAGCGTGCGCGCTGAGCAGTTGAGCTAACATTATTTTATATCTACATAATTGCATTTTTATCCTTGTCTTGTGATAAGACGAAGGAGGCGCCGTAGCGAACTCGCTTGGGAGTTGCCGGCCGTCTGTCTAACACTTGAAGGTGGGAAAATACCCATAAGTGCCTTTCCCAACAGCACCAAATATAAACTTGCCGGCTTGTTCTACCCATTATTTTACAGGAGCGGTACTAAAACAGAAAATACTGAAAAAGTAACTTCACTTTGTGGTCGATCACGTTGTATTGTCGAGGTTGATATGTTGATATGGCATTGTAGATGGATGTTGAAAATGTGGGCGTATTGTATGCTTCAAAATTAAAAGATATATTAATATTTACTTCAAATATGTTGGTTCTAGATTTTTCCTTGGCTTCCCGCCATTTTTTCAAAAGAACGTCATCCATTTGTCGTTGGTCGTACGGAATCTAAAAACATTTTGCAACTATGTGCAAACAAATAAATAACCTTTGTCAATGTTTATAAATGATTTACAAAGAAAAATCAAAACAAGATTATCACGCAAGTTTTAAAAGATTACGAAAAAGCTTGTAGCAGAACACCTGTTTTAAGTGTGCGAAAGTTCAAAATAATAAATCACTTATGAGTTGCAGACAACAAAATTTAACCACGTAGGTGTTGATAGCTAAGCAGCAAATATAAGACCGTTTTCCCCTGCAAACGGCTAAAAAAGTACTTTTGAGTTTTATTTTTAAATTAGGTGTAGGCTACTCTATATTGGTAGCGCTAGAGATTGTGGGCAATTTAGAGCATTAAATAAATCTTAATCTTTTGCATAAACCTAATGTAAGTTTTGATGCAGCTTTGCGAATATGATAGGGTCGTTGGGGCAGGCTCTGCGGGTCATTTGGGTAGCCTAGTTCCAACACAACTGAGTGGACAGGCAGAACAAAGAAAACATCGGGGTTAAGTTTTCTAGGTACTGTGCGTGGGTATTGCCAAAAGCTAAAATAGAACCGTGTACAAAGTCATATCTTTCAAAATTTAAAACATTAACAATTACTTCACAAAATACGGCCAGTTTTTCAAAGTAGTCTATACCTTCTTTTAAGATTTTGAGACATAAGTGATGCCTTGACCAAGAATTTTATGTTGACATTACTAAAAATGAATTTTGCTGCTAAATTACGCATAATTTCAGACAGAAAGATTGTTTGACAATGAGCAAACATGATTATAGGCAGGTTTGGAAGGTATGCACGCACTGCGGAAACTAGAAATTAACTCAAATAACCAACAAATCAGACATATTGGCAAGTAAACGTGTAGTGCCGCGTGCTTGCGTCATTAACCTCATGCTCTTACATACGACAAGCTTGTCATTTCAGACGAGTTTTGATTAATCAGAAACAAAGCGAGTTCGAAACCCAGTCGAGTCATTCCAAGCAGGGTTGCGAATTCGCAAGAATTTTTCATCAAGTTCAAGTTGACCAAAAATTTACAAGCTGAGTTAGAGTCCCAGTTCTTCATTTTTAATTTTGCGAGTTCAAGTTTGAGTTCAGTAAATTTTACCGAGTTTACGCTGAGTTCAAGTAATTTTATCGGGTTTGGGTCGAGTTTAATAAATTTTTTTCGAGTTTAGGATAATTTCAAAACACAATTAACTATTTTTGAGTTCGAGTTCAAGGATTATGTTTTTCGAGTTCATGTTCGAGTTCTACAAAAAAGACCAAGTTCAAGTTCGAGTTCGCAACCCTGATTCCAAGAAAAGAAATTATCTTAAATTAAGTATTAAGTTGTTAAACTAGGAACCGAAAAAGCAAATTTTTCGATCCTTGACCAAAAATAAGGGAGACTATATCCTAGTCCTACTAGCCTACTTCATTACGTAGGCTAAGGTGAAGCGCTGTCTTCTTTCAACACAGAGATAAGCTGCGTTTTTGGTTCAAACTAGGCAAAATATGTTAAGTCGTTCCTCGTATGAATAAAACCCGTATATCTCTACCAAATTTAGTAAAATTAAGAGTTCTTTGTGCCGGTGTTTCAGACGGTGCTGTTTTGGTACTGGGTGTCATCGGTGCTCTGAATTAGCATGAAAAAAGTGCGGGTATTCAAAACTCGTACTAACCTGCAGTAATTCAAATGCACACAGTATCTCTCCGGCTTTAGTTGATCCTCTGTAAATTTGATGCCAGTCTAGTTTGGCGGGATAGCGAGGATTCACATATTTCTCGCTGCTCATTTTCACAATTGGTTTTGCCATGGTACGACCAATGTACTCGTCTTTGCCCTAGAATTACACACAAAATTATCACATTAGATAAACATCCATGCATAGAAGTAAAAAAATCATGCTGAAACTGAAGATAGAGATTAAAAATATGTTGAAACAGAAGAGAGAGGTAAAAAAATAAGCTGAAACTGAAGACAAAAGTAAAAAAAATGCTGAAACTGAAATAGCAGACACCGGTGAACCCAGGGAGCTTTTATGCGCGCCCTCCTCTCGGGGCTCTTCCGCTACAGGTTAGACACCCCTATCGTTCAGATTCTACCACAAAAATCATACCTTAATGCGCTTAACAAAAAATGCAGGAGAGGGTTTGACACATGGTAAACGAACAATTTTGGCATGCTGTCCATCAGCTCATTATTGGAAGCAAGGGATTATGTTCAATTTTTTACTCTTAAATCATTTCCGCAAAAACGACGATTCTGGTAAGGGGAGGCACTGCTTCTGGTGAAACTTATTTTGCATAAAAATTTGCTCAGTTTAGATGTTTCTAAACAGCACCTAAGCCGAAATCACAAAGAGGACATTTTTTTCTACATATTTGAATTTTCGAAAAACAAGTCATCTCTGAAGTATAAAAATAGCTCAGTATTTGAACAAATTGAACCGCCTTAATTGTCCATTAAAGTGCAAAAGCAATGTTATTACTACAAACAGCTAAAACATGCTTTCTGGGCATTTGTATATTCGGTAATGGCTATTTCAGCTACATCGCAAAGTACGTCAAACAAACCGAAAAATTTAGGTCAGAAAACTAATACTTTTAAATATGAACTACAATTTCTGAGAAGAATTCAAGTTGTAGACATACCACTTAAAAATCAATTTCATTTAAAAAAAAACGATTTAAAAAGCAATTGCAGAAGGAAGCAAAGTCTGGCCAGGGTCAAACTGATCAAATCACGAAAAATTGTTTGAAATAGAACCAAAAATTTGAACAGCTCCAGCAGCTTTCAAGCAATAGAATAAATTAGCGGGTATGAGTCAATTTCTAAAATCATTTGGTGGCTGATAAAACTTGTGAGTCAGAAATGAGCATGTTAAAATGACGCAAACCCATTTAGAATAAATACATTACCGATCGTCAAGACATTTATGGTTTGAGACATAAAAATAGCCAGACATAATATTTTTTCTGGTGATTTGCTGTTTGCTGCCCTCAGGCGATTAAAACACGTTTTCTCGGTAAGCTTTACAATTTTTCAAAATCTTAATGCATTAACTTAATGCAAAAGGTGCAAGTTCTTTTTTTGCTTCTTTGTTGCGTTGTTCAAATTTTCAACACACTCTTAAGTTGCGTTTCCAATCTTAAACTTTAATTACACAAATAAGAGCCAATAATATTGCAAACATTTGAATCTTTCGAGACATTTCCATTTACACTTAAACCATTGTCAATCTTATTCAAACATAGTTTGAATGCGATAGAATTCTATTTGTATAAGATTGACAATGGTTTAAGTGTAAATCGAAACGTCTCAAAAAATTCAAACATTTCCAACATTATCAGCTCTAACTTTTGTAATTAAGGCATTCGAAAACTCCGTAAGTTGTGTTCCTAAGCTTAAACCGTTGAAAAAAAAAGCGTTGCAAGCAACAACCATTTGAAACTGGAACTACATTCCCCCCCCCAAAAAAAAACGCTAAAAAGTGTTACTCTTTCCACAACTATCAAACAACAATAATAATATCAAAAAAAAACAACCTCAATAATGAAACGTCGCGAGGTAACAATTAATAATACGGACAAAAACGCTTCCATACCAGTTTGTCTTTATCAAATACTTCGATGATAATTACTGGGGGGTCATCGCGCAACTCCTCTGCTCGGCCAAATAGGGTCACGTTGGGGACAATGAGGGTTTGGTCCCAAGTTGGGTTCAAAGTTTCTTCCAAAACCTAAAAAACTCCAAATGAAGCTGTTTGCCATTTTCTTGCACAATTAATGCCCACAGCACTGTCATTACGGCGAATTGTAGATACTAAAATAACGGCTTTTACCGAAGTTATTGTTTTTATATAGACTTAACCAAAGATACAATCATTGACAACTTGTTCAAAAAGTCGATTTACACAGTATCGTACCTGCGTTTCCATGCTTATTTGCACGTACGTACGCAGTTTCTTCCTAGCAGCAGTGATGTTTGTAAGAAAAACTGTCAAAAACTTGTCAGCTCTGTTGTAAGAATTAATAAATAACTTGCGACTATTTTCAAACTATTGAACTCAAAGTTAGCAAAGTTAAGGATGAACTTCAAGTAAGCTTGCGTTCTTTAAGTCAACAGCCACCACAAACATATGTCGAACGCGATTGGCAGCGACGGCGAATCGAGCCCAACACGTTGGATCTGTAAACTGCGCACTGTACCACCAGACCATGTTGCTAACAAATTTCTGTCAGTGCTCAAAAAAGTGAATACTCAAACAGAGCTGCATCAAGGTCCGCTCAAAACGATAGGCCTATAAACTTTTCATTCGCCACCAAATACGCCCCAAAACGGCCAATACGAAAGGAAAATACGCCCACCATATTATTGGCAAAGCTATTCAAACCAAACTAATGCCCAGATTATCATTAACTACATGAAGTCTGCTCGAAAGTTTCATTATCCAAATTACGAAGCTTTAAAAGTTTACTAGTTAAACTCAACAATTTATTTAAACATCTTCGTTTTTTTTCTAATAAGAACTTTCCCAATTTTATCTGATCCACAAAGCAAGTTTATGTTGCAGTTTCGACAACTCAATATCTTTTGATAATGCCAACATTTTTGTGTTACCAGTAATAAACAAAATTAACAAAACACATAAAACTTTCATTAACCAGCTGCACCATAATCGTCAAATTATGATCTTGGATTGTTTTGAAAAAACGATTTCACTTTCCCAGAAATGAAAACGGCATTTTAATGGATTTGCAAGTCAAAAGATGCCGACCACATTTTATCTCAAGCTGACCATTTTCAAATTAAGGTATCGAAACTATTGAAAAAGTGAAAAATTGTACCTTAAAAGCTTAATTTGCCTTTTCACGTCAAACTTTTTATAGCGATATCAGTTATTAAGCAAAAGTTTATTCCACGCAAAACATGTTTTTTTGGCAATTCATTTTAATGACACTCATGCCGAACACAGATCTTACGGACTAACCAAAGTTTCCGTCGTCAAAAAAAAATTAAAACATACAGGTTCTACTGACAAAAAAAAATGCGTACCAGCGCACGGCGAAAGTGATAAACAATCGCAGTAAACCATAAAAAGCTACCGCAAATTGCAGTAGCAGCGGCTACTGCTGCAGGCTGAAAGCATCCTCGTAGGCAAACTTTAAAAGCAACTATAGTGCATACTGCATAGCAATAACGATAAATTAGGCTAATAGTACATTGTAAAATCAAATCTTCATTATACTCGGCGTAGTACGCCGCAGCGTGTAACGAGTGACGGAGCCCATCTAGGCGGCTTAGCGTCTGCGCAATACAGCAGCGAAGAATTATCGCAGCGGTGGCGAGCCGTTGGCGATACCGCACCCCATTTGACCGGCCCGGGAATTGAACCTCAGACCTTTTGCACTCTTAGCGATGTCTTGAACAACAGCGCTATCGGTCGGCTGGCCAATAGTAAAAATACAATGTACAAAAACAATAGTACAATATATGCAGAAACAGTAAAAAGTATTCTAAAAACTAGTTTACCTGTGTCGTATCAGTGTGACTCGAAAACACGATTTTTGCGAAAGGATCGGAAAGCCCACTGTCATCTGCTGCTATCAGACCTCTCGCTTGGTACATGTGAGCCCGCAATTCGAATTGTTGCCGGTCTGTAAAAACGTGTTGGTTCTACAGATGCATTCACATACAAAGATTTCGACCACCATGAAAAAAAGCTTGCAAGCATTTTCGTAATTTTGCGAGGTTTTCAGCAGATTTTACGCCTTGTTGATGACGAAGTTGAGTGAACGCCACAAGCAACAAGCAAAAACACATTTTACAATTAGAAAACTTCAAAGTGTAAAGCTGTTTTCGTCCATTCGGACCCGAGGCATCTTTTCTGGCCGCGACTGTCATTCATAACCGAATGGATCAAGCGTTTGGTTTATGGCCTAGTGGTAAAGAGCGTTCGCCTTGGAAGCTGGTAGGCTGGGTTCTATTCTCAGTCGGGTCAAACCAAAGACTTTAAAACTGGTATCTGCTGTTACACTTGCTAAATGCTCAGCAATTAAGTGTAGCTCGGAGGATAAACAGAGAATAAAAATACGTCCGTGAATTCTTGACAAAATCTAGTCCTGGCGCTAAAGAACCTTAGTAGTCACAAAGCGCCATAAAACCACACAACATTTCATTTCACGTTTGCTTTGCCGCAGCACGCACGGGCTTGAAACCAAAGGCTTTAAAATTGTTATTTACAGCTTCTATGCTGGTCATGCAGCATCAAGGTCAGAGCGGAGAACAATCCGGCAAGTTTACTAAGAGTGTCGTTGGCAAAGGCACTTCACGGAATTCCTCTATCTAGGGGAGGTGGACGGCAACTTTTTAAACGCGGTGAGTTATCTGCAGTGATGCTGCGCGAAATAAACCCTGGTGTTATTATATTTATAAACTCCCAAAAACTTTGGATTCGTATTATGCATTAACCACTTTCTCGTGGCAACGTACTGCAAGAAACTATGGATACAAAATCAATCAATCATACCATAGATTATTTCAAATACAAACATTACAACCAACTAAGCAACCAATATCGTCCAAAAGGAATATTTTTACTCGAAAAGCAGTCATACCTCTGTAGCGTAGATACATGGGCGGTGAATTAACAGCGCTGGAAGCTCTTGTTAGCTCGTAACCTTCAGGCAAACCTTTCAAATAATCTCTTTTGTTCTTGGCTTGACCAAACCAAAAATACATATCAAGTTTAGCTTGAATGCTCCAGCCGTTTGGGCCTAAACTCTTCTTTCCAGGCAGCTAAAAAACAAAAAGTCAAAAATTAAAATGTTGGTGATAATAAAGAGCAAATTCGACAGCACTTACGAAAAACCAAACCTTCATTATACTCGCGGTATTACGCCGAAACGTGCAACGAGTAGCGGGGTCCATCTCCGCGGCTTAGCGCCTGGGCTACACAGTTCCGAAGAAACGTTGCAACGATGCCAAGTCGTTGGCGACATTGTGCCAATTCGACCGACCAGACCTCCGTAACCGATAGCGTGTGCTTTAGAACTGAGCTAACCAGTCGGTTTTTAAATTTAAAAATTCTCAAATGCAATCACTTTCGAAAAAGACTTGGCTATATCTTGTTCACAGGTAAAAATATAATCTAAACCAGGCCAACATTGTTAGCAACTGGTTATATACGCTGCTCTAAAAGATAAAAACATCATTCGTCTACAGAATACATTGATTTAAAGAAGTCAGATTTTCTTTGCACAAGTTAGATTTACGACCAAGTGTAAGCGATCGTTAATTTTACCCGCAAAAAAATGGTTTGAATTTTTCCACAATGAACTCCTGACTCCTCTTGACGCATGGAGTGCATGATTTGCCTGGAAGGCACTCTTGCGTATGCCACTCTCTTCTTTCCACTTAGCATCCAGATAAAAACGTCTGGTATTGAATCTTGCGGCTGTAAAAAAATTTTGAACCTCAAGGAAGAATGATTTATAAAAAAAATAATTTGTTTTTGAACAACATGATAATGAGGAGAAAAACAAAAAAATTTTTATACAATTAATCATTCTTAATATTATAAATTGGGCAAAGTACACGTAATGGTAGAAAGCTAGGCCTACACCGACGTTTTTGAGTTTAAGACCATGGTTCGTTGCTTCAAATTGATTGATTGATTTCTTCATCTTTATCCTCCTATCACGAGAAAGCGGCGGAGGCGCAATGCGTAGGACGAATCCAGACTCGCTTAGGAGTTGCCTTTGTTTTCAAGTTTTCCGGTTGAATTTCATGTGACTTCTTTAATTTGCTGCTTGCCAGATTCCACCACGCAGAGATAATCATCGTAAAGCATCTTATCCAAAGACGCAACAACGAGACTAGTTTGAGAGTTGAACCATTAACCTTGCGATCATGGTCGTCGTAAAAATAACGCTCCGAACCACTGCGTCACGCTGCCGACTAATGAAACTGTAAGTAGTGGTGTTTTCACTGTTTTGTCTTCACACGGTATTGTTGACAAGGATTTTTTTGATGGATCCAAAAACGGTAAGTTTAACTCCTGTATACACACAGACATGTAAACACTCCGCAATCAAACCACAATTAGTAAAAATATAAAGTTTTCAGCTATGTAATGTGGTGGCATGAAAAGTTAAGCCTGAAGCACTTCCGTATATTGGTAGCATTGCTCGCGGACTCGAGACGCATGACACTGGTGCTTTCTATATTATTAGAATATATCATCTTTCCCTCCAGCCAAAAAGTGAAAGCACGCTTCCAGTTATGAAAAAAAATTATCATTTATGCTTGCTTTTGCTCAATTGACTCGAGATGGTGATTATGACGATGATGATGACTAGGATGGTGATTATAGGTAGCTGTGGTGGTATTGATGGTGAAGGTGGCAGTGGAGAGTTGACCCACAAAAAATGAACAGATTTGATAAGTTAATTTTCAAGAAGTCGAAGCTCAATTTTCAGCGGAATTTGGAACTGGTTTGTCCCAATAATTCTTTAAATGACTGCACCAAGAACCGGCATGTGATATAGCACTAGGCTGAACATTGATTTATTCAATCATGAATTTTTCCAGAATTTACAGAGTTTGATCAAACTCGCTCTCAGGGATTATGAATTTTGCGGTGATCAAGTGCATCAACATTTTTTGCAACGCGGTTTTCAGTTGATATATCAAAATACTGAAAATCCACAAGATACTTTTACCTCTTCGACTTTAGTTACGTCAGGTAAAAGTAATATAATAACAGAAAATCTTAGCTAGATATCAATTAAGTTCGTCAATTTATAACTTGAATTTAAGCCGATAAACAAACACGAACTTAGCCTTGGATAATAATGCATACTTCTTACACGCTAAGCCCACACACCACAAACTAATGCAATTTCAGGTGATTTTGCAATTCTTAGATGACAAGTTGGAATTCCCAAGTTAGGTTTTTGATCAACATAGCTAGAAAGTTATTTGAAAATCTAGCCTAAACATCACTTTCGGAAGCTCAAGTCCAAATTTTTAGCTGACGTCTTAGGAAAAGATACCGGTGCGGCAAAACACCAATTTCTGAGTCCAACTTTTTACCCTTGTGTTTTATAACGGATTTTTTAAATGTGCTTTTTGTAGCAGCGGCGTGCCTTTGGCGATTGGCATGCTGGGAAGTGAACCCCTCACTTCCAGCGCCGATACCGATGTCTTTAACTATATACCAACTGGCCGGCCGAACGTCTTAAAAAATAATATAAAATCAAAACTTCTATGTCTGTACGACCCACTTAACCTTAGAAAGTTGCGGGAACAGCAGTTCAAGTTGGAGTTTCCAGGTATCACGATCCTCTGCAAGAGGTACATGCTTCGGTGAAATTTTAAGGAGAGTTTTTATTAATTTATTTATTTATTATGTGCGTGAATAAAAACAATAAAGGCGCATTAACAGCATAGGGTTTTTTTTGCGCCTGGACTCATAGTAATAAGGAAATGTTAATACAGTAGTAATACGAGACGTCAGTAGTAATAAATAATTGAGAGGAAAACTCAAACTTTGACCAAGATCTTCAACGTAATCTTGCTATGGGTTCGATATGGCCTCTAGGCTTTCGACTAATGGGTGTTGAACACAGCAGTTGCTTAATTGGTTTTTCTTTCCTGAGACATTTTTTAACTGCTCAGTTGGCCGAATGGTAGCTGTAAGAGCGTCTGACTCGGAAGCTGCAGACTCGGGTTTAATTACGAGTCGGGTCCAACCAATGACGGTAAAATTGCTATTCACAGCTTCCCTGCTTGACGCGCAGCATTAATGGGACAGTGTGAAGAACAAGCCGGCAAGTTTACTTGTTGTGCTATACTGGCAACGGCACTTAGCAGAATTCCTCCTTCTAAGAGTGGTAGACAGATGGCCGGCAACTTCAAAGCAAGCTCGTTATAGCGCTGTGATTGTTTGCAACTAGATACATGTACAACACAATTGCATTACATGTTCGTACCAGAGCTGTTGTCAATTAAAATAACTGCGTTCAATAACCAACGTAAAAGTCAATTAACGAAAAATTCACTAACATCCTGAGCCAAGGTCTTGATTTTTGTCAGCAGCATTTTTATCTTCATCAGTTTGTCATTCAAAGTTGTCAGTTTAATTTGAGATTTAATTTTTTTTGCTTCGGATCCAATCCATTCCTAAAATAGAAAATATTTTAGGTAAATTGATTAGCAACAACAATTAAAGTACCATAAATTTTTGAATGAATATGACGTCTTACCCTCAGAATATTGCTGTGTATAATAACGTATTGAGGGGCTCCCCCTAAGAGTATTGCTGTGTACATGGCACAATGGCCCCCCCTTTTGACTCTGCCTTTTAGTAAAAAGAACAAAACTAATGGTGCCAAGTAACTGAAATATGCCAGACTCTTTTGATGGTTCCTGCAGCTTATGGCCAGGGGCGGATCCTGGGGGGTATGCATCCTCCCACCAGCCATTTTCAAAAATGTTTTTGATGCATACAATTTTTCAATAATTTCGAACCTCTTCAATAGCAACAAGCTTTCCGTCTTAAGCACGCATAATCAAAAATGTGCGAACGAAATGCATCATCTTTGACGAAGCACTCAAAGTTAGGGTCAAAAAATTTTAACAAAATTTGCCTGAAAATTATTTAAAAAGCACTAAAATAGACATTACAGAATGCAAATTTTCAAAATTTTTCCGGGGGAGCATGCCCCCGGACCCCCTAAAGTTTTTCTTGTTTCTCAATCAGCTTATAATTTGCTCTGCCAAATAAAAAATACGCATGAAAAACATGCGAAAATTATGGGCTCCCCCTTTCAAAATTTCTCGCTACGCCATTTGCTGTGTACACCCTTGAATCAGTCAAACGCAAACATTCGCAGCAACACGAGGCTGTATCATAAAAACTTTCTTGATATAAGTCAATGTGAAACAGCTACGTGCAGTGCGCAACTTGTTCCCTGAGCACGCAAGACTGCGCGCGGAATTTCGTAACTTTTCTATGGAGCACCGTTTGGAAAAAAAAACGTTTGTTCTATGAACCATGTTTTTGAGCTTATTTAGACCATCCTTTGTCTGATACATATAGCGGACAAATTGTACGCTAAGAGTAAGTCGGACCAGAATACACGCGCAAAACAAGTCGAACAAAATCGTTTTTGGTCAAAAGGCGCGCCACACGCCGTTTGGAAAAAAACGATTTTGTGACCTATGTTTTTTGAGCCTATTTAGACCATAATTTGTCCGAGATATATATCGGAAATATTCGACTTATATATCGGACAAATTGTACTCAAAGTCGGACAAAAAAACACACAAAATAAGTGACATATTTTCGACTTATATATCGGACAAATTCGCCGTTAGGAAAACGTTTTGTGAACCACGTTTTTTGAGCTTATTTAGACCATAATTTATCCGATACATATCAGCCGTTTGAAAAAAACTACAGCCTACATTTTGTGAACCATGTTTTTTGAGCTGGGGTTCACAAAACGTATGTTTTTTTTCCAAACAGCGAATTTGTCCGACATATACGTCGGAAATAACCGACTTATTTTGCGTGTGTTTTTTGGTCCGATTTTGAGTACAATTTGTCCGATATATAAGTCGAATATTTCCAATATATATGTTGGACAAACTATGGTCTAAATAAGCACAAAAAACATGGTTCACAAAACGAATAGTTTTTTTGAAACGGCGCCCCGTACTTTTCTAACATTCTGCGTTGTTTACTTCGAATAATTGATTGAAAACTTTTTCGATTACACCATGTTATATTTGGGAAAGTTACGCAACTCCGCGCTTTCGTGCAGTTCCCTCGTTTGTCCCACGAAACAACCAAAATAACGGTTTTTGATCAATATAAATTCAGAAAACTTGGCAAGGATTGCAGTTTCACATTTAATTGTAATCAAACACTCTTTGTTTGGTCTGATTCGTCAAAAAATGAAAGCCCTTGCACGCAATGCCTCGTTTTGCTATTATAAGATGAAAGGCCGGGTGCAAAAACAAAAAACTCCCTACTTAAACCTACCCAACATTTTTTAAACATATTTTTACAATTTCTTAAGTTCTTGGTTGTGTAACCAAGACTGCGTAAGTTAGAAAAAATTGACGCAATTCTGCTTTTCATATTTCAGAACTTGACTTTTGCACTTTACCTTGGTACTTTTCGAAATTTTCCATGTCAGTTGAGTCTACCCGGGAGACGTTATATGGAAATTAGCTGATCGGAAGTAGCAATCATCAACAATTTTTGGAGAACAATTTAAACTTCCCATAGAGTAGACAGGAAGTAAAATTGCAAATTTTGTAGCCTACGATTGGTTGCTTTTCCCTGAAACTGAGCCGAAATATGTTTTTGAAAACAAAACCAACTGACTAGTTGCAGACAGGCAAAGAACTATGACGACGGCCTTGAAGTATCAGCGTTAATTATGGTTGCAAATTATGTAGTTACACCAGAGTTATTTTAAAAGTTGGTGTTTAAAGCTGGTCCCGTATTTTAAGCCAATCCTTGTCGATAATGTATTCTATCTGCACGAAAAGAAAATTTAGGAATACACCTGCAAAATGACATGTCAATCCGGTAGGAAAAGAATCATGGTTAAACTTGAGTGTTAATTCGTTTTTGAATGCCGGCTAAATTTTATCAAGAGTTGGTTAAAGTTGAGATTGTTACAAATAATGATTGTCACATTTGAAAGTAACTTTTTTCAAGACCAACCCAATTGTGGAAAAATTGTGAGCTTTAGCTTTACATTTTCTACCTCAATTTTACAGTTTACCTTCTATAGGCACAGCCTAATCCCTATGTGTCTTGTTTCAAAATAATGCAGTTGCTCTTTTTACATTTTTGAAACCCATCTACAATGTGAATTTTGTGAAAGCAAAAAAAACTATTCATTGTATTAGCGGCCAAAATAGGCAAGTTAAGTCACAGTCCTCAAAAAAGTTCAAAACAACAAAACCAATAGCACGAAAAAAGGAAGCGATGAATATATACTTAACTTTGGCTGATTTAGGACTGCGTCATTGACTTTGATGTCGTAATAAATATTGAAATTGCGCAAAATATTGCAGCCTGCTGGTCACGGTAGCCATATTGTTTCAAAAAATAACAAAGTGCTCAATACTTAACAAAAACATGGGCTAGTCGATTCGAGAAGCTCTGCGTAAGACTGTAGTGAAAATATCGACTACGTGTTGACAAAAACACGAAGATTTACCGATATTGATGTTATTAATTTTGTAAACCATACTCCTGCTAATCAGGCAAAATTTTTTTTCAAGAACTGGCTAAACATGGTTACAAATTAAATAGCTGATCTAATTTTCTAGTTGGCAGGATATACTGCTACAAATCAGCTACAATTTAGCCAATGAACAAAGGAAGTCAAAAACAATGTTTCATTATTTTTATCAATCCAATAAAGACCCTTACTGAAATTAAAAAGTTAGCGAAAAAAATGAAATTGCGTCTATCATTGTCGATAATACCACAAAGTATAATATAATAAATATCAGTGAATATAAATATTGATTTGACTTGTGTGAGTAAGTTGCATAATGTTTTTGCTGTGCACCAGCAGGTATTCCTAAACTTTTACAGCGCAGCACATCAGGAAAATCTTTCCAAGTCGCAATGCACCGAATGTGAAAAAATGTAAGAGTACGCGAAATACTGCATACATCACATGTACTCTAAGGCAAAAAGTGAAGTATGGAACAACGAATGCTTCACACATCACAAATATCCGCTTTGAATGATTGAACCCTGTTAGTGGACATACAAGATAACTAACACGAATAAACTAACCTACACTCAACCCTTCGCACTTCCCGTTTGCGCTGAGCGCCTGGCGGCAAGCTGCGAATACTGTTTTTACAGTTATTAGAATCACCCGACCGGAATAAAGCCCTAATGAAGAGTTGGTGCAGTTTCTACAGCGTAAATTGCTTGAAATCATGTGTTAGAAAAGTGACACACTATTAGCTCAGTTGTCCAGCACACGCTATCGGTGCGGGACGTCTGGGGTTCGATTTCCGGGTCGGTCAATTTGGCTTAAAGTCGCCAACGACTCGCCACCGTTGCTACGTTTCCTCGGAACTATGTTACCCAAGCGCTAAGCGTATGAGATGGGCCCCGCCACTCATCACACGCTTCGGTGTAATCGGCAAGTATAACGAAAATTTGATTTTTTATTTTTTATGCACTATTAGTTGTCAAAGCTGCTGAAACCTACATTACTTAGACACTAACTCTTTATTTTTACTATCAAAGTCTAGCTGTGTAATCACATCACACCAACGACGCAAAATAAGAACGTTTAGGTGGCGGTAAGTTTTCGTTTCTACCATAGCGTTAACGGCGAATGCATCATTATTTCTATTGACATCTTTACCGACTAAAAGCGATAAAGTTACTCACATTGCAAAAGTCAATCAGTAAACTAGTACACGCAGGCACTAAAATTGCATTCGTGATTTTGGAACAATCTAGTAAACCGCAAGATACACATGATTATGGAGATAAATTCTATTCTTGGCCTACAACTAGATTTAGGATTTTTTTATTTAGATTTTTGACACTAGGTCTAACATTATAATAAGATCATATTGTTTAACTGTTAACAAAACGTAAACAGGTTAATAAACAATTTACAGATAAAATAATTGCAATGAAATCTTCATCACACGTTTTTATCATCTTAAGGTGCGTTTTCCGATACGCGACAAGCGACAACGCGACAATTTTTATCGCACCTGGTGTGTTTTGTTGTACTGTTCTGCGATCACGCAAAAACCTGCGAAAACCTTTTACATTAACTTACATTAAAATTTTTGTCGCGTTGTCGCTTGTCGCGTAACGATAAATGCACTTTTACTTGTGTCACGAGTTCATTACGTTAATTTTCATGCAGCACAATACGTAAGAAAAGTGGCAAACTGCTGCAAATATTAGAAACAATCTCGTGAATTTCATGTAAACTAAAACCGAAGAGATTCATCATTTTTTACATAACATGATTAAAAATTTGACAAGCAGAAAGACAAATCAGGGTAAATTTGAACTATGTGTGTCTTTAACTACATATTAAAAGATGTTCTTTCGAAAGAAGACGTCAGAAAAGTTTTTTTTCACCTTATCTCTTAGGTTTTTCGCTTTCTATCTTTTAAAACATTATCGGAAAAAATCTAACAAGCCCTTTCAAAAAATTTTAGACCACACCATGTCATTAATGACCAAATGCGCAGTAACCAGTCTCGCGTTAAAAATGATAGAAAAATTGAAATAAAAATCACATTTTCAGTGTAGTAAAAACTTTGCATCATATTTTATTCAAGCATCAATCCATGTGGGCTAAATCGTTTCCAACAAAGCAATTGGTCAAACAAAGTTTTGTTATTTTTCAAAATCCATCCAAAATTTATCAGCGCCGTAACCTGAATATTTGATTATTTGTTTCTACATTAGAGTGAATTTAAGCAACTCAAAGTGGCGCTTGCTTCCATCTTCGCTTTAGTGTACGTCAGGTTTACAGCTCATAGCATATTTTACCATCATATAATTTAACACCAGGTTTTAACTTTTATTTTTAATGTTTAAGATACCTCCTGATGATCCGTTTAGATGAAACAGTCTGTAGAGGTTTTATTCACGTTTTCTTACAATAAATACTACAGTGAATTTAAAAACAATTTTTCGCTATTAATTGTTCGTTATTTCAGAGCAGAGATAAGCAAAAATTTTTTATGGCTGCAAAACTTTTTTTAACAACACCAATTTACAATATTCAGAGAATTTTACATTTCGAAATATTAGTCATGCCAGACAGTACCACACACACGCACACTTACTCAAGTACAGTAAGAACCGCTACAAGAATTAGAGGATATTGGTACCGCTACAAGATCCATCACAAAAGTTGTTTTTTTTTTTAACCTATATACTATTGCACAAGCTTTTTTACCAATTTCTGACCTTGCTTGCACTTACAACAGCCCAAGCACAAGCGCTTTTTTGCAATATTGCTGTAAAAAAATAGTTTTAAGGGCCAAGGCTGATAACAGCTCAGCAACGAACAAATCAATGGTGACGAAGCTTTTAAGCACTTTGCAGAGATCAGGGGTTTGTGATCAAACACTACAAAGAAATTACACACCTTGTCTGACAGAGATTTGTATTTATAAAGTATTGTTTTTTTCAGAAAAAAAAAAAAAAATGAGAGATGAGAAATGTTAAGTAGTAAACGTCAGCTGGAACGCGTTTAAATTTTTTCACATTTTTTTAGACTCAAAAATCTTGCTCAAGAAAACCGAACAGATTGAAGCATTCTTTTAGGAACAGGACATCTGAAGTTATCAAAAAATCGTCAATGTTTATTCGTTATTTTTACACGTGCTGATGTGAAAATTGCATTGTAAACGATGACGTATATACAAAGGTTACTTTGTTAACTAGAGCGTGAAGCTTCGAGGTGCTTTGGTGAATAAAACAAGATTTAATACTTCCCCTTTCAGTTTTTAAAACGCAGATTCCTCATAAAATAAAAACACTTAAAAAGTTAAAATAGATTTCAAACCAACTTTACCAAAACACTTAAATTTTTTTCGGTTTTTCTTTTACACATTAAACCACGTACAAAAAATTTTTTCCCAAAAGATTATCATCAGTCAAAAAATTTTAGTTATTTCACTTACAGTTTCGCGTAAACAGAGTTTATGTCTTTCCTTATCTAGTTTGGTCTTTCCCATTGCTGGTCCGCCCGTGCCTTTCACAAGTCTGCTGTAAGCTGCGCAGCCATTGGCCAGTTCTTCTGCCACGCCTCTTAATCGACGATCAGGTCTTTCCTCATCAGTTTTGAGCATTTCATATACATCTTCAATTCCTTCCTCCTGTATATGTTAAAAAGTACATTAAATTAAAATTAGGTCTGCTGAAGCCACACTTTTAATGAATAAGGATTGCTCTCTTTGCTGTTAATCGTATCTCGCAAAAAACGTCAAAGACTGATTGCTTCTTTATCAGAGGCGGATGCAGGGTTGTTTTTTGGGAAAAAGCCAAGAATCGAGATAAAGATACTACCTTACAGTTAGTGGTTGTAAAAAAATTGAAGTGCCAACTTGTTAATGTAACTGAAATTTTAGGGGGAGCTTGAATTCAATCAGCCTCCTTTCGTAGGTCAGCCTATATGATGCAAATTCTTCTTTAATCTGCTTTTCGTTAAGATTTATCCACGCAAAGATCATAATCAGAGTGAAAGAAGAAACTAAGGTTATTTCGTACGGTAGTTAATGACTTTGCGTCTAACAGTTCCGACTTCCGTCGGCTGTTAAGTTGGAAATACATCCCTGTAGTGACAACTAGCGGTGGTCTAAAAATCTTTATGGTTTAAAAAAATAATGTTTTTTTGCAAGTATAAGCAGATGTTAATTGCTTTCATGGGCATCACTGTTTACGCAAACTTTGTACATCAAAACATTTATTGGATCTGTTCCAACTTTTAGTTTTTCATGAACAGTACGAATAATAGCATTCGTAACTATTTTGTTCGGAATTTATCTCAGCAAAAGAAAACTTCAATGCATTAGGTGTTGGGCAGTAAAAAAAAATAGGCGAACATTATAGCAGGTCATCTTAGCACTGTTATAACTGATAAGATTTTCAATTGCTGAGCCAAAATAAGGGATTACTTAGTTCAGGGGTTCTTATACCTTTTTGTATTCTTTACCCCTTGCCGATTGAAAAAGTATAATTTACCCCCAGTGCAACACTTTCACCTTTTTAATACTGAAAATTGAGTTTGTTTAGTTTATACTTCACAAAATTTACCTCCTCGGTAGGCAAAAATACCCCCAGGGCGTAAATTTACCCCCGATTAAGAGCCCCTGCTTTAGTTGGTATAGGCCAGTGGTTTCCAACATTTTCGATGGAGCGGAACCCCAATGAAACATTCCAGAGACTTAAGGAACCCCGTGCATTAATTTAATTCTCATAAACTTGAACCCAACTCCACATTGTAAACTTGCAGAGCTGTACTGGCGGAACCCCGGATCAAAATCACTGGTATAGGCTGACGCATACGTAGCTTACATGCTAACTACTCAAACAAGGTTGAAAATAACACTGCTATAATATCGGTGTGAATAACAATTTCACTAAAGCGTAAGAAATTCTGGGTTTTGCGCAGTTGCATAGCCTCGTAAGATGCCGTATTATGCCGCGTTTTATGTTGATTAGTCAGATGTTAGTTTTATGCACACTCTACAATTAAACCATGGCTTCAAACAACAAAGTTCACAGCGCTAACACTGGCCACTCCATTAAAAAACGTAAATAATTAATGAAGAAGGTTACTCACCAGCTTGTCAGCAATTCCGTACAAAATGTTTGAATTATATAGCCTACGTTTGTGGTCGTGCCAGTAACTGGTGAAGAACACGCAAGGTTTCTCTTCGAAGTAAGGCATGTGATAGTAAAACCTAAAATAAAATTTGGGATAAGCTTGGGCTAGTTTGGGTTTTAAAACCTAGTAAAAAAAGTACACAGCATCATATTAAACCTTTTTCATAATTACTCCTTTAATGCTTCCATGCTTACTAAGTATTTTTCGCACTTAATCATTTTCATGATTACTTCTATTTGAATAAGACTGATGACGTCCTATTTGGACAAAATATTAAAATCTATATGGTAGAGTAGTTCTGCAATTTTTAAAGAATAATGTACTCCTTGGGGTTTATGATTAAGCTTTAAAAAATCAAATCATCGTCATATTCGCGATATTACACCAAATCGTCTTACGAGTGGCGGAAACCATCTCCGCGACTTGCAGCCTGGGCAACACAGCCCCGCAGAAATGTCGCAGGAATGGTGAGTTGCTGGTTAAGCATTTGAAACCAAATATACTAAGCGTGTTTTTGAAAAACAAATACAAAACAAGGGAGCACAACAAAGTATTTTTCGTACCCATCGTTAGTCAATGGTTTGGCTGATGGAGTAAGCGACCGAAAATTTGGATCTTGAACGTTTTGTGATTTTCCTTTCAGCAACCTCTGATGCTCATCGTCTGATTCGTCCAACGAATCATCGGAGTCGTCAACATCACTTCGCCGGCGTTTTTGACTGATATTTCGGCCATCAATGTCGTTGCCGTAGTTTCCTGAGAAGAAGTTTTAAACATTAACAAGGGTGAAAATAATAAACACATTGGTTGTAATGAAAGTGAAATCACCAGATCTTTTCAAGAATCGCAAACATACCACAGCGTCAAAGTTATGAAATATAAGGTGCTGAAAGTTTCCAACTTATTATGTCTACTTACCAATCGAGACTTCAAATGAAACTGGTTTGTCTGCCAACTTTTTATCAATCATATTTGCATCCAGCACAGACCCGAAGAGAAAAAACTCCTCAATTTTACCCGCTCCAAGCTGAAAGTAAGACATAAAAAACGTTAACACATTGCAGTCTCAAATACAGTGAAAAGATTGTTCTAATATCCACAACCAAACTGCAAGACTTCGTCAGCGACATGGTCTAGTGGTACCGCGCGCAAGTGACAGATCTTACGTGACGGGTTCGATTCGCGGCTGGAGCCAATCGCATGTGACATATTAAACGGGTGGCTGCTGACTTGAAGAGCGCAAGCTCATTTCGCAGTCTACCTCAATTAATGTTGAATTTTCAATTCAATATAATTTGAAAATAACTTCAGTTTAAAAAAAAGACAAGAAGTTCTAGAATGCACTGAGATTGCAAAGTGAGGTTGCACTCCTCAAGTCAGCATCCACCTGCACTGCGCTTCAATATCTCTCCTGCAGCTAAGAATCGTCAACTTCTCCAGGCATGAATCGAACCCGTAACAAAGGGTTTGTAACCCAACGCGGTATCGCTAGGCTGTGACGTCATAAAACATTGTCAGAGCAGGTACCGAAGCTCTATTTGGCAGCAGTACCTCAGATAAAGGAGGAATATGATCCACTTCCACTTCGCATGAGCCTTGATCTTCACTTGAGTTCACATCCACCAACTCCACAGACATGCCCATAAGTAGATGAGCCCTGCAAAGTATATTTGCTGTTGGAGTATCCAGCTTACATATTGTGAAAAAATGATGATTTTTGATTCATAAGTTTACATTTTAAGCAAAATTTTGAAACCATATTTTTAAACGCAAAGCATGTTCACCGATCATTCTTTATAGCAATGTTTCTCAAACGCCGGTCCGCGGACCGCTGCCCATCCTGCCAGTCCGGTAAATCTATATTCATTTTGTGCCTCAATTCGATAATGGACTTTCTAGACGCGCACAATATTTCTTTCCAGCAGCTGGAAGACGAGTTTACGCAGCATAGATAGCTTTACAGTAGTTTTACTTCACACGAACCCTATCGTTTCGTGCGTCCAACATTAAAATGCAGCATGCACTCTGCCGATGCATGTAATTTGAGTTTTTCCAACAAAATCGGTAGATCGGTAGAGGCGAAGCGCGTTGCTCGGAACAACTAATTTACAACAAGTTGTTGTTGCACTGACGACATTCTTTGCTGAGTTTTAAGGAACCCCGGTCCTCAAAATTCATTTTGAAATTCAGCCGGTCCGTAACCTGAAAAGGTTGAGGAACCACTGCGATATAAAATGCATTCCAATGAATTCACCGTTATTCAGATAATGTATTTCAACGTGATTCATAATGCCATGCGTAAAATTTTGATTACAAACACTCCATACCTAAAAGCAACTCCTTCGCCAAGACCTTCGTTTAGGCTTGCGTGTTCGTTTATCATGGCGAAATTTCGTGGTGACCCATACATATTGAGAAACGTAGGTCCGAAAGTGGGAAGGAATCCTAAAAAAAAACACATAAAAAAGTTGAAACAACAAATCATATTTTTATACCATTTTTTTCAATCTTTGCGCATGGCATCTACGAAGGCCGAAAAAAGCATGACTTAGCTCTTGCAGCAGTGTTTCTCCACCCTTGTCTTGCGCGACTCCAAATCGTTTAAAAACACTATCTGGAAGAATAGCTGCGACCCAACTGAACTAAGCAAAAGTGAGCATAAATAATAAAAAAATACCGTAACACACAAAAAAGTTTTGTTTCGCTTCAACAAAATTTTGAAATCGTGGCTAAACATTGCTCAACGTTAAATACTTTGGATAGTCTGCATCCAGACGGTTTCCACATTTCTCCTCAGAGGTGCCAGAGCAGAAAATCCCATCTTACACTTATATGACATGCAAAAAGGAATTATGATTTTCAAGACTTCTACACACAAGATAGAGTCTTCGTTTACTAATAATCTTGTCAACATTAATCACGTCTGCTACGAAAAGAATAATAACTTGCACTGTTCTATTTACAGAAAAAAAGCTTAAGATTTATTCGACGAATTTCCGCTCGATTCAATATGAAATCGACACATCATAAAACAATTGTTATGACATAAAGACTTGTCACCTACAACCAGACTAATATTAAACGACCTGCAGACACTTTTGTTTTAAACCTCAGACGCAAGAAATGATCATTTTTCGAGACTTTGTAGATAATAATCAATGCCTAACTAATGATTTAAAGATAACCCAAGTACCGTAGAGCGCCCCTAATGTGTCAGCGACAAATCGATGAAGTCTGGGCGTCCCACATTTGGGTCGCCACCCATGTTTTGAGAAACGCCCCATCATAGCAGTATAAGGAAAAATTATTGCAAAAAAGATAATCAGAAAAGACTGAAATAGATAGTGCGTTTGCTACTCGACAAAACATGAAAGGTGCATCAAATCATTATAAATATAATCACTTGAAAAGCAAATTAAGCAAAGCATTAAAAGGACATGAAAATCACAGCACAATGGCCATGACTATAGATTTCCTTCAATATGTGTCTAGAATGACGAGAGAAAAAGTTTGAATACAGGAAGCTAGGTGCTTATTGCTTCACGTCCGAGCCAGTTTAAATATACAAAACCACAGCATATCATTTTTGCATCCAGATGTGCATTGTTCAAACAAAGCGCATGCAGTTTTGAATAGACAAAATTGTCTCAGAAATACTAGTCTTGAATTTAATCTATCAAGGTCTTAGACTAAGTCACACGCAATCAGAAAAATCTGATTACAAGTGGGATTCGAACCCACGCCCGCATCGATCCAATGACATGTCACCAGCCCCATGGTTGCGGCGGTAAAGACTCGCCTATGGTTGCCAATGGTGCCTCCGGTATAGACTCGCCGCAATCATTGGGCTAGTGCATGTCACTGGTCAGTGCGGGCGTGGGTTCGAATCCCACTTGTAATCAGATTTTTCTGATAACGTTTGATTTAGTCTGAAATCTTGGTCGGTTAGATTCAAGTTCAATTCATTAACTGAAACTCTTTATATTGATTTATAACTTGAATTACTCTCTTAGCCTAATAGCTACACTGGATAGATTTCGGTTAAAGCGTTCATTGCTTGCTTAATCTCATAAAGACTAGTCTTGTGAGAATATTTGACATCTCTGATGTATCATTATTACACTATTACTTAACCGAAAAATCACCGGGAATTTTTGAAATATCCGTTTGGCAATGAGCAAAGTTTTTAAACAACGGGCCTAAACCATTCAGTTTTCTCCGGGACTCTGTTATACCCCAGATAGTATATATGCAATACTGCAGAGTATGTATAAACAGATGTATGCCTTTGCTTATAGGCTCAAACAATCATTAAGCCAAAGTTAAACCAAACTATCAAAAGCAATTGAACCACAGCAAATTGTAATTAGGTTAAATTCATAAAGTAGGTCATTAAATGTTGATGCAAAATTATCAACAAAATCAAAATAAAGTTTTTGATTCTCGTTCTTAACAATTAGATCAACACACACACATAGTTACCAAAATGTTCTGTAAGACAATTATATAAAAAGGACAAGAATTAGATTTTTCTGAAGACATCTTACGGTTGCTTTTTCAGCATTAAGAAAACTTTGAATGTTACAAACTGAACCATTTGGTAGCATCACTTGCACTTTTTGCAAAAAGCAAACACAAGCGGGTCTAGAGGAGAGCGAGTTAGGAGGCTCAAGCACTCCTCCGCTAAATTCTTCCACGACATAGCCTAGCGGTGCTGCGCGCAGATTATAGATCCTACGTGACGGGTTCGATTCACGGCTGGAGCTGATCACATTTGACATACATGCCGGGAGGCTGGCTCATTTCGCAATCGAACTCGAAGAGCGCAGACTCGAAGAGCGCAGGCTCATTTCGCAATCTCCCATAATTACTGTTGAATTTTCAACTCAATAATGTGAAAAATGACTTCATAAAACTGAAGGGCTAAAACACTGAGCATTAATAGTAACAAATCTTAAGAGTGTAGATGAATAATCTAGTTCTACGGTATTACTACGCTCAGAAACTATACAAGGTAGTGTAAGACAATTTTTAAAGAAGTTTTAGCCTGGAGTTGTTAAAAAGTTTGCCTCTGGAGCGATAGCCTTGAGGTTCGATTCCGAGCCAAGTCAAACCAATGACACAAAAATTGCTATTCACAGCTCCCCCACTTGACACTCAGCCATGAAGAGACTGTGCGGAGAACAAGCTTACTTGTTGCACCGTTGGAAAAGGTATATAACGGTAATTTCCCATCTTGGAGTGCTAAACAAAAGGACGGAAGGTATTGAGAAAGATCGTTGCATCGTTTTGTAAGACATTTTACGTAAGAGCTTAATCAGTCGTTTAGCATAAGCTCAAAATAAAAATAGCGTTTAATCTAGTTTTTAGCAACATATTGTGTCTATTTGAAACAACTGAAGTGACAATTTTGGGTAAAAGAGCGCTATTTTTGGACTTTTGCAATTATTGCGAACGAAACTAATCTCTTTATCGCATAAAGCACTATAGTTAATGATATAGGTCGGTCTTATACAAGAAGCTACCATATAACATGAATAATTCAGGGCTTACCTCGGTCTCCAGAATTTGATATTTTATCTAGTTCAATGTAAGCTGTGCCTATCACTGTGTTTTTCAGATTGTCTTTGTCTCTGATCTGAATTTTAATTCGGTTAAAGAGAGGCGGGAATAACTCCGTGAAGACAATTTGCTCATTCCAGCACGGAGTGTACGAGTTCTTTTGTACGGATGTTTGGCCCTGACAAATTAGAACTTCGTTGTATTGCACAATATAGTTAGAATACTACACTAGATCAGGAGATCAATGACCTCAAAAAAAAAAATAAATCTTCATTATACTCGCGCTATTACGCCAAGAGTGTAACGAACAGAGGCGCTTAGCGCCTGGGCAACACAGCTCCGAAGAAACGTCGCAGAGGTTGCAAGCCGTTTGCGACACTGTGTCTGATTTGACCCTCCCGGGAATCGAACCCAGACCTTCCACACCGATAGCAATGTCCGGTTGGTTCCTGTTCCTTAATTTTGAAGTCTCTTGTCGAGTTAAACTCTGATGCTTTTGTTTTTATTTAAATACACAGTTTAAATTGGAGGTACAAATTCAGCAGCACACTTTTTAACTATTGATGTGGCACAGTATGCAAGAAACTTTTTTTATTTGTAATGGCCCAGTAATTACACTTGGGTATGCACTTAAAAGACAAAAAATGATTACTGCCCATTAATTGGTGGGGCTGCGATTTCAAACTACGGATTGACATTGACCGTTGAAACAGACTCGCAATTATAGAATCTCCGAGAAGTTACTTAGTCGGAAAGGAAGAAATATTCCAATCTTCTTAATCACCAGAAAAAAACGTAAATATAATAGGGTAGAAACCCCATATCTAATGCCTTTAAGTTCAGACAAGAAGAAGGCAACTAACTGGGCTAATTACAACAACGGCTATATCACAGAGCGGAAAAGTCTTACTTTCTGGTCGCAGAATGTAATTTCGACGTAAGGGTCCACAAGGTCCCTGCTTTCACCCTGTAAGACACTTTTGAGTTTTTCAGCGATCTGTGTGTTCATTTTCGGAAGTCCTTCCGCTTGATAAATTTTGAAGATAAATCTGGCTCTCTGTCGCTCAGCTATCACACCATCAGGTAAAAGAAGGTTGCTAAAAAAATTGTTTTAAATTCAAAAGTGTCCTCCAATAAAAATGACCAATAACAATATGCAACAGAGAAACCTAACACTATTACATTTCAGTAGCAAAAACCCGCTTTGAAATTTAAAAAAAAAAACATTTTGAACACATTACATACAGCCCTATCTTTCTAGGTTGACTTCAAGGCAGTCTTATAGTTGCTACTAGTGCCTCTAACAACAAAAATCTTCAGCATACCGATGAAATACGACACACCTAGTTATTTTACCGCAGCATATAAAAGCTTATTACTTTGTCAAGTCGACTGTCATTCATCAGACGAACTAATGCCACGTTGTCCTAGAAATATTTCATGATGGCGCCGAAAAATAAAAATAGGGACTGCGATATTCAATGAATTTAAACATGATAATCGATCCAAAAATGTTGGTAAAAATACTTGCTTTTTTGGATTTGGCTCTACGGTCTTATTATTACTAAATAATACCTGTATCAAGTCACTTGGGCAGATGTTAACTATGCCTTTGTTAAGTAGCAAAAATGACTGGAATATCAAAAACTTTCAGTCAAATTAGTTTTAAATTTCAATGTATCAGAATCATACAGTCCAACTTCATACGTAGAGACATTACGGTTGAATTTAAGTCAAGGAAATATTGTCCTTACATCTCATGCACAATAAATGATTGAGAGCATTTTATGTCGACATTTGAGTGATTGGAATGATTGAAAACAGTTTTAATTCTAATAAATTAGTTCATAGGGTAGGATAATTTCCATATTAGCCTTGCTCTAACAGTTCATAAAGAGTTGACAATGGCGGATCCAGGGTGGAGGGAGGTAAGCGGCTCAAGTTCCCCCCTAAATTTATATTTATGCATATTAACACATTCGTACTTTTATACTTCTAAATGCACAAAATTACCAGATGCGCATTTTCCCCCCCTAGCCCCCTCCCTAAAAAAATTATCGATCCGCTCCTGATTGATGCCTTTTCTGTGATCAGCTTTACATGTATGCATACTTCAGTCTAGGCTTTTTATTAAATTGTGTTGAACAGACTGCTTTTTTCTTGTGGATTACTTTGGTTTTGTTCAAAATTTTTGTTTTTGGTTCGGAATTTTTGGGTTGAGTTTAGGAATTTAGGTTTCGGATTTTGTTGAATTTTGATGTTCAGAGTTTTTGTGCCATATCTGTGATTCTGGGCTTTGGGGTTAAAATCAGTAATTCGAGTTTAGATTTTCGGGTGAGGTTCGACAGTTTTGAATTAATTTTGGGATTAAAAGTACTTACTTTTCGATGTCATCTTCCTCATCATCACTAGTTTTAGGAATTTTGATGTTGTCTCCTTTTCCCACAACTGAGACATCGACCTGTCAAAATATGATGTGTGAACAGCAGACTTAAAAAAGGTACTTATCTTTCACAAGTCATTGGTGCTACAAAATATAGAATTAAGTAGTGATGTTGTAAGACAAACAAACCTAATACTTGGGGGGGGGGTTAAAAAGCAAACTTGTTACTACCGTATATCACCATATTTTCGAAAGATCATTAGTTGCTGCTTAAGTTTTAAAAAATCTGCAAATCACGTGTACGTGTAAATTACCGATGCGTCGCAATTGAGGTTGCCTCCCAACATAACACAACAGAAATAATATTTTTTCCATGATCATGCAGATGTACAATATATTGGGAAACATTTAAGAAACTGAAAATTCATAAAATTTTGATCCTAGTACTCCCAGTGGCGTGGCGAGAAATTTTAAAGGGGGGAGGGGCATAAACAGGAAAAGCCATCAAAAGAGTCTGGTATATGTCAGTCACTTTGCAACATTTAATCTTTTTTAGTAAAAAGCGAAGTCACAAGGAGGGTATGGCATAAGTCTCCCCCCCCCCCCCCTTAATGCGCTTCTGAGTATTCCCCTCGCTCGTGGCTGCGCAAAAACTTGATGTCTTAACTATTTGCATGTTAACATTAACCTTTCCAGTTGTTTGCTTACTGCTTAGTAATCAATTTAATCACTATTGGTCTTATATGTAAATAACAGATCGAAACTAACTCTTGTTTACAACAGTCAGCGCCCCCGGCATATAAAAAAAATATGCTGAAGTGTTACATAACGGAGTTAAGCTTTACTCCAGACTGCAACGCACTTCATGTTTTAATTGTTTAGAAAATTGTAGGTCACAACTGACAGAAAAATACTGAACTATTTCCGTTTGTCCTTTTTTGGATGAAGAACTTGTTGTTTTTAGAAGCAACAAAGGGCTATCGATTTACAAGCAGCATAACATATTCTAGCTTGCTGTACAACATCAGTTCTTAACTCGGTGCCCATGAACCCCCAAGGAGTCTGCAAAGGTGCTTAAAGGGTTTCGTAACCCAAGTACAAATTCAGTAACAATATTTACTTCCGCGATTATTTCATCTTGGCTGTTGCATATTCTTTACAAAAGAGTACATAGGTTTATTACAATGATTAAGAGGTTCACAACCCCAAGATGGTTAAGAATCGTTGTTCTACGAGCTATGGTTTGTAATATTCATTGCTACCTTGAGGTAACCTTTTGGGCCTGTGTTTAAATCAGCCGGGTCTGTTAATATCGCCCACTTGTGGTAGAAATTGTGATCGTTTTGCGAATAGACAGTTCCGAGGCTGATCTTGAACTTCCCAACAAGAGTTCCACTTCGTATTAAGTTCCGGGAATGAAGAACCTTAAAAGCAGGTGAAAAGTAACTTTTCGTATATACAAATTGCACACAACGCAAGTTTGAGTTGCAGTATACGGAATCTGCTTAGGACTTGCAGCAAAATTGTCCCCCTTAGCCCCAGGAGTTCCCCAATGGTTCAGAGTTTGTACAGCACAAGTAAGTGCCTAAACAAAGTCACCCTCTTTATCATGTGTCGTTTTAATGTTTTTCATTTTATCGTATTCATTATCGAGTTATCGGCGTAAAAATACTTAACGGTAATACCACTATCAATATATATAGTATACTTTTCTAAAATCCTTGGTTTAACCCTAGAATAGTTAGTTAGTTAGTTAGTTAGTAGCATATTTATCCTCCTATCACGAGGAAGCGATCAAAGCGCTATACGAGCTCGCTTAGGAGTTGCCAGCCATCTGTCTACCACACTTAGATGGGGAAATCCCGCTAAGTGCCTTTCCCAACGGCACAACAAGTAAACTTGCCGGCTTGTTCTCCACAGTGTCCCTTTAATGCTGAGCGTCAAGCAGGGAAGCTGTGAATACCAATATTAAAGTCATTGGTTTGACCCGACTCGTAATCAAACCCGAGTCTACAGCTCAAGAGACAGACGCTCTATACCACTCGGCCATCTGAGCTGTTATTGCAAGTCTTTCATTGCAATAAAAACAAGCATCGAAAAACGCACATCACTGGTTCATATTTCAATGTTTACAAGTGCGTAACAGTGAGTGCAAAAACTACCGAAAGTGCAGACCGCCATACAAACTTTATCAAGAAAGGGAAAAACCGCAATTTAAACTTATCGGGTCAATACCAAGTAAATATGCCACTTCGTCATTGACAATAATCTAAATGATTATGCGATAAAAATCTTATCTCCCCTTCAGTCATTTGCAAAATTCACGAAGAAAATTGCGATCTGAAGGAACAGTTTTTTCTACAACTAACTTTAAGAGCTTAAACGACAACGCAAAACAAACCACAGCCTAACCAAAAACTTTCTCCTGAATTCCTTAAGCAAAGGCTTTAAGTAGTGTTTAGCAGAGAGGCATCTTGCGCACTTGTTTTATTAGGGTGCAAGTTTCTCAAAAACCTAATTAATTGAAAAAGATGGCATTACATCTACATCATTTGAGTTCGAACTTCATATCTTGAAACTTCTGCTTAACCATTCCCGTGACGCGGCTGTGGCACACAGAGGACTTAAGTCAAGTACAATCTAACTGTCCTGTCATTAAACTTAAAGATTAGTTTCAGTTCAAAATTTCCCCAGGCTTGCCCATGGGACATGCTTCCATGTTCCATTCCATCTTATGACAATTCGTACCTGTCCCTTCCCATACTACCCTATGAAAATTACATTCCTATTGACAAGTCTTTTTTTTTTTCAGTCTTTGCTCGCGTCTTTTGGAAGTTGGAAGATACAAGATCTCCTGTTAATCCAGCACCTAAAGGCCCTAATTTACCCAAAAGGGATGGATAAAGTACGAACAAGTAACAATTAAACCTACCGATAAAGTGATGATCTTGTCAAAAACAACATCTCTTGAAAGATGATAATCAAACACGAAAACCTCGTTGTAGTAAGGGCAATTTGTTGACTCTTTTTGAGATGTGTATTTTTTGTCATCACCCACTTGTACCATTACAACCGGGTCAATATTGACCCCGCTTAGCTGGCGAGCTTCGATTATCGTAATCGACACCTAAACACAAGGCCCTGATGAGGAAATGTACAACAAAAGTCAGTCGACTATATACACGTTAAACTGTACCACTTTAGGCTCTTGCAGAAGTAATGTTTTATTATGTGGCACATACATTTGTTTATCCAATTTTAGAGTAGGCAACAAATCGTAAAGAAATAAGAAAATACAAAACATTATAATAACAATAAAAATCCTGATCGCAGATATTTCCAAGAAGCATTCCCATTAACATCATTAAAAAAATTAGCTGCTCCATAGACCAGTCGCACTGGTTAAGTATAAAAATTCAATGTAACAGTTTAACGTCAATTAACGAATTGTTTATTTTTACCAAAACAAAATCAAATTTAAAACAAGAGACGTTTGACTCTAAACCATTTATAGAAACCACAGATATTAGTCGTAATCGAATATTTTCAAATTACTCTAATCTCTACGTAAGAGCCAATCAATAAGATTAGAATGAACATAGATAAATACTTGAAAATCCTGAGCTTCGGCTGCAGCGCACTCAAATTTAATTTCTGGTTTAGACCTGAAATGCAATAAAATTTGGTTACTTTATCTGACCTCAAAAATATTTAATTAATTTAAATGACAATCTCATTGAACTACCTCATGTCAGCTAGCTTGAAATGCTTCAAACCTTGTTTTGTAAATAGCAATTCTTGCACAACAGATAAATCAGAATCTTGGCTTACAAAGTTATTGGCAGGTAAAAGTTTTGGGAGATTGAACAAGGAATTTACTCATCTCCAAAGGCGAATTAAAGCGGTAAAAACCAAAAACTGCTAATCTTGCCCTTTTCAGCTTTTAGAAGTCAGGTCACCAGTGTCTTAATACAACATAAGATAGAACTTCAAAGAGCCGTTAAGCCCCTTAGTCCCATGAATTCGCCTATGCAGATTTGATAAAATAGCGCCCAGCACTGCTTTCAAATTTTTCAGCAGTAGCCCGAAATCAACAATAAACAACGCAGTATCGAATCTATCGATAGATTGTATTTCATTTGTCGTAATATAGCTTTGTCACGGTTTTCACACCCTTGCCTCCTTTCAATCGACACACTATTTTCCATCGTACATTACATCATATAAGATGCATTCACTGCACAAATGAATGTGGTTTTAAAGATTTTTAAAAATAAGGAGTGACCCCGTAAGAGCTATCTGTGGGCACTTGGAGCTTATTCCTAATATTAATTCTTTAGCCTACAAGGTGTAGAGACCATTAGTTGATGACCAGGGTCACTATGTATTTAGTTATTTACCTTTTGTTTGTGACAGGTTGGTTGAGCATCGTCATTGAAACAACTGAAATGTTGTCCGCATCAGCGTTCTGACCAATCAGCAACCGAGGTTCCCTACTAGCTGATTTGTCAGCATCTAAAACAAAAAGTATTTCCTCAATTTTAGCCAAAAATGTTGTTGGAATTGATAAATACATCACGGCAGAGCGCCTCCTAAAAAGTCTATTACAGAAACAAAGGTAAAATATTCGATTACAGAAATAGAGGTATGTGTTGTTTGAGCAGCCTTATAAGTTGAGGCGACCATTTTTCAAGCCTCTTGCTTGCCATAAAATCATAAACGTACATTTATCCCCCCACCTCTGAACAAAAACCCTGGGTCCGTCCTCGTTGCTAAGCATTTCATGAATGTCTCCAAACCTACGTCATTTAACTGGATCAACGCTTTGAGACGAAATTTTTCATGCCGAGTGTCAGTTTTCAAATTCCTTCTGTTACTGCCTCAGCTTGTAATCATGACCTTACCTACTGCTCCCTCATTTGCAATGATAAGATCGTCCTCCACATCACTTGACGTTGGTCTCTGTTTGCTGCGTAATCCCACTGTTCCGAGAAATCCTTTAGATTTGGTCCTAAATAATACAAAGTGAAAATAGCACTTCAGCAACGTCAACTTAACTGAGATACAAGCACGCGTAGCAAAAATAGTAATACAGGCACGTAAAGCTGTTGCGACGGTGTACTGTACTTGTCGTTTTACTCTCGGTACATTTTATCTTGTTTCAAAAAGCAACATAAAAAAAATCAAATCTTCATTATACTCGCGGTAGTACCCTGAGTAACCAGTGGCTGGTACCATCTCCGCTGCTTAGCGCGTGGACAACGCAGTTCCAAAAAACATCGCAGCGGAGGCGAGCCGTAGGCGAAACCGTGCCCTATTTCACAGGCCCGGGAATCGAACCCCAAACCTCTGGCATGTGCTTAACAAATGAGCTGACCGCCGTCAAAGCAACATGCACTTACTTATGTAACTTACTTATACTTAACTAACATAAAAAAATTACTGCAATAACAACTGGAGCAATAAAAACAACGCTAAAATTCACAATCTGCTTTGTTCATAATGTTTCTCGTTAAGTTGTAGGCTCACAAAAGCCTATTCTTTACAATAGTACGTTCATAATTGCACATCACATTCTTGACGCGAGTTATTGTAATAAAAAGCAATGTCGCGCCATAATAACATCTGCAGCGTTACATTACATCTTTGCATAGCATACTCTCACATGTTGAAGTTTAAGTTATAGCATCATGCAATGTGAAACACCACAAGCAACAAGCAAGCAAAGTTAGGTGGTTAGTTTTTCTATTTCAACATCAAAAAAAAAAATTAAAAATAAATGAAATGCATGACACAACATTGTACAACTTCGTAGTTTTGACGTTTTTGGCACAACCTTATATATAAGGGCTCTGGATGAAAAAACGGCCACAAAACGGCATAGACCTACGTCACGAATTCATAAAGATAAAAATTAACAATTCCAAAAGCGCAAAGCGTGTTTACAAAAAAGAAAAACATAGGTAACAGTATCTTACCAAGCTTTCAAGCTTTGCAGACTACCGGTGCTTACCAAGCTTCGCAGACTAAATTTTTTTACTCATAACTTGCGGTGTAAAATGCGATTAATTAACAGCGTGATCAAAATCAAGCGATAAAACTGTGGTCAAAACAAAATTCATGATGTACGGCAATATTATATGAGTACCGAGCGAAATTATGGAGTGTAAAATTGGTTTAATCGCTAAAATCTTCTCATCAATCTCAACGATCATCTTTTTAACCTTGTAGAGGGATAGGTTGTAAATGCCCAACCCAAGGATTCTTAGCCAGGGGTCTGTGAACTCTAAAAGGGTCAACGAGAACTCCAAGCAGTTCGTAAACCCATACCCAAACAAAAAGTTTGAGTTAAATAGGCTGGCACCAGAGGAAAACGCAGCAAATTTGGGCTTAAACGCAGTTACATTAGTTTGGTTAGTTTCTATTTAATTATCGCGATACAAAATCATCAAATCCCAAAAATTCTCGCAAACAAAATGAAAAAGAAAGGCAGGCCAAACCTGCAAACAAACATTCAAACGATAAGTTTAGCCCAATATGACTCAAGCATGCTCGTATATTTGTATGCTATTACTGTACATATACATAAAGTCCCCGAAGGCTTGGGTGCAACGCAAACGAAATAAAGAAAAAGTGTTTTTCTTTGGTACAAACAGCTTATAACATGCCAAGCACTTCTATAGAAGAGAAGAACTAAGTGATCTTTAGCCAACAGTGTATCTATAAGAAGTGCCTTGTACTACAGTGAAGAACAGTTCCATCACTGACTGTAATTTTGATGTGCTTTTGTTAATATCTGGCGGTACAATTGGTGCAGAATTCTTTGCCTCCATTTCTTTTGCTTTAAGGGCGAGAGAACGAAAATTCTTCAGCCCTTGGCCTCGGCCAAACGGATTACCACCATTCAGACCCCTTTAGGAAAGATAAGAAATCGCCACTGTTCATACAATTCAAAGGGTACCTTTAATATTTTGGAAAAGCAAACTAGAACTTCGGACACCTGGACATTGCCCCCCTTTACGCATATTCCAAACATGTAATAAGACAAGACATGGCAAAAAAACGGTAAGCTAAAGCAACCAACAGGATCGAGTAGTGAACGCATTTTTTTCGTAACAAGGCAAATTTTTTAATCCTCGTCAGCAGCAACAAACGCAAACTTTTTCTTAGGCAAGGGAGTGTGAAGCAGACCTACCACAAAAAGGCGCATTTTTTCTGTAAGAATATCAGAAATAACAAATCTTAACCTGTTTCGGAATAGGCCTGAGGGGGATGCGGAGAACTGAGGGCCGAGGGGGGAGTGCTCGCAGAAGCCCTTTTCCTTCGTACTTTACTGTTGGGAAAGTTGCATAATTACGCAGGTTGTTAAAAACCTTACGATTGAAACCGGAGACAAAACGACAACTTAATCCACAAAATCACTTGTTTTAACGATGGTGTAGCGAATGAAAGCGGTATCACTAGTCACCATTTTTCTTAAACCCCCTTAGCTTAGTAAATGTCCAGGTGTCTCAAGTCCTTACATGACGCGAAAAGCATGTAGCATGACCATGACGTTGCATTTTCGACTGCCAGCAACATTGACTGATAGCGGGCAATACAGAAGCTTCCATTCACTCCAAAACCCAATTGTTTCAGGGTTTAATTTAAGATCAGACCGCTCATATCCATCTGGTTAAACTTATTTTACAATCGCAATTCATAAAAGTAAAAAGGCATAAGTTTGATGAAATTACTTGCAAAAACTGGCTAACTTTTGGTAATGTCATAAAACCAATTACAGGATGTTAACTTCCATTGACCTTTCAAAGATCGAAACCGCTACTTCAATAAAGTAGTTAATACTAGTTAGCCTACAGTCTGTAAAACTAGTTCGCAGCATCAAGATATTTTATAACTTATTTTCATTTCACAGCGAAAGGGAAATCGACTCAGATTAAAGAAACTTAAAATTTTCGATCACCTAACGGTGTAAAATATCAAAGCAAGGTTCTATATATTACTAATGGGTTACCTCGTCTGCTCTTCATGATCTTTTAGTAACGGCTGCAGCAAACTAATCCAGTAGCAAAAAAGCAAAATACATTAACATGTTGGGATTAGCATGATTGGACATACAACTAAAAACAGTGTAAAAACTCTTTTTCTGTCAGAGTTTGATAGAATGAACAAATTTTATATCATTTTCTGCTGCAAAGGTCAAAACCAACCTTATTTGAAATCATTTATGCTAATGTTTGGTAACTCATTTGATTCTATTCTCTTTGACTTGTGACTGTAGAGAAACCATTTTCGTCTACCGTAGACTCTACCCAAAATTGTATTCATTTTCCGTAACTAAGGAATTTGTGGCGATTAGTTCAAATAAACATAGTCTACCAAAACACTAAAACGCCATTTGAATGCTTTATCAAGAAAGCTTACCAAAAAAGAGGACATAATTACCCTGTCCACACGTCCAATTCAAGTGGCCAGAAGCGCACGGGTTTTCTGCATCATAATCAAAAATTTTGATGTCAAAATTGAAAAACGTGATTATGATATCAAAAATTGAACTGTGATGCAGAAAGCCCGTGGGATTTTGGCCCACTTAAATTAGACATGTGGAGAGGGTGAATATGTAAATTGGTCAGGAATGAATTGGTTAGGTTTTGCCGTCATTTTACATTTAGACGTTATAGCTACGCACTTATTGCGAATTTAAAAACACAATTTTCAGTTAATATCTATTACAAACTTTCTCTACTGTTTACAAAATATACATTAGGATAAGTAGCTTGAAAGAGCAATAAAAGTATAAAGGTAACTCTCGCTGCGCTACGCGATACCTTTTGGCCAAAAATATCCAATGACGCACATAATGATATTATACACTCAAAAGCGGTTATACAATTATTGCCTGGCACATATGAACTTAATCCACGCTATTTACGGGTAAAAGCATAATAGGTGTTAGCAGTTACAAAGAATGAATAAGTATTGTTAAAAAAATTGTTGCTACACCACATTCCAAATGATTTTAATGAAATCATTAAAAATTGATGAATACGAAGTAATGATGGCTACTAATACATCTTTTATTAAAAAAAACAAAGGAACAGCGGAAGCAAGCTTGGAATACCTTTTATTGGACGATAAAGATCTTTGTGAACCTTCAAACCCGCTGAGTCCAGAAGCAAAATAGTAAAACTTTTGTTATTCACGTGTCTAAGAACCATAACAAGGGCCGTACGCAAAAAATTTAAGGGGGGATGCGCAAAGGAATTTTCCCACATTAAGACTCGATTATTCTGTAAGAGACAGAGCGATAGCCAATTTTTAAATGTATCGAAAACAACTTGAGGGGGACGCGTACACATTCCTCCTGCGCACGTCACTAAACATCACAACAATTCACAGCAACCAAAATCAAGGTTGCAAAAGTTACCTACACTTACAAATGTGTGTATTGTAGTAAACCCAAAGCTTACACCCATTTAAACGAGACGTATCAATCAGAATATAATAACCATCTTTACTCTTATTCAAGTTGAATATCATTTATTCAAATAAAATCTTATTAATTCAAATAGAATCCAACTTTAATCCTAATCTAAATATTGCTCAGTTTGCTTAATTTGGCTTGGCTAAGCATTACCTTTGTTTAGAGGTGGTTGATATGGACAAGGTTCCACGGCTGATGGTGTCTTGGGGTTTAGGGGGAGCGAAATCTTCAATGTACCAGTTTCCAACTACGCCATCAGGTGACAGGTACTTAATTTCCAAGGAAATAAACACCTTAAATTAAAAAGCCGTTTAGGTCCTTGTTATGTGCAAGCAATGTGGATTTTAAATGACTTAAAGGCAAGAGGAAAGCAACGAACGATGTAATTGGATAATATCAAAAAGTGGTTGAAAACAGAAGTAGTGGAGACTGCCTATAACCAAACACGTTCCAGTGCCACAGTAAACCGCCATCTACTTAGCTTAGTAGGTACGACCTTCAATGATTGATTGATTGATGTGGGCAGGATAACTGGCTAACATGTTCTCATATGGATGGAGGGGGGTTGTTAATGGTTTTCTGCACAAAATTTCAACTGGCCCTATTAGTTTGATCACGCTGAGATTTTAACGTAAAAAAGCATAGGGTTTAGCTTACAGGAAGCATTTCGCTTTTTATGCAAATGGGTAAACTGGATTAATTACGCAAGATAAAAATATATTATAATATTCAATAAAAACGCGGGGGCGATTGACTAGAATTCTTGTATAACCATTTTTTGTTGTCGTAACGGTTAGTTAACAGCAAAGATCAAAAGGCTCGGTGAGTATATTTTGCTTCAATCGCAATTGCCTATCAGAAAGTATTGTATATGTTGCACATTGGCAATAGGCTACTACGGTACACAATCGAATGGGTTTGATCTGTAGTATGATCGGCAAAAGTTGCTCAAAGAGCATCCGCGATTTCAGCTATGGTCTTCACGCGCAGTTGCATTAAATCATTTCATGTGATCTTGTTTACATGCGAAAGTTGACAGTAGACGATTAATTGGATCCAATGACTGTAATATTGGTATTCACAACTTCCCTGCTTGACGCTCAGCAAAGGGACATTGCGGAGAACAAGCCGGCAAATTTACTAGTTGTGCCGTTGGAAAAGGCACTTAGCGGGATTTCCCCATCTTGGTGTGATAGACAGATGGCGGGAAACTGCCAAACGAGATCGTTACATCGCTTTGATCGCTTTCTCGTGATAGGAGGATAAATATGCTACTAAATACAAAACACAAATACAAACTACACACCTTTAGAGCAGTGTTGTTTAAATCAAGCAGAGATTCCGTCAAGGACAATTCTCCGTTTTTGACAACTTCTTGCAAAACCATCTGAAATCTTCCGATCAACCTACATAAAACAAAAAACATCATTCATGGAGAATCGTCTTTTAGTTTAGCTTTTTGCGTAGGCCAACAGCTGGTTTATTAGTTTAATTAAAGTGAGTCCAAGTCTACTGAAAACTAGGTTCCACTGCTTTGTACAGGCATCATGTTTTTTCCGGGATCCAATACATCAAACTTAATCCCAAATTTTTCAGCTGTTCCCTTATCTTCTGTGCAGTGCACACAAGTTTATTTGAAGAACGTGCAACCTCACAATAAATTTTAAAGCAGAAAGTTGACGAAAAATGTACAACCGGACAGGATACGTGGGCCCACTCACTAAACAGTGAAACCACTCCAAAATAGACTAATATGTAATCACTGGCGGATCCACGGGGAATAAGTGAACTCAACTAGCCCCTTAAATTTTAGTTGTACGTACCAATACATTAGTTAGATTGTATTTGAATAAATTCGAATCAGAGGATTGTCACGCGTCTATGTAAAGCATGAAACACTGCAATGTTCTTTTGTAATCAGCTTAGACTAAATTTTATTTAGTCGGTTCCTCGATACTTCCATAAACACCAATTTTTCAATTCAAAGACCCGTTACCCCAAAAAGAATATCTGAATCCGACACCCAGGTAACGCTTAAAAACTTTCATCTGAAATGTTAGTCACCTGTTCGAAAATACTTTGTTGTAATTGAACACATCGACGGAAATCATTTCCATATCTTCAATGTTACTGGCGATTGGCCATTCAAACACCTGCAGGAACAACACTTTTGCGAAATAGGGACGTATTTAGGGGGGGCATTGTGCCATGCCCCACCCTCTTTTACTTTGCCATTTAGTAAAAAAGATCAAATGTCGCCAAGTGACTAAAACATACCAGACTCTTTGATGGCTTTAGCAGTTTGTGGTCTCCCCTTTTAAAATTTGTCGCTACGCACTGTTTACAATGTCGTTGAAACTACCGGTACTCTTAGTGGCGTATGTTAAAATTTGCTGAAAGAGGGCTTCTGAAGAAGCCGTTTCACAATAAGGCACAGTTTTACAGGCGAGTATAAGGAAGGCACAGCAGTTTTTAGAGAGTTATGGAACAGGCATAAGGGGAACGTGCGATTAAGCGCCCCTCCTGCATATACCACTGTATAGTATAGGCCTATGACTGCTTCTGCTATTTACCCCTCAGTTTTGGTAGATCAATGAATCGATCAACCAATTTATTTTGCCAAAATAATAGCCATCCAAAACGAGCTCCATCATATCAATTGTACGCTTAAAATTAAAAAATGATTTGGTCTAAGTGGAAAGGAAGCAAAACAAAGGATCATGCGGTCTTCATATAGTTCGATGTTACCATATAGAATGCAAGAACACTAATAAAATAGAACACATTTGCACGTAACACAATAGTAATATAACAGCTTAAATTAAGATACAGTAGAACCTCTACTAACGAAAGACTCCAGATACGAAATTTCCAACTTACGAAACGTCTTTTTGTAGAAATTATGTTTCGAATAACGAAAGAATGTTCTAGTTACGAAACGCCGAAAATCAAAATTTTAAAAAGCGCGCTGCTGGTCGCTTAAGCGTGTAAACAGCTCGACTTGAAAGGCAAGCTGCTCTGCCATTGGCTGACGCCCAGCAAGCCGCTGCCTACCACCTCCGTCCTCCCGTTCACAGCTGACTTCGTATAGCGTTTCCACTTACGAAATTTTCGGCTTACGAAACGGCTTCCGGAACGAATTAATTTCGTAAGTAGAGGTTCTACTGTAGTACCGTTTACAGTAATTTGACACAGAAAGCAGCAATACAACATCTAGCATCAAAATCAGACAAGCGACGTCATTTTATTTAATAGCGTTTTGACAATAGTCCCATAGTACTTTAGTAATACCATAAAGCCTTCGATTCCGTGATTGGCTAATATTGTGAAATTAAGTGGTTTTTTACTTTTCTCATGAACGTTTTGCGCAAATATCCTTTAGTTCTTGGGGTATTTTGGCCCAGATTTCCGGTCCAGTTATACTTATTTCTTTTCTTCCAAGGGCAAGATTTGTTGTTTGAATATACAGTAGTAGTTTCCACCATCACTGTAACGTGTGTTGTTTTGGTGTATTGAATTAGCTGGTTTGTAGGATTTGAGTATTACATTTTTTGGTTATTATGAATGTCATGCATAAATTTAGCAACTTCAAGAAAGTATATGTCACGTGCAAAAATGTTAGTATTTTCATATGGTGAAACATTGGTTTAGTGTGGGTGCGATAGTCACATCCACGCATTATTCTAATGACTCTTTTTTGTAGTCTCATCAATGGCAATAAGGAAGTTTTAGATGCAAAACTTTAACTAGGTTAAAATCTTAGAAATTGGTTAAAATAATAGAAATCTTAACCTTGGTTGCGTAGACTAGATACCAGCTCTTCTGATTCACGTTTGCGAGCACAAAGAAAACTTATCATCAGTGTTTCCTAACTTTTTGAACTAGGCATCACGTTTTTCTAAAAAATTTCGGGCCCAACCAAAACTACTATTGGAGATCATACCGGTACGGATTTGTTCCGGTTTTGCTGTATTTTATTACCGTACTGAAATATCTGTTCGAATGCAGATATTCTTACTTTGCTGCAAATTGTAACGATGAGCATCTGTACCACACCCAAACTAAAAAATTGTTTGATTCATTGACGAACCGTAGAGCGAGACAGCGCTGTTTCTGGCTATTAGCCTTCATCAGCCGCCCTCTGATGAGAAACATTCATCTTTCAGGACGAATGATCTTGTCAGGATCACTCATCTCTTCGGATAAATATGTCTTAAAGAATTTAACCTTTGTGGTACGCAATCCACTCGTGTGGCTACGTCACCATTCCAGTCAAACTCTTTACGTGGCCAGGGTGAAGAGCAACAACCAAAAAGCAATGTCCTTCCTGGCCTACCGGACGGGAAATCATAACGACTTCTTATGATTTCCCGTACGGTAGGCCAGGAAGGACATTGCTTTTTGGTTATTGACAAACCTTTTTTTCTTGTTTACCTTGCTCTCTAAATCTGATTTCTTCATCTTTATCCTCCTGTCTCAAGAAAGCGACGGAGGCGCTATGCATAGGACCATGGCTTACTAAAATACATGTATTTTAGTAAGCTATACATAGGACGAATCCAGACTCGTCTAGAAGATGCCGAGCTTTCCGCTTGAATTTTGCTGCTGACTTCTTCAATTCACTGCTTGTTAGATTCCACCAAGCAGAAATAACTGTCGTGAAGCATCTTATCTAAGAACGCAACAACGAGGCTTGGGTGGGATGGAACCATCAACTTTGCGATCATGGCCGTCGTAAAAACGACGCTTCGAACTATCTAAAATCTGTTTCCATACGTTCATGCCTATGAAACGAAACATGAGCTTTGCTGGTTTTTGATTATCCCGGGCAGTTTTTGGCATTAGTTACGTAATTTTGGTCTCGGTTGATAGTTAATACTATGGTTGTTAAAATAATGGTCTTTGGCTTCGTTTATTGCTTCCCAAGTTACTGTAATTTCTTAAACTTTATTCACGAGTTCCTATATGGCGATTCATAGATAATTTTGACTTCGGTTTCAGAAGTTAACTAACTTTCCTTTTTTAAGCGACGTACTGTTGGCCTTGTTTGATAGTTCATACTACAGTTAAAAATTATAATAGTGTGTTCTTTGGCTTCGTTTTTTGCTTCCCACATTATTTTGTTAAACTTAATTCACGAGTTTGTATGGTGCTTCTAGATAATTTCGGATTATTCGACTTCGATTTCCGCAGTTAACTAAATTTGCTTTTTACGCGCGCATGATATGGCTACAGTAATTGTGCGGTTTAAAACTAACCCACGGGCGCTTTCTGCTTCGCCGTGCTTCTGCGGGCTTCTGCGGTTTACGAAATCTTGGGAGTTTGCAATCAAGTTTTGGACCTCGAGCGCTTTCTGTCTTGCCGCGCCCTTCTGATCAGCAAGCTGTACATAAGCTTCGAGTTTTGTTAGTTTAGTTGGAGCCACCTTTGGCTCTCGTAGTTGTGCACCTGATGAGTCTGGAAGGACGAAAAAAATCATAACCGGTTACCCTTTTTTGTGCACTAAGCGTTAGTGTACCCCCGGCCCATGTCGTGCTTGCATTGCTCGGTGTCGCAAACAATCACTAAAATTAGTTTTAAGTCAAAATCACCGTCACAGACGGAAACCCCACGAGCTGTATGCATGACTAACCAGTGCTGCGAACTCGAACTCGTTACACGCTGAACTGTCTTTTGCGCCGAACTCGAACTCGATTTCGAAAAAACTTAATTGAGTTTTGAACTTATCCTAAATTTGACAAAAATTGCTTGAACTAATTCTAAACCTGACAAAAACTACTTGTACTAAGAGCAAAAACTCAGTAAAAGTTATTGAACTCAAACTTGAACTCGCAAAATTAAAAATGAACAACTGGAATTTTAACTCGACGAGCAAAGTTTTGGTGAACTCGAAGTCGAGCTCAAACTCCACAAAAAATGCTAGCGAGCTGTCAGCCTCGTAAATGCATCATCGTAACACAACTCAAATTTTGACGTCATAGTTAGGCTACTTTTTTACGATTATGACATCAAAAATTTGATTATGATGCTGAAGGCTCGTCGGGTTTTGGTGGACAGGTTAAGTGTCTTGAAACTCCTGATCCCACCTAAGTTCTGCCACGGTCCACCGGTGGGACGCAGGCCCCATGTGAGGAACCAGTGATGTTAACGAAGGTTAGAAATTAAAAAATTATGACTACGTCGCGTTATCGCTAATCTCGTGCGGGTAAAGCACCTTTCCTGTTTCTTCCACTACGTCATCATCGACTGCAATTGGCCAATTCATGATGACATCGAAAGTGTAATTGTTACGCAAATAGCCCACGAGCTGATTGCCCTCAAACAAAATATTGAGTAAGTGGGCAGGCTCTACGCCATAATATTGAGCCTGCGATGTGATATAAAGAAATTACGGGTAGGCTGATAGGCAGCAAAATTCACTTATCTTGAAATTGTTTCAATAGATTTTAATTCAGCCAAAATGAAGCAAAAAGAGAACGTTCTTTCTGCATGGCCTATGAAGAACATAGGCCGTCAATGTCCGCTTGTCAGTTACAATACTGAAAAACAGGGACATCCCAATTAGAATACCGGGCAGTATTGAGACACAATCGGTCATATGCATGAACATACCTCATTAAAATCGGCATCATTTTCACAGTCTTCGATTGTGCTTGTACAGTAAGATTTATCTGCAATAAAAAACGTATAAATGGTACATTTTTTAAGTCGCATTTTCACAACAATAATCTAGTGGTAACAAATGGTGAAGTTCGCAAGTATGACGATGGCGCTCAACATACAGTAGGTACGAGGCCCCTGCTTGACCACAACTAGCCCTAATCGAAAAATGAAATCATAGCTTAAACCATTTTTTGTCTTAAAACAACTGGTCACCCTCTTTTCGAAAGCTTGCAGAATTGCTTTGAGATTTTACTGTTTTAAAATTGTTTTGGCACAAGATTTGAAGACAGAATAAGCAGGCCATAAACAAGATTTGACTGATTAAGAAGCGCAATTTGCTTCTGTTTTACTGTAGTTTTTGACCAATGAGAAGAGACATTACCCGACATTCCAGTTAGGGTTTCAACTTTGTTCAAGCGAAGTTAAACAAAATCTTCAAGTTAAGAATGAGAATACACGCTGTTCAAATATTTAATCAAAGGTACTAGCAGTTTAACACCACACCCATAGAAGAAAGGTTGTGACGTGCACCATAAAATATCTTTATTAGCTGATATGCTGGGTAACTATCTTTTATCGTTTTCACCAACATTGACTGTATGGCGTAACAGCTCGATGCCAAAACTGCACAATAAAGCGCACAGAGTTGGCCCAAAGGTGGTGCAGCTCTGGCGCAGGTTTTGCTGGTTCGATGCTCAATTACGTCATCTTACATGGTGCATGTACTTCACTATCATAAAAACTTAGCTGCAATGATATGGTTTCAAAAAATGATATTGTTTAAAAACGTTTGGTCCTGTTGATCGGTTATAGTTTATGTTATCCTTCAGCATTTCACGGGAAATCTAATTTCTAAACCACAGATGGGCGAAAGTGCTGTCATAGTGAATAGCTACCAAATGCAAAGGGAAAGGTCTGACTGTAGGCCTACATGTCAAATAAAGCTGAAAATGCTTTTCAACTCCCTCGCCCCTTAAAAAGTGCACCTTTTGGAATGCTACGTAAAAGAAACCTATCTCTTTGACCATACGTACAGATGGGAATTATTAAAAAACACACACGTAGATTGTTATTAATCAACAGCAGCATGAAATTATCTTTAAATCGAGCAAGTTTACCGACTATATAGAGATGAAGTTGAAGTTATCACTTTATCATTTACCCGAGATGAAGCACAAAAGTTCGAACTCACACTTTTTTCGTGCAAAAAACATCAAAATAGGTCAGACTACATCGTATAAAGCTTTTGCAAGCAAATACATCTGAATTAACGCGTTTCATTGCTTGAGGCAATAAGCAAAATAACGATTTATCCTTATACTTATAATGTATAGACGTTACAAGTGTACATATGCTCATCATACAAACGAATTGTAGACTGAAAACCCAAACAGTCGTTAAAATTGTTCCAATTTATTTCCAATGAAGGCATTTCCACTATTTTTCAAATGGCACTAAATTTAGTGCTGCATAATCATCCGATATTCAAAGACAACATAGGAACTTTGGTTAGATGGATGCGTTGCATTAATATTAACCTTTACGCTTCCTCTCTAATCTCGAATGCAAGTTGCTATTTCGCCCACCATTAAATTGCAGTTTAATTGAAATCTTAAATAACAGTAGTCTTAAAGTGACCGCTACAATCGTATTTAGTCTACGTGACCGTCACGTTTCGTCTTCGTGTCAGTTACAATCGCAAAATCTCAAGCTTAGTGATTTGAGATCTGCAAATACCCGGTACTTCTAATTACTGGTTTCGAATGACATAATCAATTTAAACCCTACAATTAACAAGGCCTACCTAATCACATGTTTGTGTTTACCGAAGAACGTCAATAAAAGGTTGATAATTTATTTTTGTATGAAATATTGACAAACGGATGCCAAAATTCCGCTACTTTCGCAAAGTTAAACATCAGGCCTTGTTACTACTTCTAACATACGGCCAAAAACTTCAAGAATCGATTTTCGTAAAAAGTAGCTCCATGTAGTGGTTGTATATCGTACATATGCTCCTTGGAATAGCTGTTGTCTTGATAGCAAGAAGGTGCGTTGCGGTATCTAGTTTCACTACAGTTTAGAATCAAAAGCACTTACCTCGAAACGTTATTTTTGCATTCCTTGCTCCTTTGCCTTTTAACCCCGATACTTTTGATATTTTAACTTGTAACGACATTTCATTTAGCTTGTCAAGTTCTGAATGATGTCATATTGTTCTGGCAGCGTATTATACAGATAAATTAGCTTAATAAACAAAAACAGCGCAAAGCGACAACGCTTAGACGCAAATTGATACGATTTTATTAATAGCCTGGTGGAATTTCAGCATTAACAAAAAGTATCTGTAACATTGCAAAACTTAAATACATTTTTACTATTTAATCGCAGCATAATTAATTTTAAAAATTTAGATCTGCTGAACAGCAATTTAACTTTAATATTCATGCCTCATTTACATCAGTTTGATTAAATCAAATTCTTATTAGCAGGGTTGGAAGCTCAACGCTGCTCCAAGCTATGGGTGGAAGATAACGCTTTACGATGCGATTAACCGAAAACAATACAAGGTTGCAAACCACTGTAAATAAACATCAATACCAGAACTACAAAAACAACTTGGGGGTCAAAATTCTAAAGCTATCGGTGACTACAAAAGTCTATTAGAGGGGAATTTTTGCTGGATAGGGTAGGCAAAGTTTTAACACGTGGGAGCTACGCCCCAAAACTTTCAGTTTCAAATTTTTCAAACTCCTTGTTCAGGGGCGGAACCAGAAAGTTTTGGTGGTGGGGGATGTGATTTTGAATTTGGTTGAATGTTAACTAAATACAAAGACGTTTAGACCGGAAAACGGCCGTACATAAGCCCGCTGAAAATGTTTCGTGTCAGGGACGTATTCAGAATTTTTTTCAGGGAGGGGCACCAAATTTCGTCACTTTTTCAAGTATAGTTTTTTTCGGCGGAGTTAATTTTAAGCAACTTAAGGAACAAAATCGACTCTAGGGGGGTCCGGGGGCATGGTCCCAAGGACATTTTTTGAAAATTTGCATACTGCAATGGCCATTTTAGAGCTTTTTGAACAATTTTCAGGCAAAGTTTGTTCATATATTTGGCCCCTAATTTTGAGTGCTTCACCAAATATGATGCATTTTGTACGCACTGTTTTGATTATGCGTGCTTAAAGCGACTAAAGCTAATTGCTATGAAGAGGTTTGAAATTATGGAAAAAAATTTATTCATCCAAAGCATTATTGAAAATGGCTGGTGATGGGGGATGCATACCCCCCCCCTGGATCCGTCCTGTCCTTGTTAGTTAAGAAACCAACGCGTTGTCATTGCGTCTGCGGCAGAGGCTTTTAACACTTCGTATTTCTTCATGGAACCTAGATAGAAATCTGCTGTGGTGGTGCTCTGGGACTCAATAAAAGCAGAAAACCCCCATAAGCCGGAGACTTTTTATGTATGGAAAAGACTGCTGCATCGGTAAAAACTACGTAGTAATTCACTGCATAGTTACAAACTACGAATGCAAGAAACCACGAAAAGTGAAACAAAAGCTTTACCTATCTCAATTGTTCTGTGAAATAAATTTGTCGTTCTGTCTGGAATTGCTCCTATGTTTTTGGTTGATACTAAACCATAAAATATTCGGACACTTTGCTCTTTTTTGATAGAAAAACAAACAAAACGTTAAATAAAGTTCTTGCCCTCTCGCGCTCGAGTTTCTTTTCTTTGCCCAAGACTCGAGTAAATAAAATATCCCAAAAAATTTGCTTTTTTCTTTTTTTGTGACGCATTGTTATTACGGTGTACGTCGTTGACGTAGGTTACGTTTTGACGCTTTCTAACGACGCACACTTGTCTCCGTAATAATTTAAGCACAGTATAATCACCAGCATGGCCTACCGTATCATTTCTTTTTTGTGACGCATTGTTATTACGGTGTACGTCGTTGACGTAGGTTACGTTTTGACGCTTTCTAACGACGCACACTTGTCTCCGTAATAATTTAAGCACAGTATAATCACCAGCATGGTCTACCGTATCAAACTCGGCCTAGGGGTGGGGCGCGATTTGCAGTTGAAGTCACACAGACGGGTGGCTGCAGCGAAGAGTGCAAGCTCACTTCGCAGTCTCCCCCAAACTTTTGCATTTTTTGTTTAACAATGAAATAAGTTTCAGTTATTTATTAACAAAATCGATAAATCTTGTATTGCCTCACACAAAAATACTGATAAGCTTAAAATTCAATATATTTGGTGGGAGCTAAAAATGGAAAAATAGATCGACGTGGCAAAACGAATCAACATCAAATAAAGGCAATCCACCAATAATTTACTACGACAATTGATGCAGCAGATTGTAGTCATCTTATAGGCTCAAAACGTCGGTCTCTTACTCAAGATAAATTTCCTAAAAAGCATTAAAGAATCAATCAACAGGAAAAAACTGGAAATCAACTTGCATAAAAATATTCAGGATTCTTGCTTTACGCTATAGAATTCGATGGCTTCGAAATATTAGAATTTTTGCGTTCAAGTCAACTAATACACAGTTTAACGAGCTTTAGCCTTTGGCTTACGACAGTTTCGACACACTGGTAGTGCCACAAACCTACCCGAAACCAGGCAAAATGACTTGTAAAATAATGACTTCATCGATTTCTTGAAACGTTGCCCTTTTTGACAACTGTATTCTATCCACATACTGCTGAATTTAAATTATGCATAAGGTTTTGAAACCACTAATTGTGATCTCATGGAAACACTTTGCTTTGCATAGGCCTATAATGTTTCATTCACAAATACTCTGTTTATGATCGTGAACATGAAGTTCAAAATCAACTAAAATTATTTTCGGGAATCGACTGTTTAAGATACTTTTTGCCAGAAGTTTATTGAAATATGTCTTGAAACAAGCTTAAAACGGTTTGTGGATTTACAGCTATTCTTCCAATCAATTATTAATATATCGGTACATGCGGTAACCTGTAGGCGTATGAGTGTATTGCCAAGGTTTTTCAAGAAACAGATTGGCTTGATAACTGATAAGACGTTCCAAGGGAAGGGGTAACCAATTTTTTCTGATCAAAAATCCGTTTGGTATCAATAGATTTTCTAAAATTAGACAGCAAAGATAACTTTTTACGGCTATTTTTGAAATAATCACTCGAAATGAGTGGTTATAGAGTATAAATGTTTATATGGTATTTGGTATTAGCAAATGTTATTTTTGTTTACAAGACATGCTTATATTTTTGTGATTATGACATGTTACATGAAAAACGTCATTGATGCCGTCATCAAAATTTAAGGCTCATTTGCCAACACCTAGTAAATTAATGAAACCGGTTATATAAATTCTTTAACGTTTTTGAAATATTACGAAGAAAAATACTGAAGCAAATGGGGCCAAATTTACTCCCATTAAGATGAGTTTTGGAACTCAATTTCAATAAAAAGATAATAGTCAATCATTTCATGAACGTTTCGGTAAAACTTATACCGTCATGAGTGTAAAAAACTACACGGGCACTATAGCCTAGAATAAACAGCACGAGAAGGAAATTGTTGTGATGATACAGACAACTGCAGCCTCTGCAATTGCGAAGACTACAACTGTTTCGAAAAATCTCACCAGTGCAGCATGACAGGAATCAAAAAGAGGGACGACCGATTAAAACTGCCTACTTAATTCCACAAACTACGCTATATTAACAAGGCAACATTGAAAACATGAAGTGGTTTACATCACCACGCAAGATGACATCGTGATCACAATAAGATATCTTGAAGTTTTGAGAACCATAAAAACAACTTACTCTGGCTGATGTTGAAGATGTACGGTCATAAACTTCTAAATTTCAGAAAATCAGCTTGATCTGATGGCCTATGGTCAAACTTAGAAAATGAAATTACTCTGCAGGAAAATAGCAATTCCACGCCATGAAAACCCTTTTGACCCAACCTATAGCTAATCTCCCAACCAGTTTCTGCGCTTTAACTAATCCGTTTTGCAGCTGCAGACGCGTTTCGACCTTATTAGGTCTCACCAGTGCAGCATAGCATCCCCCACCCCCCCAAAAAAACTCAGAACAATAGCTTAATCTCCAGCTTTTCACCTCTATAGAATAATATATCTCAAAGCTAACCTTGTCCTTGACATACTAAAGGCTTAAATGAAATTTTGAATACGGGTAAAAAACTGACAGAATTGTTGCCAATTGTAAGCACATAGAGGTATTGTGATTACATAAGCTGTCTTCTATTTTTATGGATCCTTAATAAAAATATTCCTTCTTAATGTAAAAACCGAATGGTCCTGCATGGCAATGACGGTGTGCATACACAGAACAGAGGTAGCAAAGACATATTAGGTGCTACTACAATGAAATTACTCCGCAGGAAAATAGCAACTCCACGCCATGATAACACTTTTGACCCAATCTATAGCTAATCTCCCAACCAGTTTCTGGAAATTATGTTGAGTACGGCATAATTATGACGACATAAACAGAGTATAGTCGGGATTTAATTAAAATAAAACTTGAAGGGGTAGAATAAAAATTACATGCAATTGGAGAGAATACTTTAGTGGTGAAAATATAATGGTTAAACACGGTAACATCTGGTTTAAATACTGTAGGATTCGTTAAGTCGTACAAGTATGGAAAAAGCTGCTTATAAAGTAAGATTAATTAAACGAATTACTAATTGCGAGTTAGGCCTATACACGAATATTGCCACTGCACGAAGAACTGAACTAAATATTAAATAGGTAGATGGGGCTGGAAGAATCGTCAATATTCAATTGTGGTTGAATATTTTGGATGAACAGAATTTCTTTGATGCGGAGTTTCCCGATGTTGTTGCTATGAGCCAGTATCTCAGGGGAGTGGAAGTTAATCGTATGGTCTGGATCATTTTTCTAGTGTTGGGAAACATCTGTTTCAATATTGATTGATTTTTTTGGCTTATGGTCATTGATTCTAATTTTCAAGTTCCTTTTGATTTGTCCAATGTAAGATTGTCCGCATGAGCAATTGAGTTTATAGTATACAGCCCCTAACCTATGTAATGCTGTTTGTCGGTCCTTGCATCTGAGTTTTTCGCCAATTGTTAATGCTTAATGTACCATAACAAATTATTTCCACCATGTTAGAAAAAAATTGCTTCAACAAAATGCACGAAACAAAAAAAGTCCAAAAGTCGAAGATACTGAAAAGGAAACAAGGCCCGAATTCTCGATCATAAAATTACCATATATCGGAGAAACATCACACGAAATTGAAAAAAAAATTCGGCAATTTCTATACAAAAAACTTCCCCAAAAGTCAAAATTTGTTATGGTACATGAAGCATTAACAATTGGCGAAAAAATCAGATACAAGGACCGACAAACAGCACTGCATAGCTCAGGGGTTGTATATTATAAACTTAATCGCTCATGCGGACAATCTTACACTGGACTTCTTGCCAGTGTTACACTGCAGCTGTAACTCACTGCTTCTATTTAAGATTTAAGCCCTGACGAAAAGAGATAGTTTTCTCTTGAAACGTTGGCTATAGAATTTTTGTTTCTGTTATCAAGTTTGCCTCACCAGTTGAGCTTAAAAGATTTAATAATTTATACCTGGTGACAACATGTTCAGTTTAAACCAAAAAAAACTTGAAAATTAGAATCAATGACTATATAAGACAAAAAAATCAATCAATATTGAAACAGATGTCTCCCAGCACTTGAAAAATAATCCAGACCATACGATTAACTTCCACTCCCCCGAGATACTGGCTCATAGCAAGCATCAAAGAAATTCTGTTCATCCAAAATATTCAACCACAATTGAATATTGACGATTCTTCCAGCCCCATCTACCTATTTAATATTTAGTTCAGTTCTTCGTGCAGTGGCAATATTCGTGAATAGGCCTAACTCGCGATTAGTAATTCGTTTAATTAATCTTACTTTATAAGCAGCTTTTTCCATACTTGTACGACTTAACGAATCCTACAGTAGTTTTATCGTGTTTAACCATTATATTTTCACTACTAAAGTATTCTCTCCAATTGCATGTAATTTTTATTCTACCCCTTCAAGTTTTATTTTAATTAAATCCCGACTACTCTGTTTACGTCGCCATATTATTCAACATAATTTCCTTCTTGTGCTGTTTGTTCTAGCCTAGTGCCCGCGTAGCTTTTACGCTGATGATGGTATAAGTTTTACCGAATCGTGAATGAAATGAATGCAAATATACTGGCTAATGGCTATTATCTTTTTATTGAAGTTTACTCCCATTAGTTTTCTTAGAATACAATAGAGTTATAAGCTCGTTGAAAATCTTTTCACGACAGATGTGACTGTGAGAAAACTATTTTCAGTGTTATATTAGAAGTCTTTCAAGCGAAATTGCGACCGACCGTGGGTCGTGAAGCAAAATTAACGATTTTGACCACAATTGCATCAGGCCGATCGTAATCAAATAATTGTATTTGAATATCACTATCTCCGTTTTTTCATCGAGTTTTAAAAGTTAAGAAACGCGGCATCAATAAAACAAACAAGTAGCCAACGAAGTAATTATTAGCCACGTGCGGTCAGGGGAGGCACTGCCTCACCTATCGAAAAAACCGCGTTGGAAAAAACATGGCGAAGCAACAATAATTTTATTGCGGAATAAATAAATAATTTATGCGTGAAAACCAAACTATTTTGTTTTAAATACGGTACGGTAGTTATGTCTTATCTCTTGAAATATTTGCTGACGTCAGCTATTTTGCAGTCATTTATGTTCCTACACCCATCGATGCTTCAGTGGTTTACTGGTTTCTATGAGCAATGAGTATGACGTTTTTCGCACAGAGAATTCACGTAGCTTTCTTTCCTCAATGCAATTTTAATCACATGCGTGAGGCAATGACGAAACTTGCCTCACTCCTAGAGCAAAATTTACATAAACTTGTTAAAGCACGCTTTTTTCTTTTCGAGTCTCTAATATGTTCCGATGCTAAATTCAACACGATTTGAGGTATTGCCCCAAATGATTGTGACGTCACTAGGATAAAATCATTTTTTGCGCCAAGCAGGGAGTACTTAACCGCATTGAAGGCTTATAGTTCGAAACTAAGTTAATACAAATTGAACGAAGTAGTAGTATCGAATTTGACAGACTTTTTAATACTGAGTTATTGATATAAATCTTTAGTTATAAACAAGGGAAGGCCCATCTACAATTTTTACGCGAGAACTCAGGGCTAAAGAATAACTCCCCTCCTTTCAAGTGGATTAGTACAAAAGCAAAGGTTGGCAGTGTGGTTGTGATTTCAAAAACTGTCTTTCTGTTTTCCCTGTCTCTTGTTTTCAGCAAATAATAATGTTTGGACTAAAACATGATTTTGTGAAGGAATGTACCTGGAAGTATGAGAAACCGACTTCGCACATTCAAAGGCAAATTGCAGTACTTTTATTGCTAAGACTTGATTTCGCATTACATGAATAGCTGAGAATCAACATAAGCCCTTACCGTTTCGAAGAGTAGAAAACCGAGCAATTTTAACCCTATTTCGCGTGGGGAGACAAAAATAGAGGTGAAAAATTTTATATACTTGGTGCGCTAAAACTACACTACAACTTACAAGAAATAGTTTTTAATCTTAGTGACTTTTTCTGTTTCGGCGTTAGCACAATTTCAATAGGTTTTTTTAAAAGTTCCCATTAATGCAACATGTTGTTCGCAGCAGAGATGGAAACCGGTCGGGCCACCGGTCAGGTCGAAATTTTTCGACCGGCCGGTCAAGCCGGTCAAATTCTCCTTTCTAGCAACTAAAGTACACCTAAACACCAACCGAAATATACATATCGATATGTGATTTTTTAATAGTTTATGAAAAACGGCATTGACAAATCACACCTTCTGAAAACAAAAGTTTGTTGTCAGTTCACTTTCATTCAAATACTCTTTTTGTGAGATGAAGTTTTCTGTGTTCAATACATCTAGTGACAAAATAAGTGTAAACTACAGTTTGTCATTAGGTTTATTGAACACTGAACATAAACCTTCAGTAAAAATACGGTCGACCGGTCGGTTGACGTAAATTTTAAAATTTACCGGTCGGGTCGAGAAAATTCTGACCGGTTCCATCTCTGGTTCGCAGTTCGCACCGTACGAAAATCGCACCGAAGAAGGGCATTTATCATCGCTGGAACAACTTCCGTCGAGATGGAGAAACTTGACAAGTTATGGAAAAATAAAGAGGATGTCCACAATAAAGTGATAAGATAGTTTGGTTCAAAACGATGGACGCATGGATTTTGCAAATAATAAATAAACGTAAAAAACTCCATGAAGTTGTATTTTGATTATTAGGGCGCTATACTTTTATTTTTTATTAATACTATGAATAAAAATTGCTGGTAACATGATGCTAAAATAAACACTGAACAGTGCCTCACCCACCACGAACTTCACCGTACGTCCGGAGCCGTAGCCACGGAGGGGGGCTGTTGGGGTGCTAAACCCCTCACTTCAGAATTTATTTTAGCCCCCCTCCCCCCAAAAAAAATATCTATGTCGAAATGATGACAATATGAACCCAATGGTTTAAAATTTTAATTGAAGATAGCCCGTTTCAATGGATGTCAACTTAAATCTCGAGACTAATTTTTGATTCCCGTCTTAAAAGCAGAAAGGGTTTCAATTTTCACCGTTAAGCAGACTGATGTCTGAGTGCAGTTAATCGAATTTGCATCATGAAAACACAACCAGTGGTAAGAATCAACCGCAATTGATACTGCGCTGTAAGACACTTACTATCTTTAGATTTTGTTGTTTTCTGCCTTTATTTGATTAACACATTTTATTTCCGCTTAGGCCTGTTGTAAGTTTTGACACCACTCCATCGGCGCAAATTTATTACTTGCTCGTTTTTCGTTTCCGCGTGCAAGTACTTTCTTTCTGCATAACATTTTACTTGACTAAAATTGATCTGTTCAGGCTTGGGAAGCCACAAAATAACAAATCAGAAAAAATTAAGTCGATTTTTCAGCCCCCCAAACGTATATTCATCCCTCCCCCCCCCCCCCGCTCTTATGCAAATGTGAAGGCTGGCTGCGGCCCCGCGCAAGTCAATGGTAGTTTGCAAATTTCATTGCTATTAACGTGCTTTTATCACAGTTGTGGAAGATGTCTTTGTAGGCGTTGTTATTAACAATTCATTAGAATTGCGTAAGCATTGATATTTTAGAGTAGGCCCTATACAAATGGCAAGCGTTACTATGGAAGCCAAACAAGATAATTGTTTATTACAGCTGCGACGTCTCTACCCTCTGTCAGCCTTACTGAATGAGCTAGCTTCAATTTCCAAAATTAAAGTATAAGAAATAAATTAAGCAATTAAATGGATTGGAAGACAGGCAAAAGTTTACCGGAACCTTTAGTCGAACAGTTTCAAAACGAAAGCGATTGGGCAGCATCAGCAAAAACGATAGCCCACCAGACAAATGGAGATGTGATGCTAGATTTCTCAACAAATGAAGAAAAGCTAAATAACAATAACAATGCTGGTGATTTGGGGGCAGTGGTAGCCCCAATTACAGAACAAACAAACAGCATATTTGAAATACCCGGATTTGACAAAAACTTTTCACGTTCAAGTCAAAGTCATGACCAAGAAGCTCCCAGAACTTCTACATCTACGAGGAGTCCAAAAAGTTTTGCAACTCATGAATAAAAAGTATGTTTTAGTTGGCTACATTACCTTTTGTAAAAAGCGCGATGTGCGTTTTCACTTTAAATTATCAATGAGCCGAGTTACTAAAATTTAATCTCCTTTTGTAGATTTTTCCATCTTGTTATACAATAAATAGCTGTACAGCCTCATTGGCAGATCTAGGGGAGGTAATCTTCGCGCTTCTTATTAACTTTTTAGTGATGCGTCTTGATACAACACTATAGAGTACTAACTTCTATGTTACCGAAGCACCCTCTCACGTGCCACAAACCTTAAATATTCAACGGTAATGCATTTTTATGTAAATCGATATCTTCACTTTTGGAAGCGCTTTTGGCACCCGGGTGTTAGATACTGCAAATCTCTTTGTGACCGGCCGTTAGCTCAGGTGTTAAGCACGCTCGCTGGCAGGTCTGGGGCTCGATTTCCCGGCCGGTCAAATCGGCACAGCGTCGTCAGCGACTCGCCATCGCTACGGCGTTTCAACGCTGCAGCTGAGTAGCCCATACGCTAAATCGCGGAGATGGGCCTAGCCACTTGTTGCACGCTTCGGCGTTGCACCGCAAGTGCAATGAAGATTTGATTTTTGTATAGCCGTTAAATGTTGGAGGTTTGCGGTACGTAAGACTTAAGAGGATGCCACATTGCTTCCAGACGCACGAAATTCCAAGATAGGCGTTTTCTTACTTCTTAGCCCACTCTCCTTAACACATTTCCGGCTTTGCTCCTGAGCCTACCAATACGGCGCTTGAACTATTATCTCGATCTTCTCTTTTCTAGTATAATAAAATTGAATAGGTTTGTTTATACCAACATCGGGAAGATGTCAGCGACATGGCCCAGCGGTACGGCGCGCAGGTGACAGACCCTACGCGACGGGTTTGATTCGTGGCTGGAGCCGATCGCATTTCACGCATATAACGGGTGGCTGCTGTCTCGAAAAGCGCAAGCTCACTTCGCAGTCTCCTTCAATTACTGTTGAATTCTCAGATCAATATAATTTGAAAATTACCTCAGTTATTTGTAGCATGTACAATTTTACATCCTTCTTTTGCCGTTGAATTACATCCTTGCTGCCACCACCTATTTAGAAGATGCGCGGTTCGGAAGAACACTGGAGTATAACACAGATGAAATTTCTCTTTGGCATTACAGGAACTACAGCACCAATATATATCACAAGTGGGGAATTATAGCTATCCTGTGGCTGCTGCTTGCTATAGCTTTATTTGAAGAGCCTGCTGTTTATGGTTTAGCCATCCCATTTTGGGTAAGTCATTTTTGGGAACATCAACTGTCGTGTTGCTGAGGCGCTGTTTGGTACCGGTGCCTATTAGGCTATGATCGGTTTGTTGTTAGGATTTGGACTTATCCTAAGTTTCGCATCTATAGGTCATGAAATTTAGCTGTTGTAATATCAACATAGGATGTAACTTGGCACGTAGGAGTGATTTACGTTTTTAGTGGTATGTGAGTTTCAATAACATGAATTTAACTACAGTAGGCCAATAACACCATAAAATGCGAAACCAACGAAATTAGCCAATTTTATAGATAGTAAGTTAGTTGCACATTCATCTTCCTATCGCAAGAAAGCGATCAATGCGCTGCACGAGCGCGCTTAAGAGTTACCAGCCACCTGTCTCCCACACCCAGATGGGGGAATCGCGCTAAGTGCCTTTGCCAACGGCACAACAAGTAAACATGCCGGCTTGTTCTTTACACTGTCCTTTTATGTTGAATGTCAAGGAGGGTAGTTGTGAATACCAATTTTAAAGTCATTGGTTTGATTAGACTCGGAATCAAACCACAGCTCCCGAGGCGGACTTTGCAACCACTCGGCTATCTGAGTTGTTACGGGGGAAAATGAAATTAAAGTAATTAATTATTTTCCTCCTTGAGTTGTTTTTGTCGCGTATTTACTGTGTTTCGAAGGAAAACGTTGTTTTGATTTTTTTAGGGGACGATGATAGTTGAAAGTGCTTGCTTGGCTGCAATAAGCTTTCATCTGTATCAGTTATCCAAGTTTGTTCCAAGAAGAACATTCATAACTGATCCTAAAAACATTGTGGTTGCTGTTATAATACTAGTGAGTTCCGGCAGTAACTGTGACGTGATATTAGATACCGGTACTGCACTAATTACTTTTCTTATTTTAGATAACAATTATTGACATGATTGTTTACATTGGCATGAGATCCAGTCCAAATACAGCTGATGTGGCAGTTCGAATATCTCGTGCATTAAGACCTCTCTTTTTGATAAATATGAACGAAAGCAGACAAGTGGGCAACAATCAAGGGCGGATCCAGGGGGGATGTGGGGGATGGATTCCCCCCACCAGCCATTTTCAACAATGCTTTGGATGAATGAAATTTTTCCGCAATGTCGAACTTCTTCATAACAATATGCCGGAGGCGCCTAGCACGCGTCATCAAAACTGTGCGAACAAAATGCATCATATTTGGTGAAGCATTCAAAACTAGGGGCCAAAAACATAAACTTTAAAATGCTTAAAATTAACTCCGCCGGAAAAAACTGCGCTTGAAAAAGTAATAAAATTTGTTGCCCCCTCCCTGAAAAAATTTCTGAATACCCACGCCCCTGACATGATGTTTCATTTTACAGGGCTTATGACATGATGTTTTAAAGGGCTTATGTATGCCCGTTTTCGGCTCTAAACTTCTTTGTATTTAATTTACATTCAATCTAACTAAAAATCACATCCCCTACCACCAAAAATTTGTGGATTTGCCTCTGGTAACAATAACAAAATAAGATGAACCTATGACATGTTTTTTAAGATCTTAAGACATAGGCCTAGTTGAAATTACGAAATATTTCTGTATCACTTTTGCTATTTTTACGGGTTGTTAATTCGGTTACTTTGCCTGAGTTTAATTCTTTTCGTTTTGCCATTCAAACTTGGTTATTTTGCAAGTTTCATCTTTTATTTGACAGCTCAGATGGCCCAGTGGTAACAAAGTCCGCCTCGGGAGCTGTAGGCTGGGGTTTGCTTCCGAGTCAGGTCAAACCAATGACTTTAAAATTGATGTTCACAGCTTTCCTGCTTGACGCTCAGCATAAAGGGACAGTGTGAAGAACAAGCCGGCAAGTTTACTTGTTGTGCCGTTGGGAAAGGCACTTAGCGGGATTTCCCCATTTTGATGGCTAGCGACTCCTAAACAAGCTTGTACAGCGCATTGATAGCTTTCTCGCGGCAGGAGAATAAATATGCAACAAAATGCGAAAAAACATCATGGATTTCCTTGAAACAGTTCTTTTGCGGAAATCTAGAAAGGTGTATTGGTTCGGTTGGGTGTAGTGGTAACGAGATCATTGTATTTCACCTTTTTTGTGTAAAAAGGCGAAGTGCAAGTTTTTTTGCGAGAAAGCAGCAGAAACTGAATAACGAGCTTGTTAAGGAGTTACAGTCTATTGTCTACTGTTTTAAGATGGGCAATCTCGTTAAAGTACCTTTTCTAACCACAAAAAGTTTGTAGCTGGCATGTTCTTTAACTGCACTGTAAGTTGACGTCGAGCGTGAGTTAGTACAGTACTTGATTTGATCGTTTTTTGAATCTAGTTATAATGCACAGCTCGAAAGACAAACGCTAATTATTGTTTGATTATTGTTTGCACAAATCGTTTATACAGTATTGTTTAATTCTGTCTGCGCCGAATTAAAGTTTGAAACTACGTCCTTACTGTTCTCCTAATCGCGAAATTTGAGTTTTTATATGTAATTCGTTTAAATTGTTTGATTCTATCATGTTTATAAACTTGCTTTACTGCTCTATTACGTAGGCTAATTTTTCTGTATCAGTATTATTATTTTTTCTCTCCTGCAGTGAGTTCATGATTAAAAGTGGAGAGGGGGACCTTGACTTAGAACACCGCAAGGTTTATTTGGTCCCCCTGACCTTGCTATTAATAATTTACGGTGTGTGTATGTTAATTTTCGTATTGTGATTTGTCAAAAAAATAAACTACTACTATTAATTTTTAATTTAACTTTAGTTAGGCTAATAAATTATCCACGTTTTACTCCACGATTAAATCTTTTCCCACTGGTGACTTAAACTCTGTTTTATTTACGCTCGATTCACTGCAAGAGCCCATCAGATTAGACACAATCGGGTGGGTAGCATTGAAGAGTGCAAGCTCACTTCTCACTCTCCAGCAAATTTTCGCATTTTCCGTTTAAGAATAAAAATAGTTTCAGTTATTCATTGAACAACTTGGTCTACTTTGTTCTGCCAAACACAAAATATACTAATTAATTCAAAAGTGTGGGGGCTAAAAACATCAAAACAAGCTATTAATCGCGATTATATTGCTACTAACCTCCCTGAAACCTAGCAAGAAGACTTGATAATGACTTCATTGATTTCTTGCAAGGTTGCATTTTTTTGACAACTGTATAATATTCAAAACACATACTACCGAATTTAAATTATGCGTAAGATCCTAAATTACTAATTGTGATATTATTGAAATACGTTGCTTTGCATACTATGTTTTATTCGCAAATACTAAACCTGAAGTTTAAAATTATTAAAAATGTTTTGGGAATCGACTGTTCAAGAAGTGTATTGAAACGAGTTTAAAACGGTTTGTGGATTTACAGCTCTTTTTCCACTCAATTATGTCGGTACATTTGGTAGCCGATATGTATTGCCAAGGTCTTCCAAGAAACGGCTTGGCATGATAGGGCGCTCCGAAGGGAGGAGTAACCAATTTATTCTAATCAAAAATTTGCTTGGGTGTTAACAGATTTTTCAAATTTGGCAGTAATGATAACTTTTTACTGTTATTTTCGAAACACACAAAATGATTGGTTATGGTGGAGCAATGGGTGGAGGTATGGTTATTGGCTATATAGTATTTCGTAAGATTCAGCAGCTATTTTTGTTATTTAGTTATTTTTGTTGTTTTAACTTGCTTGAATTTTTGTGATTACGACAAGTTAAATGAAAAACTTCATTGATGACGCCATTGTTGAAACCTAGTTTTAGTATGCATCCTCTGTTGTGTTGTGTTATTATTGTTACGTCTTAGATCGCGTGCTAACTCGTTTGACTTGTGATTGTGCTTCGAGATATGTTTTATCCTTTTTAATAAATTTTGTTATAAAGTGAAGACAGACAGGTCAGATCTGTTTGTTATACTGGTAAGTTATAGCAGTGGGAATCTAGGATGAAACATGGCGCTGCGAGAATAAGTCAAAACTAGTAGTAGTGTAAAACCGGTTTCAAAATGCCATTTATATTCAGACGTAGCGATGTTCCACGACTTGATTTGGATGTAGCATTTTTATGAACCTAGTGCTGCATTTTTGGACCCTACCACACCCGTCAGATTCCTGCATTGCAACAAAAAATGAGCATAATACAAAACGGCAAAATGTGTTGGAATCTGCTAAAACTGATTCAGAGTGACAGCAGTTGAAGTCATTAATTTGCAGTGATTTTCCGCATTGCAAAGACGCATTAGCCGATAAAATGAAAACCTTTTGGCGAGAGCGTCACCATTTGACTCTTAATGATGAGTTTTTTGTTAGTTTATACCAAATAGCTTCGTGAACGTATGTAATGTCATTTACATGAATCGCATGCAGGGATAACTCGCACAAAAGAACAGGCTAGGCCAGGGGTGAGCAAACTACGGCCCGTAAGATCATTTGATGCGCCCCGCGGGCACCTACAGAAATAAAAACGTTTTTCCTTACTGACATTAAGTGGAATATAGGACATTTGCGGAAGTGATGACCTTTTCTGCTTTTCACTTGATTTTAAGTGGAAAATAGGACATCTGCGGACGTTGATAACCTTTTTTGCTCTTTACTTGATTTTGAGAGAAAAATAAGACACCTGCTTTTTTTACTTTGCTCTTCCAATCAGTGCGGCCCTCGGCTTCAAATTTTTTTCCAATGCGGCCCCTCGTGCGAAAAGTTTGCCCACCCCTGAGCTAGGCCAGCAGTATTAGCCGGCCATTGATGGATTGGTATCGTAATTGCTGCCGGCAAAGAATGTCACGATAAGCTCCCTGTTTTTTCCAAAGAACCCATGATCCCGCATGCTCAACCTGACCGCCCCTTTCAACATCTGGCAGAGGACTTTGCCAGTCCAATGGACGTAATTAGTTAATCACGACATAGGCTGCTATACTGATTGGCTCTCAATAGGGCCACTGAGAGAATTTTTGGGCCGCGAGGTAGAAATTTCGTTTGGACCTCTAGGCCAGTGGCGCGAGATTTGAGCTGAAAAGTCATGTCAACGTTTTTATTCGCTGCAGCAGATTGCTCATAGTTATTACGTTTTTAATGTATCTACTTCTAGACACAATGTGACACAAAACACAGATCGGGTTGGGTTACACTCCAAATTACATATCGTACTGGAAGGTAAAAGTTTAAAAATGAGACGACTTTACCTCTAAAAAAAATATAACAAGATCACCCCCACCCGGTATGGGCCCCGGGAAAATTGCCACGGTTTTCCCCCTCTCAGCGCCAGTGGCTCTCTATACACTTAATGCGTCGCGACACGATTGACGGGTCATTAGTATCTGCCCCAAGAGACTATTTTGTTCGAACTGGTATACCCGATGTTTAATTTTTTGGTGGAGGCCCACAGTTCACTTCCTAACAGTTTACAAGCTTTCTTCTTGATTAGGAGTGATGCACAAAATGTCTTCCCTTGAATATCTTCTGTCTAATGGGAAAGCAGAAGTCACAGTTAAAGTTATGAAAAAACTGATCCTTCGATGCACCAATAATTCGGGCCTAAGCGAAAACCTTCTTACTCGTTCATTACTACAATATTGCAACACTCCCTCCAGAATGGACCATTTGTATCCTGCTCAACAACTCTATGGCCATCCAATACAACATACTTTTCCAGTTCACCACCGAGCTTTTGGCCCTGAATGGCATCTTAAATTCAAGGACCTTTATTCTCGCAAAACTGAATTCCTAAGAAAAACCCAGATTCATCATAACCAGTAGCCTATGCTACCGCTCTCTCTGAAATTAAGTGTGGGTACCCGAGTAGAAGTGCAAAACCGAGACACGAATTTGTTTGAGTTTTTATGGCACAGTTGTTTTCATCGATCATCAGTTTAGCAAGTACTCTGTCAAACTTGATAATCGCGAAATACTATCCCGAAATCGCAAATTTTCAATTTCTCGTCCCAACTTCCCAGGAAGAAACACTAGTGCTAATTGTTCATCATTATGTTTATCGTTGTTTGCAAAAGTACACTGAGTGTCTGTCTGTCTGTTTATCTATAAACCCGCCTCGGAGATTTATCGAAGACGAAATTGGCCATGCATGCCTTTATAATATGTGATTGGTAAGTTTGGAGTCTGTTCTGATTTGTGCTTGTAATGCAAAATTGATAGGTAGGTGTTGGAACTTAATTTTAGTGCGCATCCTTTGTTGTGCGATTGTTACGTCATCGAATGTATGCTAACTCGTCTGGTATGCTACTGCACCTTTTTGATCAGCATGCTTCCCATTGTATCGAATCTGACTTCGGGTTCGAAAAATCGGATTCAAAAATTCGGAATCTGATCCCATAGAAAAGAACTGCAGGTTCGACCATTTTTCAGCTAAACACTTCAGGTTCGAAGATTCCGCACCTGAGCCCATACAAAGGAGCGTTTTTGCTACGCCATTTCGCCCTTACAAAGGGAAAGAATCTGATCAACAGGGTGAATACTGTGTCTCGCGATACCGCTCTGTCTTTTTAATATAGTACTGTAACATAGTACTGTACTATATAGTACTGTAATATAGTACTGTAACATAGTGACTAGTACTGTAACATAGTCAGTGATGGGCACGATAAACCTTTCTGTACTAAAATGATAACGCTGATCGATAACTTCAAAAACGTTCTGAGCAATACCGATAATCGATAAATCTCTATTTCTTAAAGCGATATCAATTAATTATCGCCGATAAATTTTTCTGATAAATGTTGCGATAAATTTTCAATGTGTTTGACGAAGTTTTTTTGTAAGTCAAATTGCAAAAATGTTTTTCTGGATTTTTTAAAAGAGAGCAATTCACGGTTTCTGCCGTGGCATTAAACACAACAAAGAGATTTTTTTATTGCACCAAGACTTAATGGGCTCTGTGCATTTTTCCATGCGCCAATTCACTAACTTTGAAATTAGAACATCGTAGTGCATAAAGAATCGCTTATCGCGATAATTTATGGGCGATAACAAACTACATTACAAAAGCGATATTGATAATGGATTTATCAAAACTATTTGAATAACACAGAACCAAACGATAATCGGTAATAAATTATCGCCGATAAATTATTTCGATGAATGCCCATTTCTGACTGTAGTCAAGTGAAGACAGGTGTGTAATAAAAGTGAGTTATAGCAATGAGAATCGAGGATTGAACAGTCATGACACACTTTAAGACTCATTCGCTAACAAAGTTTCCTGAGGTAAATTAATGAAACCTGTTATATCGGCCTGCAGTAGCTTAATAACAGATTAAAAACGCACAAAAATTCTATAAACTCACAAGCTTTTTCCCTATTGTTGGGTTCATCATTAAACTATATGCTCCGCTCTGATTACGTCATAGAGCACTTCATTCAATTGACGACTATCAAATTTTGGGTGAAACTAGAAACCGTTAACAACTTGCTTCCCCATTTGGATTCATCATTAAACTAAATGCTCTGCTCTGATAACGTCATTTATTCGACTGACGACCACCAAACTTTGGGGAAACCAGCTACCTGTATTTAAACTCTTTAACGTTTTCGAAATAATACAAGAAAAAAAAAAAAAAACAAAAAAGAAAAACGAAAGCTGGCAAATTTTCTTACAGGGAGCTTTTTTGGTTAAATTAGCGTTATAAACTAGTCAAAAAGTTGTTTATGAATGGCATAAAACAGGGGTGGGCAAACATTTTCACACGAAGAGCCACATTTGAAAAAAACATTTGAAGCCGAGGGCCGCACTGATTAGAATAGCAGAAAAACGGTCTATATCTACACGTCTGCAGACAGTGGCGTGCGCACGGGGGGGGATTTTGGGGGTCAAACTCCCCCCCATTGACGATTGGAAAACATTAAAAACCGCTCTTTTTGGACCGATTAGCCTTTTTTCATACAGAGATTGTGTTTTTCTGTGCTGTATCAAATTGCCTATATAATCTCGAGAAACTTTCATTGTGATGCAATAATACCGGTAGTCCAATTTTTTTGGTGTGTAGCGCTTGAACCTATGGCTGGTTCAAACTGCAAGCCTGGACAAGGTCAATGGGCACTAAAGCTGGAGTCGTGTTGTGATGTCATAAAGACATTTTTCTCAACGGCTATGGCTGGACAAGACTACGTTTGGGCGCTGAAGGCATTCTTGGAAGAGAACGGTTGCTACGCATGCAGATAATCCGCTTGCGATGTCATGATTTTGAGCCAAACAGACTAGTTGGGGTAGTGGTTAAAAACATCGGCGGAACGAGGGGAGAGACAACATTGTTTTTTCGTACGGTAGGCTGACTATTTCAGGAGCTAGAGTTCTTCGATCGTTTCCCATAAACACCCCGATTATGTGTTTGAAAACATCTGATACCGACGCTGTGATTTGGCAGAAAAATGCTAAAATAATATCGACGCTGTTTTTGAATTTAATCGGATAATTAGGGATTCCTCACGCGCATAATTTATTTTAGTTTAAAAACGTTTTGGTAGGGAGAGCAGTTTTTTCTTGTGCTCCAATATCTGCACTTTTCAAATTTCATGCGAGAAACTGCCCCCTTCATAATGAGTGTACCGTATATTGACTGTTTATAACAAAGTTTAGCCTATATGCGTTGTTTATATTAATGTTGGTTCTTGAAAAAAGTTTTTTTTTTTGGAAAAAAGGAATTGCTTGTTTTACCCCCTTGGGTGCACCCTGTTTGTGACGTTGCGACAGCTAGCCAGCCTACTTTAGTCAATTAACTTTCCTATGGCCCAAAAATGATTTCAAGTAAAATTTTTTCAGAAAATTTTTAACCACGGTCTGACAGCTTGAGTTTCTGTGAAACCTTTTCTCTCCTTAAATAAAACGCAAAGCATTAGGCAAAAGTGTGTATGAAACATCTTTATTGTTTCCTTAGTTATGGCATTATATAGCTTAATCATGGTTAACTGCAATTTTGGCTGGAAACATTACAATACGATGCACTTTAATACCTCTAAACTACTGTAATTGTAATGTAGTATCTTTACGTCATCACGATGTGACGTCACTGACCCCCCCCCATTGAAAAATCCTGCGTACGCCACTGTCTGCAGTCGACTGCAGATGTCCTATTTTTCTCTGACATTCAGCCAGGAGCTAAAAAAGGTCTTCCAATTGATTCACAGCAAAAGTTTATCTTTTCGGAAGTGCCCGCGGGCTGCATAAATTGGAGTCGCGGGCCGCAGTTTGCCCAGCCCTGGCATGCGAAAACCGCTGCGTTTTATCAAATCTCTCAAGTCCGATTGCGACCTAAATGTGGTTCGCGAAGCAAAACGAACAATTTTAATCATACGTTAGACTGCATGATTGTACATGCGTACAGTTAGCGTGATTACTTTTACTTGAATAACACAGAAACAAACCGCGAGTTTCGTAACACTGCGTCAACAAAACCAACAAATGCTCGGTAGTTATCAAATTTCATCGCTATTGACGGTGCTTTTATTACATTGAGAGCGATGTCTTTGTAGGCGCAAAGGCAACAATAATAACAAAGCATTAGAATCGCATAAGCATTGATATTTAACACCGTATAAATGGCAGGCGCTGCAATGCTAGCCAAAGTTAAATATTAACAAGATAATTGTTGAACTATTGCAACTGCGACGTCTCTCCTATCTGACAGCGGTATTGCGAATGAGATAGCTTCAATTTCTCAATTTTTCGTAGGCAAAAATTCCAAAATGAAAGCATAAGAAATAAATTAAGCTACCGTATGGATTCGAAGACAGAAAAAGGTTTACCGGAACCTTTAGTGGGACAGTTTCAAAATGAAATCGATTCAGTAGCATCAGCAAAAACGATTGCCCACCAGACAAATGGAGATGTGATGCTAGATTTCTCAACAATTGCAGAAAAGCTGAATGATAATAACAATACTGGTGATTTGGGGCCAGCGGTAACCCCAATTACAGAACAAACAAACAGCATATTTGAAATCTCCGGATTTGACAACAACTTTTTCAATTCAAGTCAAAATCACGAACCAGAAGCTCCCAGTACATCTACACCTGCGACGAGTCCGAAAAGTTTTGCAACTCATAAAGAAAAAGTATGTTTTAGTAAGCTACATTACCGTTGATGAAATGCAAAAACGCTTTGATTTACTAATTATTAATGAGCCAAGTTGCAAAAGTGTAATCTCGTTTTTATAGATTTTTCAATGTTTGTCATACAACGAATAGCTGCGCTGCAGCTTCATTAGCAGATGTAATATAAGGTGGCTCAAGATTCTTCCCTTTAAACTTTTAGTACCGCGTGTTCATACATTTTAGTACGTCAATACTTTCATCTCAAGAAGCACAAAACTACAAAGATATGGCATTTCTTTGCTCCCTGATTTTCTTCCCCAGAAATTTCTGATTCCGCTTCTCCGCTCCTGAGCCTACCAATACGGCGTTCGAATTATTAGGTCATCTCCGTCCAACGTTTACCTTAATAACCAATTTGAATAAGTTTGTAGTATTATTATTTTGTTGTAGAATTATATCCTTGCCGCCACCTATTTAGAAGATGCGCGGTTCGGAAGAACACTGGAGTATAACACAGATGAAATTTCGCTTTGGAATTACAGGAACTACAGCTATGTATATTACAACTGGGGAGTTACAGCTATCCTGTGGCTGCTGCTTGCCCTAGCTTTATTTGAGGAGCCTGCTGTTTATGGTTTAGCAATCCCATTTTGGGTAAGTCGATTTGGGGTGCAAAAGATCATCTGTCATGTGGCTGAGGCGCTACTGGATAACTCTCAGTGATGATCGAATTGTTGTTAAGATTTACACTATCGTTTCACTCATACGGTACCAATGGTGCTTCGCACCAATTTAACGAGTAGCTTAGTCTATAGGAGTGATTTATGTCTTTGTTCGCCTGTAAGTTCGATTGATATAATTTTGAATACGGTATAAAACTCTAAATGCAATAGCCAAAAAAATTGCTAATTTCTGGGAGGAAAAATAGAACCATAGTAATTTTTTTCCTCCATAAGCTGTTTTTGTCGCATATTTACTGTGCTCGGAACAAAAATGTTGTTTTGATTTTTTTAGGGGACGATGATCATTGAAAATGCTTGCTTGGCTGCCATAAGCTTTCGGCTTTATCAGTTATTCAAGTTTGTTCCAAGAAGAACATTCATAACTGATCCTAAAAACATTGTGGTTGCTGTTATAATACTGGTGAGTTCTGGCAATAACTGTGACGTAATATTAGATACTAACTACTTTTCTTATTTTAGGTAACAATTATTGACATGATTGTTTACATTGGTATGAAATCCAGTCCAAACACAGCTGATGTGGCAGTTCGAGTATCTCGTGCATTAAGACCTCTCTTTTTGATAAATATGAATGAAAGCAGACAAGTGGGTAACAGTAACAAAATTGCATAATCCTGTGATATGCTTTCAAGATCTTAGGCAAATTTGAAATCACAAAATATATCTACTGCAGTTTTGACATTTTTTGGGGGAAATTAATTCGTCAGCCTTGAATGCCTTTTAATTTTTTTTCTTTTTGTCATTCAGTTGCTTCATCTGGAATTTTATTTTTTATTGGTTCATTGCTTGAAAAAGTTTATTTGGGAATGTTCAAAAAAGCTTATTGCCATAGTGGAACATCAATTTCTGTGCGGAAGGTCTAGATTTCAATTCCTGGCCCGGTCAAATCGGATACAGTGTCGCCAACGCTTCGGAGCCGTGTTGCCTATAAGCGCTAAGGCGCACTGATGACCCGGCCACTCGTTACACGCTTAGACGTACAATAATACAGTGAGTATAATGAAAGTTTGGTTTTTGTAATAACCCGTGGCAATCATTTGCTGAATATTCTTTCAGGTTCGAAGAGCGTTCCGAAACATCCGAAACACTGTTCCGGAAATAGTCAATGTTTTGATTCTCTTTATCTTCAGCATCGCATTGTTTACACTACTGGCATTTAAGTTGTTTGAGTTCAGAGGACTAACTTATAGAGACAAAAAGCCCTATTTTACCGATTACGGAGATGCTTTCTTTGATCTCTACGTTTTAGTTACAACTGCAAACAGCCCGGATGTAATGTGAGTTATTGTTTGCTTTATTTACTCCATTGACTATTTTCTACCTGATAACGTTCGTATGGAGCAATGATTTCTATGGTGTAAAATTTCAACTACATCTTATTTCTGAAGCACACAGGGCGATTGCTCCCTCACTTAAAAGACCTGTAACAGTATGAGCCACGCCAAAGAAGTCCCACGTTCTTGCATTGCTACGAGCAATATAATTATGAAAGTATCCCTTCATCTGCGTAGCAAAAAAGCATTCTCAAAACTCTGCAATAAATAAAGTTTACAAACTATGAAATATCAAATGATTTTGTGATCCTGCTTAGTAGCAGTCAAGCTAGACCTAATTGTTTTTGTTTGTACTACTGTAACAAGTGAATCAGCTGCTTTTATCGCGTCAAGAAGCGCATAAATTCAACTCCTACAATTTTAACGTCTTGCAAATATGTTTTTTACCATTTCAAAGAATGCGGAATTACTTTATCAAAGAAAAAACTTAGCTATGCATTTTATGCAATAGGTCTACAATCGATTGAACGTACAAGTTAATAATTAAATTTTCCTGATTTTACAGTTTTTAATATTTGTTGGAATTGTTAATAGAACATAGTTTTCACTTGCTTTTGTTTAGGATGCCAGCTTATGACGACAGCCCATGGTTCGCCTTATTTTTCATTGTTTACATTATCACCAACACGTACATATTCATAAATTTATTCTTAGCTGTCATTTATAACAGTTACAGAGCTCATTTGAAGGTATGGTGATCTTCGTTTTAATATTTGTAAGTCTGTTTTTGTGTAAAAACAAAACAAAGGATTTTGGATGAGCGTCTCTCGATACCATTCTGCTGACAACCATTATTTCGATTTTATTAAGAATCACCAGAAAAGCTCCGTGTAATCTGGGGTAAAAATTCTCAAATTCAAGTTAAAGGCCTTTAAAAACATTTTGTTTGTGGTGGAACCAAACAAAAAATCTTCACTTCTTCCAAAGAGTTTAAATCGCAGGAATAAGTAACACACGTTGCCAACTCCTTCTTGAGCTCCCCTTCATAAAATTGTTACGTATGCTCCTGATTGCACATACGAAAATGTGGCACTACAGGTAGTTGCCATCAGATATCAAACTGCCAAACATAAAGCAGTCTATTTGATTGGTTTACACCTAGCAACCTAGATAGGGGAGATACAAGATAGTTGTTTAATTCCAGACAGAGATTCGATCATCTGTTCTATGGAAAAGAAAAAAATTGGAACAAGCGTTTGATTTGTTGAAGGAAAGTGACGATAACCCAGTTATTACAAGTGAAACCTGGGTGCAAGTTATGAAAAAAACATCAAGGCCACCGAGTTTCGCTAAGGTAAGCGAGTGGATAGGCTTGAGATGCCTCTTTCAGCGAATGAAGATGGGTGACCATTTCAAGTGGCGCGAAAAAACAGCTTTACTCTTTTCTGATTTCCAAACTATTGTAGGTCTGCTGCTTAGCATCCTATTTTTAAAACTCAGGAATTTTTTTTAACAACTAAAATAAATTTCTCGATAAATGTCATCAAAATCACATATGACATACTCAAACATTGAAGAGTTCAAAGAGCAAGGTTCGACACCAGTGATGGAATTCTGGTGGAAATCCAAAATCCCGACCTTTTTTACTCACTTATTAAAAATTATCTGAAAAAATGTACTAAATGGAATCACTTAACTTTGGAAAAATTTATCCACCAATGCCAGTATGGTTTCTTTCAGATAAATCTTTATTGGGAAGTCCTAAACCACGGTAAAGATGAAAATCCTCAAAATGGATCGCCACCTACAATCACAAAAGATGATTTTTTACAAGTAGCAAACTTACTCAATGTCAACATAGTTCAAGATACAACCTATGTCAATATATTTGTTCGTTATGCTCCTCAAGTTTACTTGTCTCGTCCAAGTCGTTGCATTAAATATTGTGTGAATCACAGGTAATGTTTGGGATTACTGATGTGCATTAATTATGCCGAAGTTAACCTCTTTTGCGTAAATTGCAGCAGCCTGTTTCTAAGTCCTTAGTGTAGCAAGTCCCAACTGGGAACAAGCCTTTAACAAGATCTGGTAATCAAAGACTGAGGCTAATACTAGTGATGTAAATTGTTTATTTTTTGCCTTCGTTTTTAAGAAAAAAAACATTTCTCAAAACAAAATTTTTTTTTTTGGAAAACGAATTCTAATCCGATCTTAAATATGAGTACTGACGGCCAACTGTTTATTGTTGAGTCTTCTTGTACTGATGGATATAATAGGGAGCGCAAGGAACGACCTTTCCGCCCCCTAAATGTATCATGAATTGCATGCTTGACGTTACGGATTACCAGAAAAGTGTTGCCAGTTCTAATTTCACGATGCAAAGAATAAAAAATAAAAAGGAGTAATCGCAATAGATAGATTACAAAAAAATACAGAATTATTGTGGATATAGGTTATCTGCTGTCTTCCTATGAGCAGTGAACAAAAGAAACTGAGATAGCGTATAAGCCTGATCATCGTAGCTTGCATAATAGATCGTCAGTTACACAACAAATCAAAGAATAGGCTAACTATTTCATAAACTTTTCTTCCGGTAATCAAAGACGGAGGCTAATACAAGAACTCCAACTTTTTTATTGACGTTTCGCTCAGCAATTCACGCCAGGCTTCTTCAGAATAGCAGGTGCCAGGGTGGAAAATACAGCCCTGGCAGAGAACAGCAAAATAGTAGCACTTTTTAAACTGAATTCTGCTTTTCTCTGCCAAGGCTGGATTTTCCACCCTGGCATCTGTTATTTTGAACAAGCTCGGCGTGAATTGCTGAGCGAAACGTCAATAAAAAAGTTGGAGTTCTGTATTAGCCTCCGTCTTTGATTACCGGAAGAAAAGTTTATGAAATAGTTAGCCTACTATGCCCGGTAAACAAAATCCCCTAGAAAACGTTCCCTACTATGTAGTGTTTAAATCAAAGAATAGTTGCAGCAAAGGCCCAGGCTACAGGCTTGCAAAAATATGAGGTCTTACCCAGTGGTGAAAGTAAGCCGCAACGGTCCGGTACGCCGTTCCGGTAAACAATTTTAAACCTAAATCCAGCCTATAACACAATCCACAAGTTAAATCACCAAAAAAGTTCCCAAAGTTTTTAAGGCCTGGCCAGACAAGGCATTTTTTTACAAAAGTTTGGCCACATTGACGTGAAAAGTGGTATTTTTATAAGAGGAATTAGACCTAAAAATCAGCACAAACTGTGACATCACAATCTAAAATTTTCTTTCGCCCAAATGATAGCCTCATTTTAAAGACGACGTAACCAATAGCCTACTAGCCCAGGGATTCTCAAACTGGGGAGTGCGAAACGCTTGCAAAGGTGGCGCGAATGATTTTATCAAATATTTTGTTTTTACAAGGATACTTGATTTGGATCATATGATTATGTTCTTGATTGAAAATTTGTCGTTACGTTTGTGGTTATAATCAGTGGCAGCTCATCTAGAGGAGCCGCGCAGCTGCAGCACCCCAAGAAAATCTCAACAAAAAGTTATGAATTTTAATTATTTATTTCAACATTATCAATTAATGTTTATGTGCTATTAAAGTTTTCTTGAAAAAAAAAAAAAAAAAAAAGGACTAGGGTGGACCCCCAACCTCTTTTTTAAAAAACAAATATTAGTTTTATTTTTTGATGAAATTGCCTAAAATGGCAACACTTCTGCGAAATCTGCGGCTGTAAGAGACTGATCAGATGGCCGAGTGGTATGGAGCGTCTGCTTCTGGATCGGTAGACTTGGGGTTCGATTCCGAGTCGGGTCAAACCAATGACTTTAAAATTGCTATTCACAGCTTCCCTGCTTGACGTTCAGCATTGAAGGGACAGTGTGGAGATCAAGCCGGCACGTTTACTTGCTGTGCCGTTGGGAAAGGCACTTAACGGGATTCCCCCATCTTAGTGTGGTAGACAGATGGCCGGCAACTCCTAAGCGAGCTCGTATAGCGCAATGATCGCTTTCTCGTGATAGGAGGATAAATATGCCAATAACAAAAAAAAATAGAAACATTCATTTACTCAGCGCCAACTCCCGCGCTTTCATGTTGCCATTTCAAAGCAAGTTAATACTTGGTTGTTAGTTTTCTATTCGAGTGACATTTTTTTGTTACTTTAACGCAATAACAAGATCATTATGTTTCGACTATTAAATAAAGTCTCTTCAGTGGTGCTTAAAACTTCAAATCCATGAAGTAAATCCATCAACATACAATGCATTCTACCTAGCACCTTTAAAGGTTACTTCTATATCAAACTCAAGTTTTTGGCCCCAAACAATGATACCCAATGAAAGAAAATATAACCACTAACCCCCACAACTAAGTTCCCGGTAGCCTAACTAGCCCACATCACTAGAAGCCCCTATGGCAACCCACTCATTTGCAGCTGCAGACGCGTTTCGACCTTATTATGGTCTCATCAGTGCAGCATAGCAACCTCCCACCTTCCTGAAAAAAAAAAAATTCTAACCTTCAAATGAACTACACGCTCCAAATCTAAGCCTCTACTCGTTCTGCTCAAGGTAGAAAATTTGAAATAAAACCTTCAAGAAAATTATACAGGCTGGATTATGATGTCACAGATTCCCTGTAAACAATCAAGGATTGTGACGTCATCCTGATGTTGCAGTACAGTCAATCTTCATTAAACGAATTGCTGAATTCAGATAGGCATGTGGACCATGACAAGCACTTGCAAAGCCAGCCAACGTCAGAGGGCGCTTACACTCTGCTTTCTCTAAAATTCCTCAGATCCTTGTGGACCGTGACAGGCACTTGCATAGCCATCCATCGTCAGAGGGCGCTTACACAAAGGAACCTTGGAACAATCCATCTAAAGAAGGGATGAATGTAGCCAGGCTATAAAGAATATAAAGAATGGATATAAATATAATATAAAGATATAAATATAATATAAATACAATATAAATACAGAATATAAAGAATGGATGAATGTAGCCAGAACAATCCATCTAAAGAAGGGATGAATGTAGCCAGTCTGCAGCTGCAAATGAGTGGGTTGCCATAGGGGCTTCTAGTGATGTGGGCTAGTTAGGCTACCGGGAACTTAGTTGTGGGGGTTAGTGGTTATATTTTCTTTCATTGGGTATCGTTGTTTGGGACCAAAAACTTGAGTTTGATATAGAAGTAACCTTTAAAGGTGCTAGGTAGAATGCATTGTATGTTGATGGATTTACTTCATGGATTTGAAGTTTTAAGCACCACTGAAGAGACTTTATTTAATAGTCGAAACGTATCCCGTCTGGTGCAAAATAAAGATCATTATGTTAAACCAAATTATTTTTAAAAGTATTGAATGTTATGCTTAGTGGCTTTCTTGGTAATGTCATGAGTTTTCAAAACGTAAAAGGAAGCTTTGGTCAGAATGTACTTCTGCTATGTTGCAATACTGAAGCTGCAGAAGCATTTTCCGACTTTGCAGCGACAATGCAGTTACAGTGGTACAATCATAGTTACGTAATAATGGGTGATTGGGCAGGGAGTCGAACCGTTTAAAATATCGCTCCGGTTCCGGTTCAGGTTCAAGAAATTTTGTTTTTAACGGTTCAGTTCCGGTTCAGGTTCAAGACTTTTCAAAAATTTGGGTTCAGGTTCGGTTCGGGTTCAGTTGCACCAAAATTTAAAGGTTCGGGTTCGGTTCGGGTTCATCGAAACCAAATTTTTAAGGTTCAGGTTCGGTTCAGGTTCACTAAATCCAAATTTTGAAGATTTAGGTTCGGTTCGGGTTCACCGAAAAAAAGCGGTTTTTACCGGTTCGCGGTTCAGGTTCGGGTTCATTTCAAAATCTTTTATTTGGCCAAAAACTAATTTAGGGTCTTATAACATTAAAATAACGAAATGTAAATTGCATGCCCGAATCAATTAAGGTTAAATAAAATTGTGAAAATTCATTAAATTTTGAAAAGCAGAAAGAATGTGGCAAAGGTTGGAATAGGTCAGTGCTTTATCGTTCTGATGATGTTGGTCGTCAGTACCAACGAAACGTCAACAAATAAAAAACCTGACTAGATTTAGTTGAGGTTATCGCAAAGTTACCGGAAGAACGAGAAAAAACTCAAGTAAGCAGGAAGAATGTTACGCATCGCAGCACATGTCTAGAGATTTTTAATAACATTTTTTAAGAATCAGCTCAGATTCAAACATTGTTACTGAATGATTTCTGTTCAGGTTTATGTCCACAAAATATTATGGGTTCGGGTTCGGTTCTGGTTCACTTGCATAAAATTTTAAAGGTTTGGGTTCGGTTCAGGTTCACAGATTTGAAATATTAAAGGTTCGGGTTCGGTTCAGGTTCAATGATCTCAAATTTAAACGGTTCAGGTTCGGTTCGGGTTCACCGAAAAAAAGCGGTTTTTACCGGTTCGCGGTTCAGGTTCGGGTTCGGTTCGACTCCCTGTGATTGGGTACAATACGTTTGTTAGCTGAATGACAGGTGCCGCTTAGACAGCATGAGATTGTGTGCGTGAAAACGATGAACAAATTAAAGGTTTGGTTTTTGTTAGCGGAGCTGGTTTAGCTATTAAGCTGAAGAAGTTAGGTTCGGAGGTAGTTGGAGCAGGTGTATTTTCAGTGTTGTCAGGCAATAAGATTATCCGTCTACTTGAGGCCAAGTAAAATATTACCGTAAGGCTTGTCAGCTACCGGTAGTTTCTCAGGTACCAGCACCGGTAACTCTGAAACAAATGTAAAATTTGAAAAATAATTTAAGTGCTATATAACCTATTAACTGCTGGTAGTTCAAATAGCTAACTTAAGAGATCTAGGCCCAGTTGAAACGGTAAGGGTGGAATGCACCAACGCGGATTATCTTCGAGTTAAATTTATCTCGAGATTTAAGTAGAGTTAAAGTAAAATTGGTATGCACCAACATGGATTAAAGTTAATCCTAACATTAAATCCGCCAAAATTGCCAAAAAATTAATCCTCCAACATTGGTGGATTAAGTTCGAGTTAACTTTTTCTAGATTAGGCTGCTAGCTTCCAATATGCACAATTGCTACACCAAACTGCTTTTTGTCGGTGGCTCAGGGCTAGTACGCAGTGAAGAAGACTAGCTAAAGAAAAACTGTTTGCGCTTTTTTCAGTTTTGGGCCTAACCGGCAAAGTCCAGACGGAGCTCGTTTGAAATAAGCCGCATTTTTTAAAGGGAAACATTAAGCCGTGGTTCGGGGTTAGGGTTCGGAGTTAGGATTCGGGATTAGGGTTTGGGGTTCGAGGTTAGATTTCGGGGTTAGGGTTAGGTCCCAACCCCTACTAATAACTCACTAGCGCCCCTAGCGATTCTTGTGCTCGTGATATATCCGCCTGTTATATGACGCGGCTTAATGTTTCCCCTTAAAAAAATGCGGCTTTTTTCAAACGAGCTCCGTCCAGACTCAGTGGTTGGTTAATAAGGCTACTTATGACTGTATTATTTTTTAAGCTCAAAATCGCCAGCAGCCGTGGTAGACTACTTAACCAACCAACCAACGCAGGCACAAATTCTAATACTATAGTCTATAGCCTAGACTACAAACTGACCACTGACAAAGGTTGCGAATCGATACACTGTTAACCTGCTAAGGTCGACATGGCCAATAATTAACAGGTATGCAAACTATTCTTTTCAGTAATTATTCATACAGCAACTCTGAACTGACAAGTTGTAAAAAACAGTGAAGTGGTAAACGCAAATATAGTTCACCATCTGCCTCTCCCGCTGCAAACCGAAAGTACCGCGTGTTCATTCATTATGTCTCAACTTAATTTATTTCAAGCAAAAACACAATTCTGGAGCAGTGAAAAACCATTCGATTGTCCCAACAAACGAAATAAGTTTTTGCAAATGCTTACAAAAAATACGGTGCTTACAAATGCTTACAAACATAAACAAAAGCAAATCAAACAATAAAAATAAGGAAGCGTCTATTTCACCGGAAATTCCGGTTACTGAAGTTCGAAAATCGTGGTTTGCGGAACCGGAAACATCCCCTAACGGTTCCCCTACTGTGAGAGTCGCACTACAGAAACCGAAAACAGTTACGCAACTACGATTTTTCAAACTTCAGTAACCGGGATTTTCGGTGAAATAGACACTTCGTAAAAATAAACAGCTAGCGTAAAAAACATTACCCTATCCACTCCTGCACAAAAAAGCGAAGCAAAATGGACTGAGACTGACCTAATATCGAATCCAGCTTCAACGACTACTGTTTCGCAACACTTCTCTTTGCGCCACCACAGCGAGACACGATCTGTGATAATTTCTCGGTTTTATACTCGTAAGCTGTGACGTCACAGTTTCTTGAACTGAAATTAAACTGATTACTGGCTCTGAAAACAAAAATACGGTTGTGGCATAGTCACAGTAGAAACTGTATTCGAAATTTCTGTGAAAATAATCACTTCTAACGTTTAATGTGTGCCAGAAAAGCTCGACAAATTTGCGGAACGTTTCCCTTTAATAATTGCTTGGCATTTAATCTGAGGATTGGCAAATCTGAAGATAAATCGAGTTGGTGCGTGCGAGTTACCTTTAACTCAAGAGTTAAGTAAATCTAGGTTCAGGCAACTCACGATTAACTCTAATCCAGCGTTAAATTAACTCGCGTTGGTGCATTCCACCCTAAAAGCTGTAATTTAGACTAAACTTAAAAATCGCGCAGCTGCTTAGTTTGTAGCAGTCGCACTCCTAATTCTAGGTAGATTTGTGTTTTGTTACGTCACAATTGTGTTTATTTGGCTTTGCTAGCTGCAACTGCCGCAAGCGTATCGTTCTCTTTCTTCTTGTGTGTCAAGTAATAATCGGTATTTACGATCAAGTATGATCAAGTGAGCGGTATTTACGACTTGCATTATATTTCGTTAACAGACAGGTTGGATTGTACCGGGCATTGTTAAAGAAGACGATGGTAGGACACGCACAGAGCCGACGCTCGCTGACAGCCTAGATCAGTGGTTCTTAAACTGGGTTTCGACCGAACCCCAGGGGTTCGGTGAGGCTGTAGCAGGGGTTCGGCTAAGATCAGAATAAGTTTTTGCAAAAAGGCAAACAGTTGTAGTAAATGAGTATCTCTGCGTGGAATGATGTATCCCCCCACCGTACTCTTTCAACGCTGTTTTTGATGAATACAATTTTTCCATAATTTCAAACCTCTTTGATAACAATCATCCTTACGCTTTAAGCACGCATAAATCGAAAATGTGCGAACAAAATGTATCATATTTGGTGAAGGACTTAGAGTTAGACGCAAAAAAATTAAACAGAATTTGTCATAAAAATTGTTCAAAAAGCTCTAAAATGATCATTACAGTGTCTAAATTTTTGAAAACTTTCCGGGGAAGCATACTCCCGGACCCCCCTAGAGCCATATTTTTGTTCCTCAATTTGCTTCAAATTAACTTTCCGGAAAAAAATAGGCTTAAAAAATGTAAAAATTTTATGCCACCCTCCACCGCCTTAAGAATATTCTGAATACGCCCCTGACGTGAAACATTTTCAAAGAGCTTATGCCCTTTTCCGGTTTAGACGTCTAACGTCTTTGCACTCATTTAACATTCAACCTAATTCAAAACTGCATCCCCCCTCTAAAATTTTCTGGATCCGCTCCTGGTTATAATTAAGGGTTCGATGTATGCTTGCATGACACCTGTTGGGTTCGATACTTCCGACAAGTTTGAGAACCACTGGTCTAGATATACAAAGGAATAGCTACAAGTTCCTACAGATATACCGGTAGTAGTAGTAGTTGATTTTATTTAACGACCAGAAAAACACCGAACAAAACAATGGCCGAAAAACAGGTTACAGCGACAAAACGATATACGTTGAAACGTGCAGGAATTAAAAAATAAACGCAACTTAAAAAATGCACAGTCGCTGCCCCTCAGCTTGTACCACATGGTCCAGTGGTTTTTCGAAGAAGTTCATCTGCGGACTTGTATTTGTGGGCTTACCGGTACTGAATAGGGTGTAGTATTCACGTGTAGCTACCGTAACTAAAATCAAATCTTCATTATACTCGCAGTATTACGCCGAAGCGTGTACCATCTCCGCGGTAACCATCTCCGCGGCTTAGCGCCTGGGCTACACAGCTCCGAAGGAACTTCGCAGCGGTAGCGAGCCGTCGGCGACGCTGTGCCGATTTGACCGACCCGAAATTTGAACCCAAGACCTCCCGCGCCGATAGCGTGTGCGCTAAGCAATTGAACTAACGGCCGGTCCTTAACTAATTTGGGAATAATACTAAACATATACCACTGACCAGTAGACCTATTGGTATAATTGAAGCTAGGCTTATTCAATATCGACCGGTAGTGTACGTATAGGCCTATGTGGGAATTTGATTTAAAAGCAATACCACAGGTCCCCATTAGTGCTTGGTGTGATTATTGCAATAATTTTGTTATCGTCATTGTTGGTGGCCTGGTGTAAAAACGTGATTTTCACGTCAGCCAAGTTCATTGTTTTACCAATTTCGTTGTTTGCCATTTTGTGAAATGTTTTGTAATTACTTCTACTCGGTCGAGTTTGTTAAACAGCTAATTAAAGACGTAAAATTCGAATAGAAATTTAACATAAGTTCGAACTAAAAATCGGGTTAACTTTTGCAGATTCATAAACATGTTTTTAGACAGCTTTATCGCTTTCGTTAATATTTTCATGATGTGCTGTTATTTATGAATGAAATTATTTAAGCATTTTTGTCGAGTATACTTTAATTGCTAATTGTTGTTATTAAGTTACCTAAAAATGACCAAAACATACAACTTACAGCACGTGAAGACGGTTGCTTTACGTGTGAAAAATGTTGCTGTTTTACATTGAATATAATTCTTGCAGCAACCCCAAGTTTTTACTTCACGAGCCGCCACTGCCGCCTATGATTCAATCAGTGACACATTACGTAGTCCCGTCAAGTTGAACGAAAAGCTCAAAGTCATGGGCTCAATACAAGAATGAGAAAAAAAAAAGATCGAAAACTGAAGAGCATACTGAGTAATTACAGTATCTCACCGTAACACTGTTTACTTTGTTTTGCAGATATTTCGTGTATTTTTTTGATCTTCTTATTATTGCCAACGCTGTGTGTATTGGGTTAAACGACGAAGATGCTGAGTGGTTTTTCTTGTCCATTTTTATGTTAGAAATTATCCTGAGAATATATACTTCCGGACCAAAAGAGTATTTTCGTATAGACAGGTTGTGGAATTGGTGAGTTGCTTGTTGGGATTGTCCTAATCGGTTAAATTGCTAAGTAAAACTTGGCTATTTTTATGTTTTTAGCGTATTGGCTGCGCTCGTATTGATTTTTTGGAACTAATTTTTGATTTACCGGTAGCCTATACTGTTGACTGCGCATGTGATATTGTGCTGCATCAAAAAATTATTTCCTATTCTTTACATTCTCAGGTTTGATTTTCTTATAATCACAGCTGCATTGATAGCAACGATTATTGAAGCAAGCTTGGACGAACGTAAGTTGTTACACAACCCTACTTTAGATGGTACATAGTTTGAGAATTAAGAGCAAAGAAACTTTTCTGGCAGACTGGTAGTTATAAGAGTGCCGAGCTTTTGGAAGAGGTTGATGCGTAAGCTTTTGTCAAAATCAATTCTGTGGGTGAAATTTCGGATTGAAGTTCCCATGATCACGTTAGGTCAGTCGAGGCCCCGAATGCCCGGCCCACACGCGAAAAAAATTTTTCAAGGGTATTTTATTTGATTTCCACTACTTAGTTACGCAGTCGCCAGAAATGTTTTAAGCAATGATGGAGTAGGCTACTCGAGTACTGTGCTCGTACTCGAGTGCCACTTTTGGGAAACTCGTACTCGCAACCCCTGGTACTCGGTTAGTACTCGTACTCACAGGTCAATGTACTCGGTACTCGGTCAAAAAAAGCGCCGAGTACACGAGCACATTTGGCTTTCGCTAAAAGTAACAAACTAACAAACAAGATGAACTTTCGATAGCAAACTACAGCCAATAAAACCCGTAAATAAATTGTTGCGCCTTCTCAACATCGCAAACACTGAAAAAACGTATTCGTTTATGTTTTTGCGACAAACTTTGAGCTGTTACAACTTAAAAATTGTTCTTTTGCTAAATTTGTGAAAGTACTCGTACTCGAACTTTTTTACAGTACTCGTACTCGAGTACATGTTTTAATATCAGTAGACCTACTTGTACTCGTACACGTACTCGAAGTTTTTTGCGGTACTCGTACTCGAGTGCATTTTTCAATATCAGTACTTGTACTCTAAGTTTTTTGCGGTACTCGTACTCGGAAGTTGAGTACTCGACTCCATCACTGGTTTTAAGCGCTTGTACGTGCCGCCTCCCTTATGCCTTCTTCGATTCACGTTAAAATAGTGTTTATTAAATTTGTCGGGAGTATCAAACCCAACAAGTGTCATGCAGGCATGCATGCACCAAACCCTTAGTCATAACCTGGAAGGAATCTAGAAAATTTTGGTTGGGGGATGCAGTTTTGAATTAAGGCACTCAGACGTTTATACCTGGAAAAGGGCAGAAATAATCCCTTTGAAAATATTTTATATTAGAGGTGTATTCAAATTTTTTTTACGGAAGGGGTGGCACCAATTTGTTGCATTTTTAGCGTATTTTTTTCGGAAGAGTTATAATAACTTCAAAAAAGTTTACGAACAAAAGTGTGCTATAGGGAGGTGAGCATATGTATGTGATGTACCCAACACCAGCAGCACCTTACATTCATATTCTATTTGCCTATCTTCACGAAACCGATTGTTAACCATATGTCACAAGCGAAGCCGCGACGAGAATAGAACCCAAAACCAGGCAGTGCTTCCCTAAGTACGCTGTGCTCTAAGTCACCGAGCTACGGAAAAGTCGTAGTAATTACTCAAATAATGGCCTTTATAAACCCACGCTTTGTCAGAAAAAGGCAAGGTTCTGCTGGTGTTGAGTACATTGCATAAAAATGCGTCCCGGGGCAAGCTCTACCGGAAAATTTTGGAAAAATTTAGATAATGTAGTGGTCATTTCAGTGCTTTTTGAACAATTTTTATACAAAATTTTGTTTAATTTTTTTGCCCTTAACTCAGACTTCTTCACCAATATGATGCATTTTGTTCCCACATTTTCCATTGTGCGTGCTCAAAGCGTAAGGTTTATTGCAACCCAAGAAGTTCAAAGTTAAGGAAAAATTTATCAAAACTAGCGTTAAAAATGGCTGCTTGGGGGGTGGATGTATCTCCCACATCTCCCCTGGTTATAACTTATAATTCAAAAACTCAGTGCAAACTTTAGCCAGCCGTAAACTATGATTTGTTGCACATGAAATCCTTTTATTTAATGAAACTAAACTAACAAAACATGATTTCCTCACATAATATTAATTAACTACAACTTTATGCCTTTTCGTGTAAACTTACTTCGATCTTGACCGAACCCCTGCTACAGCCTCATCAAACCTCTGGGGTTCGGTCCAACCCAGTTTAATAACCACTGTTTTAAAAGTTTTTGCCTCTTCAATTCGTTTAATCACTGGAGAAAAGTTTTTTCGCGCTTACTCAGAAATTTCTACGTTTACCAATGAATGGCATTCAGTTTCGATTTTAAGCTGCAAACTTTTCGCTTTGATGCAAGTTTTATACTGGCACGTATGCATGGTGCTTGTACTAAGGAAGCATGAAGAGTGTTCTTAAAAAAAGGTCCTTGTACGCCGCCTAACTTGTGGAAGTATGTCAATCAGTGTTGTAGTCGAGACCACATGCTTCGAGACCGAGACCAAGACCGAGACCGGATAATTTTTTCGAGACCAAGACCGGGTGTTTTTCGAGACCCATGGTTCGAGACCGAGACCAGCAAGAATCGAGACCGAGACCGGCAATTATTCGGCTTACTAAAACAGATCTAAAACACCAACAATAAACTGTATAGCAAATTTTTATTTTTCTAAAAATTGCGAATTACACTTCAAATAAACAAGCATCTCCAACATGTCCGACGAGAGCCTTGCTCGGTGTGGCCGCATCATTAACCCACCCGCACTAAAAATTCGCTCAACGGGAGCTGATGAAGCGGGTACACAAAATGCATGGTTAGCAAGTTTTAACAACGCAGGAAATTCATTGCTCTTTTTTGCCAAAAGTCAAAGATGTTTGAAGGCCCTGCAGTCATGGTTGCCACTTCGCTCAAATACTTCGTGAGTTGTGATCTTGGGTTCGCAGTTTGATTTACGGTCTCTGCAGTTCAATTTTTATTCTGTAACCCGAGGTCTATTCTACCTAGCTACCGCGTAAGCCATTGACTATATGCAGCTAACAAATGTTCACGTTTGCACTATAAATTGTCTGGAAGTAGAATGCCTACCTTCCGTCAGAAAAGAAAGCATCGGAAGGTTGTCATTACATTATTTTGTAACCTAAAATAAATCGTTCCTGCTATTAATTAGTTTCGCTGTATACGAAATCAAATTAATGTGGCGTGAGCGTGGGATATAAAAATTCTGTTTTGAACTTTTGAGTTATGTCGAGTGAGCGTGCTGGGATTTAGAGCATTCTGTATTGAGCTATGAGTTGCGAGCGTGAAATTTAAAAATTTTGTTTTGAATTTTTGAGTTGTGTCGTGGTAGCGTGCTGGGATTTAGAGCATTCTGTATTGAGCTATGAGTTGTGCGCGTGGGATTTCGAGAATTTAGCTTAAGTCGCGACACGAAACAACTTTCGCACCTCACAATCACGAGTTAAACCAGAGTCTATTGCGTCCGAGAGGGGCAACAATAGTACATGTTTTAAAAAACAGCCAAAAGGTTTGCATGGTGTATCAAAAAACAAGCCGGTCTCGAGACCAGTTTTGACCGTACGAGACCAAGACCACAACACCTCGAGACCAAGACCAAGACCACGAAAATATGTTCGAGACCAAGACCAAGACCGCTAAAAATCGGTCTCGAGACCTTCATCACTGATGTCAATCGTCCGACGGTAGTCTTCGAAAGTATAAGGTTTATCCGAAAAAGCCCCAGTCGATGATAAGCTTTCTGCAGGGTGTGAAACTGTGTTACAATAAAGGCTGTATGTTGGGTTGAAATAATTTTGGGGGGGCAATGCTGTATCTGTTGCCCGGCGTCCTGCTTTTTTAGCTTATTTTTGTGTTGTTGTGGTTGTAGTTACTGAATTTCCCAGAGAAGCCTTAGATTTTTTGCTTGTGTTACGATGTCTACGACTTCTTAAAATTGTCGGTACAATTGAGAGATTCCGAGTGATCGTGATGACAATTCTTAACATTGCGCCTTCCTTGGCTATTTACGGCATCGTATTATTGGTAAGTTTCGATTTTACATCGTAGTTCTTGGCATTATGTCGGGACTAATTCGTTTGCTTCTTTTGCTTATCGTTCATTTTTCTTAATTTTTTTGGATATTTCATATTGTTTCTTACTTAAAATTGTACGCACTTCTAGTGCTTTGCAGTTTGTAATTGATTACGTTCGAATTAAAACAAACGCTTTTCTGGTATTTTCTTTTATTTTTCTCCAGCTCTGATCCTTAGTTTCATTTGCAGCCTACTTATTGAGTTTGTTATGCAGATGATTTATTACTTTTTTGCGATTGTTGGCATGGAAGTTTTCGGTGGACTAATTCGGTTTTACGGTGATGGAACATCAGCCGAAGTGAATGTGTGTGGCAATGCGAAATTAGCTGGAACTGAATTCGTGCGAGCTGGCTACTGTGCAAATAACTTCAACGACATCTTGCGGTCTTTAGTGACCCTTATTGAACTTACCGTGGTCAATCAGTGGCATAATATCCTTTTACGTATTTTGCTTATTTTTAAAATATATAAGTTAGCCTGAGCATTATTAAGTCTTACATGACACTCTGCAAGGTTTCATATGACCTTGGACCCGATTCGAGACTCATTCCTCATTTCTACAATATTCAAGTCTTACTGCATAATTATGTCGACCGCCTTGGTTAAGTTAGTATAATAACATACCGGTACTGTAATTGGATAATACATTAGGCCTATAGGCTACCGTAAGCGATATTGAAGGGTTAAGGTAAGATTTTACTGAATTTTGGGAGATCTAAGAATACACATCTATATAACATTCTTTTACTCTAACCTTTTTTCAGCAAACAAACTTCATTCTCGCCCCAACTTTATTTTCGATTTTTCTTCGTTAATTTGCCGCTCAATAAATTCGTGTTTGTTTCTTCGCACCACCGCTGGTTATAATTTCCTATATCTGTGCACTTATAACGTTGGGCTTTGAAACTGTGACGAATAAAGCAGCCAGGCTCTACTTCGTTTGCTTTCATTTGATTGTTGTTATCCTCATAATGAAGTGAGTACTGAGAGTCAGTTGTATTTAATTCTTTTTAAGGGCAAACCCAGGGTTTTTGTCTGGGGGTGGGATTCTTAAAATGGTTTTATGACACGCAATAATGTATAGACAACTCATAATACTCAAACAGCATTTACAGCTGTTCTGTTTTAGACGTTTTAGAGATGGCACCGTCCCAGGTACTGTTCTTTAGCACCATTTTTTTTAGAAATGGCACCCAGGGGTGGGGAACCGGCAAAGCATAGCGGACCGCATTGATTGCATGGTACATTCAGCGGGCCACATTCACTCTCAATTTGAAAGTTTTGTCTTAAAAATACACAATATTACGTCGCAAATTTGTAAAGTATTCATGCTGAGTTGTATTTTACTGAAAAAATCAGAAACTTTGGCGCGTTTTTTACGCCGCGAAAGCAGCATGTATTATAGTTGAACGTGAAACAGTTTTTAAGAAATCTTAACGTTTTCTATTGTACCAGTTTGTTATACACTTAACAAAGTTCTGACGCGGGCCACATTCCAAACTTAAGCGGGCCGCAGGTTCCCTACCCTTGTTTTAACCAAATGATTTAAAATATATGCAGTTATTTTGGATAGGCCTGCGTGCGCTTTTGCATTTGCGTTACAAATGAGTTTAGTTTTACAAATCGCTGAGTTGAGTAAAGTGCCGTCTAGCCTTAAGGCGAGTCTGGGATTCCAAGTCACACAACTTGAGTCGAATTAGAGTGCACGCAGACTCGAACCAAGTTAGGTAGATTGCAGCGAAACGACATATTTAAAACAATATGATATCGCTAATTTTGGTTTTGCTTAATGACATAAGTGATTGTCTTTCACAGTTTTTGTGTGCTAATGGCAACAACTTTTCAGTATCATCGTAGCTTTTGTGCTGGAAGCGTTTATCCTGGAATACTCGTTGTCGAAAACCAACATTGAGTCAAAAGTTGAAAAAACGATAGAAAGTCTGGGTTTGATGGCTGAAGCGTAAGTAAATCATTATTGAGTTCTGGCTCGTATGTTCTGGCTCGTATTGTTCTGGCTCGTATTGAAAAAGCAAAAAAAAATCCAATCTTCATTGTATTCGCGGTAGCCTATTACGCCGAAGCGTGTGACGAGCGGCGGGCCCTGTCTTTGCGGCTTGCCCCACACTACTCCAATGAAACGGCGTAGCGGTGGTGAGCTGCATGACAGACAGACACACTTCAAGTTAGTCGTAACACATTACAGTAACAAAAAGTACGGTACATAACTACATATTGAAAAAAACTGTGAACTTGGATGCTGCGAAAGGACCTATTGGGTTATCGAGTCTGCAGCCACCGTGACTATTTGTAATTTTTCGTGAAATCGAACAAGGACTAGGAAAGTAAAGAGCGACATGCTGCTGAGACAATTTAACTAAAACACAATTAAAAACACTTTTTCGAATTTCAGTTTTTAACGTTTTATATTTTTTTTATTTTAGTACTGTATTGTGAAATGTTTTTTGAGTTTGTAAGAAAAAGATCGAGAGGAAGGGTTTCTAATTTCTGGCGGAATCGAGTTTCAAACCTTGACACCTTGATACTTTGGGTTTCTTTGCAATTTGTTGGAACGGTAACGTGGAATGTATACAGTAGAAGGTCTATATGGGTTATGGAAGATCTGGTTTGTTTCTGGGATACGCTGATGGCATTGACAAAAATGTCTAAAATGTCTGATAACATTTTTGGTGGAAGATTGGGCCGATGAATAAAGTTGTACGTCAATTTAGCAATCTCTATAGTGTATAAGTCTTAAAGTTTTGAAATATTTAGTTTGGTATAAAATGGTGTGGCCCTATCAGATATTTCGCCTCCTGCAGCTGTTTTTCCTGCCTTATTTTGAAGTGTTGAGAGTATAGCCAAATAAGAATATGTAGATACCCACACGCTTAGTCCATACAAAATAGGGTGGAGTGAAAAAATATTTTTTGGAAATCGAAAAAAGTGTAGTTCTCAAATCCTGGCAAATGGTCTAAAACTTGTTTAACATTTGTGTTTGGGGGGTTGCCACCATTTTCCAGCCGGCTGCCCACCAAAATGTTATCGCGACTGATGACGCAGGCGGTAATTCACATGTTACTGGTCGGAGAGTAATGGCATATGCTCAAAATCTGCGAAACCACCATGTTTCTATCTGTCCTAAGAAGAAACTTTTCTCTATTTTCAACAACAAAAAAAGTTGCAACCGAAAAACAAAAATTGCGACCATTTTTGGTAAATTTTTCGGAAAATTCACCTGAGAATAATTGCGTAAAAAGCACAGTCGTTTAATTTTGACTGTAAAACTGATTCCTCTCATACAACTAACACTGTTTGTGATTTAATGCAATGCATCAGTAAATGGACGGATAATGACTTCTACTTTTAGGATGAGTAGTAACAATTGCCTCCATTCAGCAAGGACATATGCACCAAGAGAAAGTCACTGAAATAGGCGTTAAGCAAATTTAGCGATTTTAGTAAATGGATTTCAATTTGATGCGAGATTGTTTTTAAATTAAACACGAAAAAAGTAGCATGTTTGAAGGCTGGGTGGTGTCAAGACTGACTTCACGAGAAAATAATAAAGCCTAATATGAGATGAAAAAATGGCTATTTTCATCAGTCAAAAAATGCTGTCAACCTCATAAGGCATATAGTTGAGACAAATTCGAGAAGTTTGGTGCGGTGGTGCACCCATGTGGTAAACTTATAGTAAGAGCCATAACATCTGCTTTGAGATTAAGTTTGACCCATCCGGCTTGTAGATGAAGCCACACGATTTACTAAAACACTTTATTTGAACTGCTTTTTGATGTCAAACGTTTTCGTAACTTTGTGAGATTAATTTTTTTGTCGAATGACTCATCTCGATGTTGATAAAATCTTTCAACTTGTGCAGACGCTTCCGCAACAAATTTGACGTGCCGCTGCACAGATTGGCTATGACATGTAGGTTAGGGTGTTTCATTTTTTCACCATTTTTGAATTTCAAAATGCCTGGGGTCCCTATGGGTGGTATTTGAGGTAAAAAGTTTACACCTCAATTTTTTTTCCAATTTTGACGTCATATTGAGGTGGTCCACGATGTTTGAAATTTTAACAGTCTAAAATTTCGTGATTTGGCCGTATCTCCCGAACCACTCATCGTAGATCGACAAAATTGGTGTCAAATTGCTCAAAAGAGTCAGTTTCCTATACCCAATGTAGAGCAAACTATTGTCTATTTGCATCAGAAAAAAAGTTATTTCAAAAAAACTAGATTCTACTGTTTTTAATTTTTAGTTGAAAAGTTTTCATATTATTTTTTGGTTAAATCATACAGTCTGCCTACTGCTGCGCTGTATGTTTGCGTAACATAAATTTCACTCTGTCTATTCTGTTCTAATAATTCACGCACAAGATGCAACGCCAAACACAAGCTTTTAATTAACTCGAAACTCGCTAATTTCCATGTTGCACAAATGAGCACGCAAACGCAAATCAGAGAGAGGAAAAAAGCTAGATTCTACTGTTTTTAATTTTTAGTTGAAAAATTTTCATATTATTTTTTGGTTAAATCATACGGTCTGCCCACTGCTGCGCTGTATGTTTGCGTAACATAAATTTCACTCTGTCTATTCTGTTCTAACAATTCACGCACAAGATGCAACGCCGAACACACAAGCTTTTAATTAACTCGAAACTCGCTAATTTCCATGGTGCACAAATGAGCACGCAAACGCAAATCAGAGAGAGACAGTTGGGTTGGCTCGTCTTGGATATTATTATTTATCAGTCCTTTCAATCGTCCAATTCTTCGTTCGGTCGAGCGATTATGGTTTTCAACGAATTTCCACAAAGTTGGTTTGACATGAGTCATTGATATACATGGAGTTTCCCTACTATTTTTCGTGAAAAACTGTTTCAAACGAGTGGTACGGTCTTGAAGCAAAGAACACATATTCACCTCTTCAGGCAGTGACTCGGAAGTTTTAACGGCTTCAGCAGTGTAAAGTGCAACTTCGGCATGTACACTCAGTGCAATATTTTTCCATGAAAGGCACTGCGACGCATGAGCCAAGAATTACTTCATAACAACTTCAGTACTATTTGGTTCAACTTCAAACTAAGAGCTGAGTAGATCACGTTGAAATAGAGAAAAGAATGGGCCTTCGGGAACTTTGGGGTGTAAGTGTATCATCAGAAAGGAAGGTACATACACGGATATTATGTACGAAACAATCTTCTGGAGCTTGTTCTTCTGTGCAACTGTAAGATTCCTGGAGTTAAAAACTAGTGTTCTCGTGTAGCCATTTGCAGTAGTGATCCACCGAGAAAGGCAAACTTTTTCCTGCATATATTTTAAGAATAAATTCTTTACATTTTGTGAAATATCAGTAATAATGTAGCACGCCGGTACTAGCATGCATAGCTGATCACTTCGAAAGCTGTGATCTTCAGCTATGCTACTCTTTTGCCGAGAAAAGCACTCCAGTTTAGCTTTCACGTGCACATCAGCAATTTTGGTTATCGGAACATCGATTTCATTAGCTGGAGTTGATGTTTCAATGCTTGGTTTATCCAACGTTGATATCTTGTGTAACAAAGTTCCATCTTGCATTGCTCCAGGATCTTTTTTTGACCGTCAACATAGAAAATTACGTTAAGAAAGATAAATTTCATTGGTGTGGAACATACATTCCAGAATATGAGTATATTAGATATATCCTTTTGGGTCAACTTACCGATGCCAATGAAAAGATGCACGAAAGTATATTTGCAACCAAATCTTTTGGTAAAAACACATCTGTCACTGCAGAAACGATTTTTACTACCATCACTCGGCGGCTTGCGCAGTTCAACTTCTTCATATTTACTCTGTTATGGCTGACACGATTGCTCTCAATACCGGAAAAAATCTGGAGTGAACGTTCGGCTACTAGAGTATTTCAACAAAATGGTAGGTCATGATATTCATATTTTGGAATGTATGTTCCACACCAATAAAATTTATCTTTCCCACGTAATTTCCTACGTTGACGGTCAAAAAAAGATCCTGGAGCAATGCAAGATGGAGCTTTGTTAAACAAGATATCAATGTTGGATAAACCAAGCATTGAAGCATTAACTTCAACTAATGAAATCGATGTTCCGATAACCAAAATTGCTGATGTGCACTTGAA
>OZ023251.1:6962588-7193588 GCA_964006365.1 Trididemnum miniatum | reverse complement strand
GTTGATGTTTCAATGCTTGGTTTATCCAACGTTGATATCTTGTGTAACAAAGTTCCATCTTGCATTGCTCCAGGATCTTTTTTTGACCGTCAACATAGAAAATTACGTTAAGAAAGATAAATTTCATTGGTGTGGAACATACATTCCAGAATATGAGTATATTAGATATATCCTTTTGGGTCAACTTACCGATGCCAATGAAAAGATGCACGAAAGTATATTTGCAACCAAATCTTTTGGTAAAAACACATCTGTCACTGCAGAAACGATTTTTACTACCATCACTCGGCGGCTTGCGCAGTTCAACTTCTTCATATTTACTCTGTTATGGCTGACACGATTGCTCTCAATACCGGAAAAAATCTGGAGTGAACGTTCGGCTACTAGAGTATTTCAACAAAATGGTAGGTCATGATATTCATATTTTGGAATGTATGTTCCACACCAATAAAATTTATCTTTCCCACGTAATTTCCTACGTTGACGGTCAAAAAAAGATCCTGGAGCAATGCAAGATGGAGCTTTGTTAAACAAGATATCAATGTTGGATAAACCAAGCATTGAAGCATTAACTTCAACTAATGAAATCGATGTTCCGATAACCAAAATTGCTGATGTGCACTTGAAAGCTAAACTGGAGTGTTTCGACTCTAACCAAAGTCTCGTCAGTTTTGCTACGCACAACCAATCCAGGCTAAACTCATTCCAGACTGTAAAGACTCTGTTTTTGCATTGCTTTACCTGTACATCTCGACTTCATCTCTTTTCTAGGTTGTGCCCTATTTTTAACTTAGTTGTGGGTTAGTGGTTATAGGTTCTTTCATTGGGTATCGTTGTTTGGGGCCAGTCGCCTGCCAAAAAAGGGGGGTGCATAGCACAATTGCACCCCCTAAATACACTAGTGGCGTCCGTAGGCCGTAGTTTTGCATTCTATTTTGACAATTCTGAACCCAGGGCCCCTCTGTGTCTCCGGGCCCCCGGGCGATGACCCCTTCTGCCCCCCCTCGGCGTGCCTGTGGCTGTGCGTAGCAAGGCTGACGAGATTTTGGTTATAGTCGAAACATTAATTTGTCCCTTGCAAATTTCTTAAACTGGAGTGCTTTTCTCGGCAAAAGAGTAGCATAGCTGAAGATCACAGCTTTCGAAGTGATCAGCTATGCATGCTAGTACCGGCGTGCTACATTATTACTGATATTTCACAAAATGTAAAGAATTTATTCCTAAAATATATGCAGGAAAAAGTTTGCCTTTCTCGGTGGATCACTACTGCAAATGGCTACACGAGAACACTAGTTTTTAACTCCAGGAATCTTACAGTTGCACAGAAGAACAAGCTCCAGAAGATTGTTTCGTACATAATATCCGTGTATGTACCTTCCTTTCTGATGATACACTTACACCCCAAAGTTCCCGAAGGCCCATTCTTTTCTCTATTTCAACGTGATCTACTCAGCTCTTAGTTTGAAGTTGAACCAAATAGTACTGAAGTTGTTATGAAGTAATTCTTGGCTCATGCGTCGCAGTGCCTTTCATGGAAAAATATTGCACTGAGTGTACATGCCGAAGTTGCACTTTACACTGCTGAAGCCGTTAAAACTTCCGAGTCACTGCCTGAAGAGGTGAATATGTGTTCTTTGCTTCAAGACCGTACCACTCGTTTGAAACAGTTTTTCACGAAAAATAGTAGGGAAACTCCATGTATATCAATGACTCATGTCAAACCAACTTTGTGGAAATTCGTTGAAAACCATAATCGCTCGACCGAACGAAGAATTGGACGATTGAAAGGACTGATAAATAATAATATCCAAGACGAGCCAACCCAACTGTCTCTCTCTGATTTGCGTTTGCGTGCTCATTTGTGCACCATGGAAATTAGCGAGTTTCGAGTTAATTAAAAGCTTGTGTGTTCGGCGTTGCATCTTGTGCGTGAATTGTTAGAACAGAATAGACAGAGTGAAATTTATGTTACGCAAACATACAGCGCAGCAGTGGGCAGACCGTATGATTTAACCAAAAAATAATATGAAAATTTTTCAATTAAAAATTAAAAACAGTAGAATCTAGTTTTTTTGAAATAACTTTTTTTCTGATGCAAATAGACAATAGTTTGCTCTACATTGGGTATAGGAAACTGACTCTTTTGAGCAATTTGACACCAATTTTGTCGATCTACGATGAGTGGTTCGGGAGATACGGCCAAATCACAAAATTTTAGACTGTTAAAATTTCAAACGCCGTGGACCACCTCAATGTGACGTCATAATTGGAAAAATATTGGGGTGTAAACTTTTTACCTCAAATACCACCCATAGGGACCCCAGGCATTTTGAAATTCAAAAATGGTGAAAAAATGAAACATCCTAATATAGGTAGTGTAATACCAGAGGTTTTTTCAGACATTTTTCCATTTCTATATCTGCAAGGCTTGCAATTGTTGGAGCCTTTGCTGGTCAGAATCAAAATTGGCAAATTCGTAGCGAGCATTTACTTTCAAGTTCAGCGTTGGTACATCGAACAAGCGAATCAAACTGTTGTTCAGTGCGAGGGGGCCGTCATCGTTATTTGCTCTTTCTTCAACTACTTGTTTCCAACGTTCTAGCATTTTCGCCACTTCTACATTTCTTACATTTTCATTATCATCCCCTAACATCGCAATCAAAGCATATTCTTGCTGCGCAAAATAACCATTCCGTTGCACCACACTCAAAATACCGTAATTTCTTTAACACGTTTATTTGAAAAATTTCTAATCTTCTGAACTAAGTTGAAAAAGTAGCTGGATCCATGGGTTCCCTGACTACATGATGATGTTAGGGGACGATAATAAAAATGTAAGAAGTGTATAGGAGTGGCAAAAGTGTTAGCACATTGGAAACAAGTAGCTGAAGAAAGTGCAAATAACGATGACTGCCCATGTACTGAACAGCAGTTTGATTCGCTTGTTCAATGTAGCAACTTTGAACTTGGAAGCAAGTGCTTAATAGGAGCTAGCCGATTTTGATTCTAACCAGCAACAACTTCCAGCAACTGCAAGCTCGACAAAAAGCTCCAGCAATTGTAATATTTTGTTATGAAGTCAGTCTTGACACTACCTAGCCTTTGTATGTTACAATTTTTTTGTGTTTGATGTAAAAACAATCTCGCATCAAATCAAAATCAATGTACTAAAATCGCTAAATTTGCTTAACGCCTATTTCAGTGACTTTCTCTTGGTGCATATGTCCTTGCTGAATGGAGGCAATTGTTACTACTCATCCTGCTTCAGCAAAAGTGGAAGTCGCCATCCGTCCATTTACTGATGCATTGCATTAAATCAAACAGTGTTAGTTATATGAGAGGAATCAGTTTTACAGTCAAAATTAAATGACTGTGCCTCTTACACAATTTTACGCACCAAGAGAAAGTCACTGAAATAGGTGCTGCAACCATGCTTTTTCGGGTGCTGCAACCATGCTTCTCATGTTACTTTTCTTGATCTTCCATTCTCCCCTTGCATGTTACAACGTTTATCGTTTTGTTGCTTCTTCCCTTTTCTCGTGCTGTCCAATTATACTGTATGTTATTTATGCATGTTATTCTTGTGTTGACGGTACGGAAATAAAAGACACTAACTAACTAACTACTCTCAGGTAAATTTTCCAAAAAATTTACCAAAAATGGTCGCAATTTTTGTTTTTCGGCTGCAACGTTTTTTTGTAGAAAATAGAGAAAAGTTTCTTCTTGGCACAGACAGGAACATGGTATTTCCGCAGATTTTGAGCCACATGCCATTACTCTCCGACCAGTAACGTGTGACATGTAAATTACCCCCTGCGTCATCAGTCGCGATAACATTTTGGTGGGTAGCCGGCTGGAAAATGGTGGCAACTCCCCAAAAAACAAATGTTAAACAAGTTTTAGACCATTTGCCGGGATTTGAGAACTACACTTTTTTCGATTTCCAAAAACAATATTTTTTCACTCCACATTAATAGGCTACAAAAGGTGTGGATGAACTAACGCATAGTAGAGTTGCAATGACACATTCTGTGGCAAAAAGGATTTTAATTTGGCAATTATTCCAACGGCTCGGGATGATTTCAGCTCAACAGCTTTTATGTGAAAATTGTAATTAAGTTTCGAATCAATTAAAACGCCCAGGTATTTAATACTGCATATTCGTTTGCGGAGACAGATACGTTGTTGATGTTGACACTGAAATTCTCGAAGTTCACCTTTAAATTGGGCGGTATTAGCCTATTAGCACTTGGCTTTTAGTGGGGTTTATAGAAATTGATTGTCTGCACATCATTCTGATAGAGCGTCCAATTCGGTGTTAAGAAGATTTTGAAGGTTGGATAGCTTACGGTGATTTACACAGATCAAAGTATTGTCCACAAATAGTCTTGGGGTTGATTGAGTGGCATTTGGCATATCGTTAACGTATAAAAGAAAAAGTAAGGGGCCAAGAGTAGAGCCTTGGGGCACACCATAAGGGTTTGACTTGGTTGTCGAATTAATAATCCCATTGATAAGAACATATTGATATCTTTCAAAATACGACAGTATTAAATTGAGAACGCATCCACGAATACCATAGTGATTTAGCTTAAATTCAAGAATTTTGTGGTTGACAGTGTAGAATGCTTTTTTGGGGTCCAAAAGTCGACGAAATTCAATTTTCAAAAATTCCGCGTACGTGCAAAACACGAAACTGACGATAAGCGTCGTTGATGTCGAGTAGTTAGTTAGTTGCATATTTATCCTCCTATCACGAGAAAGCGATCAATGCGCTATACGAGCTCGCTTAGGAGTTGCCAGCCATCTGTCTACCACACCAAGATGGGGAATCCCGCTAAGTGCCTTTCCCAACGGCACAACAAGTAAACTTGCCGGCTTGTTCTCCACAGTGTCCCTTTAATGCTGAGCGTCAAGCAGGGAAGCTGTGAATACCAATTTTTCAAGTCATTGGTTTGACCCGACTCGGAATCAAACCCCAAGTCTACAACTCCATAGACAGACGCTCCATACCACTCGGCCATCTGAACTGTCAAAACGTTACGGTAGCTATTCTCTTAGGCACAAGCAATTGCATTATTTATTTTAAGTTTTTTGAGACTCCGCAGATTTCAGAAATTTGTGAATTATAAAAAAAATTTTTTTTTGAAGTCTTACAGTTTTATTAGTAGAGAATACAGCCGACGGTTCTATAGTTTTGGATTTCCAAAATTTTCGCTAAATATGCCAATAAAAGACAACTATAGGAATCAATCAAGTCTTTTATTCTTGAAAAAAAAAAAATGAAGATAGCGTAAGGCGACAGTTATGGAAAGAGAAATTCAAGAAAAGGAAACCAAGAAACGTCAAAAGTAACACCAATGGCACAGCTCCGAAGATGTTTGAATGAAGTGGCAACAATAACCATGTTTTCAAATGTTTTTGAATTTTGGGAGCAGGGAAGTAGTGAATTCCCTGCTCTTTTTAAACTGTTTAAACACACACTATGTATACCAGCTTCTTTGTCTCCGGCAGAAAGAATTTTTAGCACAAGCGGGTTGATAATGCAATTATGCGACCACACAGAGCAAAGCTCTCTTCAGAAAAGTTAAGAAATCCTCGTTTACTTAAAATGTCATTGTTACTTTTAGGGAAAAATAAAAAATGAATCGATTAAACTTGGTGATATAGATTTAGGCCTATTTTTAGAGGTCGAATAATTGCCGGTCTCGGTCTTGGTTATTTCTGGTCTCGGTCTCGAACCAAAGGTCTCGAAAAACGACTGGTCTAGGTCTCGAAAAATTTTTCCGGTCTTCAAGCGAGTGGTCTCGACTACAACATTGGTTTCGATAGTCGGTTTTTCCAAGCAATGCCCTGCCGGATCATTCTGTGCAACGCAATGTCGTGGCGCAATTGTTAGGAATAAAATCATCTCCTTCTTATGGTTCAGTTCTAACCACCTGAAAAAAAAACATAGCCTACTCGTGACCCAGCAACTATAGTTAATCTCATCCTTTACAACGGTCTTCCCTGTTGTATAATGCGATTTTATATCTCTAATCCCAATGTTTGTTAAATTTAAAAAATGTTGCGTGATTTTGATTCAGCTTTTATCGACTGTATAAACAATTTTTTTAAACGCTCTTACGATGAGTGAGCCCATTCTAATTCTAAATAGTGGGTGTAGGCTTACACTTACAGCAACCATTTGCTTCTTTCCGCACCATTTTTTAAATCACTCTTCTTGCAGCAATATCGCAGAGGAATATACAGATAAAACGAATCTTGTTAATGAAAATGACGAGGAAGAGACCGAAATCAAACAATATGCCGGAAGACCCAACACTCATGATCATGGGCCGAGCCACAGATTCCGTATCAATAAAGGTTGGCAATAAATGGGTGATAGCTAGGAATGTGCCGAGTCGAGTCCGAGTACTCGGCCGAGTAATATGGCATTACTCGGACTCGGCGAGTATTAAACCATTATCATTTTGACCTTATGCTTTTTATCCGAATTTGGGTCGAAATTAGGACTTCTACGACGTGATGGCCTTTTTTTTTTGCTCTTCACCTAATTTTGAGTCCATATTTTGACGTCGTAGATACTCGGACTCGGCCGAGTAATGTCGTGAATACTCGTTACTCGGCGAGTCCGAGTAATTTTCCTTGAGGCACATCCCTACTGATAGCGAACTGTCGGCTCAGAGAAAGCTTAAACATGAAGCTAAAAACGGTCTGATAAGTATCGCTGATCCAAGGATTACAACTGCGCTTTGAATAATTGTGGCGAAAATCTGTAACCAAAAATGCTAGTATAGTCGATGACTGGAGTTTCTTTTTTATTACCGTTACGTAGGCCTAGGCCACGTAGCAATGAAGTAGCCTGGGGGGGAGGGGTCCCTTAAGTTTTCGCTGGCTACGTTCCTGTCGCGTAGACTATGTAGATTTTTTGAAAAATATTTATTTAAACACATTTCGATCCGGGGATCACTTTTGAATATTTAGGTCACAAGAATGTGGAAGTTTTATTGCAACGAATGTTTGAGGGAGAATTAGAAGATGAGCACGAAACAGCGCCCTCAAACGAGCAAAGTGTGACTTTGGATGACGTTGTCGGGACATCAGTTACCATATGATAAAACCCTGACCGCTTTATGTATTTTTCCACTCTCTATCCTTTTCTGCTGTTGCACTTTCGACGATAAACCAGGTTGTACCTAGTGATGTAAATCGTTTTTTTGCTTTCGTTTATTAAAAAACGTGTTTTTTTGCAAAAAAAACATGGCTTAAAAAACTTGTTTTTTTTGAAAAATATATTCTAAAGTAGCCTAATTATCTGTATTGGCCACCAAACTCTGTATTGTTTGGTCTTTTCGTAGAGATAGATCTAATATGTAGCTAACGGAGCGGCGTTTGATTCTGCCCCGAAATCTGTAACTGAAAGAACCTTTCACTAATTTAAAGCGGAAAGTACCGCCTCCGCGCTTAGTTTTACAGATTTAGGTTTTATAGGTTTACACCGCAGAAATATATTGCACCGCTATGCAAGATGACAAAAACTCCCCTTTTACTCCACTATGCGGTAGCGGTCGCTCACCATCACTGAACGCACTTTCAACGAAAGTATGTGCAAACTTGCAGAAACCTCAATGATTGTTTAATTTAACAAAGATTGAAAAATAAAGCATGAAGTTGCAACACATAACTGCCACCAACAAAATTGATAACGCATGAACCAACTTCTCAGTGAATGTAAACTTAGGTTGCATATTTTGCAATACAGTAGGCGTAACTGCCACATTTTTCCCAATAATGCAACTATAGGCCTGCCGTATGTGCACTGACAGTCATGTTTTAGCAAGCTCTCGTACCTTAAAAATAATGGTAACTAAACTAGAAAAAGTTTGCATTAAATTTAAACTTTCAGCCCAAATATGTGCAATATAGTGTTTACCAGGGGGGGGGGCAAAGTTTGAAATTAAGCACAAAAGCCGCCGTCTTCAAAAGAGTATGCTTGTTTGGGGGGTCCAAGCACGTCGATTGGGGGGCAGGCCCCCTGCCCCCCTTGGCGCCGGCCGTGAGTCTACATCTAGTGGTTGGGCTACGCAACTCAAAATTTTGCGCAGCCGCACCATGCAAATCGAAAAATAGGTTACATGGTAAGCGTTAAGTAAGATTCACGCAAATCTAGGCTACAAATAATGAAAATTAAGCAATATCATTCTATCACCTACTGTCATGTTCAATATGTTAACGCCATCTCATGCTACTTACCAACCTTTGTATTAAAAACAAACTCGATTAGACTTATCTGGTAGGAATGCACAAAAAAAACTAGGTAAAAAACAACTTGAAAAGAAAAACGTTTTTTTTTTACATCACTAGTTATTTTACCTCAAAAAAATCTGGCCGAAACAAAATGCTCCAACAAGTTTTCAAAAGAAAAAAGTCGTAAATTTTAGAATGAGATGGTTTAACAATTTCCAGTGTTTGACGTAGTTGCATATCACCTTTTTTTGGCGAGAAAGCAGCCGAGGCGGTATTACTAGCTCTTTCAGGAGTTTCAGGCTGCTTTTTACTGTAAGATGGCCTCGTTGGAGTGGTAAGAGCGTCTGCCTCTGGAGTTGCAAAGTCGGGTGTGATTCAAAGTCAGGTCAAGTCGATGAAGTTACAATTGGTATTCACAGCTTCCTTGATTGACGCTCGGCATGAAAGGGATAGTGTGGAGAACAAGCCCGCAAGTTTACTTGTGTCGGTGGAAACAGCACTTAGCGGGATTCCTCCATCTCGGGCCGATAGACAGATGGCCGGCAACTCCTAAGCGAGCTCGTTATAGCGCTTTGGTCTCGCTTTCTCGTGATAGGAAGATAAGTCATGCTATTAAATACAAAAAGAGGGAATCTGATGAGTGTCTTTTCGGAACAAAGAAATAGACCTGTCGGCATGTTCTTCACACTGTCATAAAACTAAGCTGAAATCGTGCATGAATTTGACCGGTTTCTTAAATCTAGGCTATATATCGAACTGTTAAAGATGAAGCACTTAATTTGATTTAACTTCATGCAAATAACCCTCGTTTTACTTGTACTTCGGGGATGAATCTTCTCTAAACTGATGACAAAAGCTTCGTTTTACAACTGAAATGTGGAATGTAATTTTGGTTTTGTGTGTTTCGTGTAGCATTATGCGCAATAGAAAAGATTTAAATGTTCTTATATATCATGTGAAAGCTTAAACCATAGAACGGCACCAACAAGATCTATAGATGAAAACCATAGAATGGCAAACTACGAGTCTTAACAAAAACCTTCTACGGAATTCTTCCTTTGGAAACGAAACTAGTTGGTTGCTTTACAGAAAACAGGATAAGGTTTTCAGAACCAGAAGTTACAAGCTACAAAAGTCGAATACCTACGTCGATTTCCCAACGGCTACAGAAGAATCAATCATTAAAGCCTGTACAATACTACTTTAGAAATTATCAGATACGACGCAAAATTTGGGTGCTGCTCAAGACGGTCACTTCAACCTCATTCGTCAAAACTATCGGATAAAATTTCGCCAAGCAATTCGATAAAAAATGTATTGCGTCACAAAAATGCATAACTTCCAGAAACACACGCGAAGTCATTTTAAAAGATAATAATATGAAGCGATGCAAAAATAAAGGGTTGCCAGTGAAATTCAAATCACGGCATTCCCGTTGCCTAAAAGATTACTGAACAAAATCAAACCAGCACTTTTCAGCATGCTGAAGCGAGGCTCAGTAAATTGCTCCAAGTTTTCACAAACAACTTCATCGCATAAAGCAACCACTAATTAATGGGTAGAACTAAAAACCATATGGGACCGTAAAGGCACCGTATGGAAAATACGGTCCCATACGGTTTTTAGTGCTACCGCTTATTAATTACTTTGCATTGCAAAAATGAAATACCAATAAAAGTAGGTAAATAAAAAAATTCACAAACCAAAAACATTAAAACAGGATACAATAGTATTATCAGTAAACATCTCCGACAAATACACTACAAATCAACAAAATTCAAATACTTTATTGGGAATAATGCAAATCAAACACTTTATACACATGAATTGTATTTTTACTCAGACGAGTTCCGAACTATGTTCCCTTAGTAATTGCTTCTCAAAAGAGTACACTGTTTGATAATTGTGAGCTCTAATGTACCACTGCGGAGAAGCTGATTATTTTATCACCAAATACAATTGCGACAAAATCTGCAAGGCTTACACATCACTTTCAAATCATGAGTATTGTACTTATCGGAGTGCTCTAAGATCTAGTTCTCGTTGATTACCGGTATCTGAAAGTGGGTTGAGGCATAACAAGTCGAGGTTTGCGCTTCTGGTTAACACTAGAGTCTAGTTGGAAATACTTTTATTTAAAGCAGCAGAATCACTCTACCATATATTTTGTCCCTTCACGGACATTATCAGTTTTTCAAATAGAATGTTGGCCACAAAAATCACAATTCCATTTGAAAAAGACTGATGCTGTACGTTAGGGACGAAACCTATTTCTTGATAAAATTTATATGGTAGAGTGAACCTGCTATTTCAAATAAAAATGAACACTGAGCATTTGCAATTTGTCAAAGAAACAGTGATTCTCGTCGCAACACGATTTACATACAGTCACTCTTCGACTTACAAACATCACATTTCGTCAGTTTGCACAGCCTTTTTTTGTAAAATTTTTTTCCGTAATAATGCACTGCAGTTTTGCATACAACCATTATATTTTTATTTCAAGCTTTTTAAAACCCCTGACCCAGAACCTTAATCCTTAAATAGGATTCAGTATTTAAATACTGGAAGTGTACTATGTATTTTGCCTTCATAACAAGAGTAACGACTTACAAACAAATTTGAATTAAAAACGTTTCCTTGGAACGCAACTCGTCTGTAAGTAGGGGTGTGACTGTACGCCAGGCATTGGGGCAGATTGCCATGTAACAAACTCACATGTTGTCAGTCTAGTTGGTGTATGAATTTGTACTTGAGTCTAGCTGCTGTACGAACCACAAGAACAATCCTAGACTTGTTACATGTACCTGCCCACTCTCAGGTACAGGTGATGAACTAGATTCAAAAAACACATATATAAACGTATAAATTTTGGGAAACCAATTTGATTACAGACTTCAAAACTTTGACTATTAAGGGATTATTTTCTGGAAGATATGACACAGGGCTGCAAACTGGAACTCGCTAAACCCAGTATTTTTCGCTAAACGCGAACTCGATCTTGAAAAGCTGATTGAGTTTTGAACTTGTCTTAAACTTGACAAAAAATGTTTGAACTTGGCCTAAACCTGATAAAAACTACTTAAACTTCACAATAACTCAATAAACATTACTGAACTCAAACTTGCATTATTAAAAATAAAGGACTTGAACACGAACTTGGTAAGTAAATTTTAGTGAACTTGATTACAAATGCTTCAAGTTTGCAGCCCTGATAAGACTCTTAGTCGGCAGCGTGGCCGAGTGGTTCAGAGCGTCGTTTTTATGACGGCCATGATCGCAAGGTTAATGGTTCAACTCCTATCCAAGCCTCGTTGTTGCGCCCTTGGATAAGATGCTTCATGAAAATTATGTCCACTAGGCGAAATCTAAAACGCAGCAAACTGAAGTCAGAAGCAAAACTCAAGCGGAAACCTCGGAAACAAGGGCAACTCCTAAGCGAGCCTGGATTCGACCTATGCATAACGCTTCCGTCGCTTTCTTGAGACAGGAAGATAAAAATGAAGAAATCAAAAAAAATTCAGGAAAAAATTAGTACGGGTTATTCTGAACTAATTTACCAAACTTGCACGATTTTCAGATCTGTGGCGAAAATGAATAACAATAAAAAAAAAATGTCAATAAGCACAAGATAATTGTTTTCCCATAGTTCTATAAAATTCCGGTGAAAAGACACAGAATTAACAAAACTAAGTAGCTACTGATATTAGAGAGTTGTACACTCTTAAACACATTATACGTTACATATATCGCATGCAACGGTCACATTAAGCCAAGGAATTATTTCTCACTTAAGATTGATAATGTAAGCAAATCAAAAATAAAATATAGGCATATTTAAGCATAAACAATATTGCTCATAGATACTGATGCATCAAAAACATATATAGGTATCTTAGCAATACTGTAAGGTCTATTATGACTTTATGCAGTTTTCTGTGTTTGCAAGAAGCGGATGTTGTTATCACTTCTGTATGTGGCACTCTGATAATGTTCAGTAAATTTTTTAAGGTTCAAGTACTAAACAAGTAAACAGGAATATAGTTTCTGATCATCATAGCACAAAAATAGTGTCACAACAGGGTTGGCATTAAAAAACAACCAAAAAAGCCCATAAAAAACACCCCCCTAGTTTTTTTTGTATAATGTTCTAAATAGAAATAATACCGTATCAGGTGATTTTGTCTACACACTTGATGCACCACTATATACTTATTAGTCTTTTATAGTCTGGCATTATATTCAAAATTTAAAAGTTTCATTAAATACATTACGCAAGAAATTTCCTTGTAGCAATCAAAAACTTACCATCAAAAACGTTTATAATGGAAACCCCGTTTTAGTTTAAAATCATGAACAAACCAAATCAATTAGAAAACGAAAGAGAAAAAGAACTAACATATATAACTGTTTTTGCCGCACTACATTCTCCTCAAATTATATTGTGTAGTAATTCAATATAAATATTTTGCAAGTCTATATCTCTTTTGATTTATAGCTGAATTAAGTATTTCTCTGTTTTGCATCAGCAACGATGATTGTTTCCAGAAAGAAATGTGCAACCATGGCTCATAATGCAATACACCAAGTTTTTGTAATGTTTCAGTCAATGTGTAACAACATTCCAACAGCAAACATTGTTAGTTATAGCACCAGCTCTTTGAAAAAACTTCATAGATTGAAATTAAAACAATGCATAATAACTTTTGTAGATATAACTTTGTGGCACTTACAAAATACTGTTTAGTACCGTACAATTTAGTTGCTAAAATACACAACAACCCATGTGGGCTGGGTTTTTTGAAAAACCCTGTGTTTTTGCAATCTTGCGTAAAAAAAAATTTTATAAATTAAAACAAGCAATAACACACTACGGAGTTTTAAGTGTTAGTAAATGCAGAGATCTGTGAACAGAAACCGCATTAGGAAATTGCAATGGTTCTTTTTTTGTGTCTATCAGCTGCATATGAAATACCTTATCATAAAGATTATTGACGTCATCAGGAGAAACACTGTGTGGAGGACCATAATATTTTTCACCTGATACAAAAAGAGTACTAAGCAAACATTTTCCTCCTGGAACCATAAGATCCTTCATAAGGTCAACGTACTGTAGTTGCTTGGATGGATCAATTGCTATCAATGATGCTCTGTCCCAAATAGCATCAAATTTTCCAATGATATTTCTTGTCAAAACGAAATAATCTCCCTGATAAATAGTCAATTGTTTTGTAGTACATGTATACTCATTGATACATCCTAAAGTTGTCTTTTTTTCACTAACAACATAGCTTAATGAATTTTCAGAAAAAAAATCCAGCACTGCCTTTTCAACAAATTCACACCCATAAACATCATACCCTTTGTCAGCTAAATACACCAAATCTAGTGATTTTCCACACAGAGGTACATAAACTTTACATTTTTTTTTCAAAAACAAGCTTTCATACTTGATCAAGTCTTTGTCCACAAAAGATCTGTGAAAGCCAATGTGGTTGTTACTCCACCTGTATGCCCATTCTTGAGCAGTCAACTGTACATTTTCAAAAACTCCATATTTATTTATTCGTTTACCAGAAGTTTGCTGTGTCATTATCAGTACAAGTTAAGTCGAATTGTGAGGCTGTGCCTGAACAATACCAGGATCTAATAAAATAATTCACTCGTCAGCAAAATGTTGTTTTTTGTATATTGCAGAGATTCTAACACCTTAATCTTATGAAATATATTTGTCCACAATGTGCAGCATAAGTTTTTCAGATTTTTTACTTTTCAATTTATTTTTAGGCTGTGTTTAGATCCACGGACCATGGATTGTTTTTAAAACGCTATATCCATGGACTGCTTGTTTCTTTTTATAATGACATCGCTGTCACGTGGGACCGGTTGTCCCGCACTGCAGCAGACTGCTTGTTTCTACAAACGTTTGCCGTGGATCTAGACCAGCGGTTCCCAATTGGGGGAGCGAGAAGAACTTGCCAATTTTACCGCTGGCAAAAGATGTCGTTGATGATAATTCAGGCTTACCATACGTCCTCCTTTTTAACAACAAATAATTTGTCTTCCAAGGATGCTAAAAAATGCCCAAATGTCGGACATTACTAAATACCGCTATAGCACTAATAGGACTAATAGCACTAATAGGACTAATAGCACTAATAGGACTAATAGCACTAATAGAACTGATAGCACTAATAGGACTAATAGCACTAATAGGACTAATAGCACTAATAGGACTAATAGCGCTAATAGAACTTATAGCACTAATAGGACTAATAGCACTAATAGGACTAATAGCACTAATAGGACTAATAGCCGCATTATGGGACTAATAGCAGCAATATGCATTGGACTAATAGCACTAATAGCCGCATTATGGGACTAATAGCAGCAATATGCATTGGACTAATAGCACTAATAGGACTAATAGCCGCATTATGGGACTAATAGCAGCAATATGCATTGGACTATTTTTGTTTGATGCAAAGAATTTATGCATATCAAGAACTTAAACAAAAGATTCATTTGAAAAAATACTACCCTAATAAATACAGTATATAAAAACAAAAAAAAAAGAATCACATTTCACTTTGACGCTCACTGCTGGTAAAATAACATTTGCAAAGTGTTCCCAGCATTGTCCACGAACTTATTACTTTTAAAAATATAAAAGTATTTTTTTCACTTTTTTATCCAATATTAAAGAAAAATATGTATATATATATATCTAGTCCCTGAATTACAAATGTCAATAACAGCAGATAATGGCGTTAATGCTTTTGTAACGTTCAAATTGCTGACCAAACCATTACACATTCAAATTTGGAATGAATTCTCTTGAACCTGAGCTGACAAGAATAAAAATTTTCGGCAAAGTTTTCCCTGGGTTTTAAGTATTTTGTTGAAGCTGCAGTAGGCTTCTTTAGTGTATTTAACATCATGCATCATTATTATTATTATTTGAATACAACACAATGGTGAGAGAATTCACATTCAATCACACTTACAAGTGAGGAAACATTAAACAAACATTAAAATACAAGAGAGGCAACAGTATGTAAATCAAACTTATGTAGACGCAATTTAAACAAACAAAGACTTGAAGCAGATACCAGATCATTTGAGAGAGAATTCCATACAGAGACAATGCGGTTGAAGAAGAAGTGTCTAAACCGATCCTGTTTTGCATTATGAATGGTTTGCACAGTGAATTCATGTTGACGCAAATTATACTTGCAGTGACGATACTCAAAATAGTTTGAAAATTGCAAATCACAAAGGTTATGACAGATTTTGAACATAAGTATGAGGTCGAACTCGAGTCTGCGATATTCGAGAGACTTGATGCCAAGTTTGCAAAGACGATCATTATAAGACTTAAAAGGAATGTTGCAGCAAGTGAAAGCATAACGAGTAAAATTTCTTTGCACTGATTCAAGAAGAACAATATCTTTTTTTAAATAAGGACTCCAAACACACATATTGAATTCAACTTTAGGGCGAACGTAGGTAATGAAAGCTTTTAACAAAATCGAAATATTTTTAGTGGAAAAGGAACGCAAAATTTGATAAGAACACAAAGAAGCATTACGATGTATATGAGAAATATGGTAAGACCATTTAAGATTATCAATAATGTATACACCTAAATCTTTAACAACAGAGACAGTCTTGATGTTAAGTGAACCAGCAAAATAAGAGTTAGAACAATGATTGCGAGATATACACAGATGTTCACATTTAGCTACTGCAAAATCAAGTTGATGAAGTTTGAGCCAGTTTGTGAATTTATCCAGACCCTGTTGCAAGCTAAAAGCATTATCGCTGAAAAGTTTGGCATCATCAGCATATAAAAACATTTCACAGTTAGGATTATCCTTAGAAACAAAACTAGGAGCGTCATTAATGTAGATAACAAACATGTGAAGAAAGAAACAAGCACATCACTCCAGCAGTGTTTTAAAATGAAAATAGAACCTTAAACTATCAATAAACCTACTGGTCAACTAACCTAAACACACAACTCCATGCTCTCATCAAAAAAAGTCATCCCTTAATGTGGCCTAAAACTTTTTTACAGCAATAATTGGATTTAGCCTACTTATCTTTCACTATTATGCAATAAAATTTGGTGATGCAAAGCAGACAATGCATATTGCTGTTATTAGTCCCAGAATGCGGCTATTAGTGCTATTAGTCTTTAGTGCTATTAGTCCTATTAGGGCTATTAGTCCTATTAGTGCTATTAGTCCTATTAGTGCTATTAGTCCCATAATGCGGCTATTAGTGCTATTAGTCTTTAGTGCTATTAGTCCAATGAGTGCTATTAGTCCTATTAGTGCTATTAGTCCTATTAGTGCAATTAGTCCCATAATGCTGCTATTAGTCCTATTAGTGCTATTAGCAGATTAGTCCTATTAGTGCAATTAGTCCCATAATGCGGCTATTAGTGCTATTAGTCTTTAGTGCTATTAGTCCCATGAGACCTATTAGTCCTATTAGTGCTATTAGTCCTATTAGTGCTATTAGTCCTATTAGTGCTATTAGTCCCATAATGCGGCTATTAGTGCTATTAGTCTTTAGTGCCATTAGTCCAATGAGTGCTATTAGTCCTATCAGTGCTATTAGTCCTATTAGTGCTATTAGTCCTATTAGTGCTATTAGTGCAATTAGTCCCATAATGCTGCTATTAGTCCTATTAGTGCTATTAGTCCTATTAGTGCAATTAGTCCCATAATGCGGCTATTAGTCTTTAGTGCTATTAGTCCAATGAGTGCTATTAGTCCTATTAATGCTATTAGTCCTATTAGTGCTATTAGTCCAATGAGTGCTATTAGTCCAATGAGTGCTATTAGTCCTATTAGTGCTATTAGTCCTATTAGTGTTATTAGTCCTATTAGTGCTATTAGGCCTAGTCCTATAGCGGTATTTAGTAATGTCCCAAATGTCCACCTTTTTGGCATTATGAACAGTGAAAAATGTCAAATCATTCTTCCACGAAAAATTTTGGGAAGTTTCAGTTCAACTACGACCTGTGGCTGTGATGACCTGTTTTTTTGATTTTCACTTGATTTTAGGCAAATATTTGGACATCTGCGGACGTGATAACCCTCAACGAACCTGTCCTCTTTTTGCGCAGTGAAAATATGGCAACCCTATTATAATTCAATTTGTGCAAGGGGTGCAAGAATGATTTTTCCTTGTCGAAGGGGTGAAGGCTTTAAAACGAATTGGGAACCGCTAATCTAGACACTTCTTTATTCAAAACCAAAGATCTTTGTTTAATCACAATGCTTAGACTTTTAAGAAATTACGAAAACCTTTGTAACATCCTCTGAAGTTTATTGTACCGATGATATATTGTGTAAACAATCAAAAGTGTGACTTCAATTTTAGCAGCAAATAATTTCCTTAAAAACAACTGTCAAAGCCCCAACATAATTGCATACTACTGCAGGTTGCATCTACTTTGCAATAAACAAGATTTTTATCAGTCAAAACCGGTATTGCTAAAACCTGCAGATACACAAGGATCACAAGGACCGAGGAGCACAAGGATCACAAGGACCGAGGAGCACAAGGATCACAAGGATCACAAGAAACACAAGGATCACAAGGATGACAAGGATCACAAGGAACACAAGGATCACAAGGAACACAAGGATCACAAGGAGCGCAAGGATCACAAGGACCACTTGGCGCAATTAGGAACGCATGGAGCACATTAGGGATAGGTTCGATGAGAGTTAGATTCAATGAGGGTCAGGTTTAGTTAGGTTCGATTCGGATTAGTTTCCATTAGGGTTCGGTTCAGTTAGGGTTAGGTCGGTTAGGTTTGAGTTCCTTGCGCTCCTAGTGTTCCTGCAGCTTTTAGTAATAGCTCTGCTCAATTGCGCCACTAGCGGTCCTTGTGATCCTTGTGCTCCTTATGTTCCTTGTGTTCCTTGTGATCCTTGTGCTCCTTGTGTTCCTTGTGATCCTGCAGGTTTTAGTAGGACCCGTCAAAACTTCTATTTGGTAGCAGTTCTGAAAAAAGTCAAGAGCAGTAAAAATGAGGTCTTAAAAACTAGAGTTTGTGATTTAAGCTTTATTAGGCTATCAATATCATAAAAATATTGCTAAGTACAGCACTATCAAGACTAATCATCGTTGCATCTTGTGCGTGAATTATTAGAACAGAATAAACAGAGTGAAATTTATGTTACGCAAACATACAGCGCAGCAGTGGGCAGACCGTATGATTTAACCAAAAAAATAATACGAAAATTTTTCAACTAAAAATTAAAAACAGTAGAATCTAATTTTTTTTCTTCTCTCTGATTTGCGTTTGCGTGCTCATTTGTGCAACATGGAAATTAGCGAGTTTTGAGTTAATTAAAAGCTTGTGTGTTCGGCGTTGCATCTTGTGCGTGAATTGTTAGAACAGAATAAACAGAGTGAAATTTATGTTACGCAAACATACAGCGCAGCAGTGGGAGTGGGCAGACCGTATGGTTTAACCAAAAAAATAATATGAAAATTTTTCAACTAAAAATTAATAGCAGTAGAATCTAGTTTTTTTTTAGATAACTTTTTTTCTGATGCAAATAGACAATAGTTTGCTCTACATTGGGAATTGGAAACTGACTCTTTTGAGCAATTTGACACCAATTTTGTCGATCTACGATGAGTGGTTCAGAAGATACGGCCACATCACGAAATTTTAGACTTTAAAAATTTCAAACATCGTGGACCACCTCAATATGACGTCATAATTGGAAAAAAATTGGGGTGTAAACTTTTTACCTCAAATACCACCCATAGGGACCCCAGGCATTTTGAAATTCAAAAATGGTGAAAAAATGAAACACCCTAACCTATATGTCATAGCCAATCTGTGCAGCGGCACGTCAAATTTGTTGCGGAAACGTCTGCACAAGTTGAAAGATTTTATCAACAACGAGATAAACCATTCGACAAAAAAATTGATCTCACAAAGTTACGAAAATGTTTGACACCAAAAAGCAGTTCAAACAAAGTGCTTTAGTAAATCGTGTGGCCTCATCTACAAGCCGGATGGGTCAAACTTAATCTCAAAGCAGATGTTATTGCTCTTAATATAAGTTTACCACATGGGTGCACCACCGCACCAAACTTCTCGAATTTGTCTCAACTATATGCCTTATGAGGTTGACAGCATTTTTTGACTGATAAAAATAGCCATTTATTTCATCTTATATTAGGCTTTATTATTTTCTCGTGAAGTCAGTCTTGACACCACCCAGCCTTCAAACATGCTACTTTTTTCGTGTTTAATTTAAAAACAATCTCGCATCAAATTAAAATCAATTTACTAAAATCGCTAAATTTGCTTAACGCCTATTTCAGTGACTTTCTCTTGGTGCATATGTCCTTGCTGATTGGAGGCAATTGTTACTACTCATCCTAAAAGTAGAAGTCATTATCCGTCCATTTACTGATGCATTGCATTAAATCACAAACCGTGTTAGTTATATGAGAGGAATCAGTTTTAGAGTCAAAATTAAACGACTGTGCTTTTTACGCAATTATTCTCAGGTGAATTTTCCAAAAAATTTACCAAAAATGGTCGCAATTTTTGTTTTTCGGTTGCAACTTTTTTTGTTGTTGAAAATAGAGAAAAGTTTCTTCTTAGCACAGATAGAAACATGGTGGTTTCGCAGATTTTGAGCATATGCCATTACTCTCCGACCAGTAACATGTGAATTACCCCCTGCGTCATCAGTCGCGATAACATTTTGGTGGGTAGCCGGCTGGAAAATGGTGGCAACCCCCCAAACACAAATGTTAAACAAGTTTTAGACCATTTGCCAGGATTTGAGAACTACACTTTTTTCGATTTCCAAAAAAATATTTTTTCACTCCACCCTATTTTGTATGGACTAAGCGTGTGGGTATCCACATATTCTTCTTATTTGGCTATACTCTCAACTCAACCCTTCAAAATAAGGCAGGAAAAATAGTTGCAGGAGGCAAAATACCTGATAGGGCCACACCATTTTACACCAAACTAAATATTTCAAAACTTTAAGACTTATACACTATAAAGATTGCTAAATTGACGTACAACTTTATTCATCGGCCCAATCTTCCACCAAAAATGTTATCAGACATTTTAGACATTTTTGTCAATGCCATCAGCGTATCCCAGAAACAAACCAGATCTTCCATAACCCATATAGACCTTCTACTGTATACATTCCACGTTACCGTTCCAACAAATTGCAAAGAAACCTAAAGCATCAAGGTGTCAAGGTTGAAATTCCGCCAGAAATTCGAAACCCTTCCTCTCGATCTTTTTCTTACAAACTCAAAAAACATTTCACAATACAGCACTAAAATAAAAAAAATATAAAGCGCTAAAAATTGAAATTCGAAAAAGTGTTTTTAATTGTGTTTTAGTTAAATTATCTCAGCAGCATGTCGCTCTTTACTTCCCTAGTCCTTGTTCGATTTCACGAAAAATTACAAATAGTCACGGTGGCTGCAGACTCGATAACCCAAAAGGTCCTTTCGCAGCTTCCAAGTCCACGGTTCTTTTCAATATGTACCGTACTTTTTGTTACTGTAATGTGTTACGACTAACTTGAAGTGTGTCTGTCTGTCATACAGCTCGCCACCGCTACGCCGTTCCTTCGGAGTTGTGTGGGGCAAGCCGCAAAGACAGGGCCCGCCGCTCGTCACACGCTTCGGCGTAATAGGCTACCGCGAATACAATGAAGATTGGATTTTTTTTGCTTTTTTAATACGAGCCAGAACTCAATAACGATTTACTTACGCTTCAGCCATCAAACCCAGACTTTCTATCGTTTTTTCAACTTTTGACTCAATGTTGGTTTTCGACAACGAGTATTCCAGGATAAACGCTTCCAGCACAAAAGCTACGATGATACTGAAAAGTTGTTGCCATTAGCACACAAAAACTGTGAAAGACAATCACTCATGTCATTAAACAAAACCAAAATTAGCAATATCATATTGTTTTAAATATGTCGTTTCGCTACAATCTACCGAACTTGGTTCGAGTCTGCGTGCACTCTAATTCGACTCAAGTTGTATGACTTGGAATCCCAGACTCGGAATCCCAGACTAGCACTTTACTCAACTCAGCGATTTGTAAAACTAAACTCATTTGTAACGCAAATGCAAAAGCGCACGCATCCAACATAAGTGCATATATTTTAACTCATTTGGTTAAAACAAGGTGGGGAACCTGTGGCCCGCTTAAGTTTGAATGTGGCCCGCGTCAGACTTCGTTAAGTGTATAACAAACTGGTAGAATAGAAAACGTTAAGATTTCTCAAAAACTGTTTCACATTCAACTACATGCTGTTTTCGTGGCGTAAAAAAGGCGTTAAAGTCTCTGATTTTTGCAGTACAATACAACTCAGCATGAATGCTTTACAAATTTGCGACGTAATATTGTGTATTTTTAAGGCAAAACTTTTAAATTGAGAGTGAATGTGGCCCGCTGAATGTATCATGCAATCAATGCGGCCCGCTATGCTTTGCCGGTTCCCCACCCATGGGTTAAAAGAACTTGTGACGGTGCCATCTCTAAAATGTCCAAAACAGAACAGCTGTAAATGCTGTTTGAATATCATGAGTTGTCTATACATTATGGCGTGTCATAAAACCATTTTAAGAATCCCACCCCCAGACAAAAACGCTGGGTTTGCCCTTAAAAAGAATTAAATACAACTGACTCTCAGCACTCACTTCATTATGAGGATGACAACAATCAAATGAAAGCAAACGAAGTAGAGCCTGGCTGCTTTATTCGTTACAGTTTCAAAACCCAATGTTATAAGTGCACAGATATAGGAAATTATAACCAGCGGTGGTGCGAAGAAACAAACACGAATTTATTGAGCGGCAAATTTAACGAAGAAAAATCGAAAATAAAGTTGGGGCGAGAATGAAGTTTGTTCGCTGAAAAAAGGTTAGAGTAAAAGAATGTTATACATGTGTATTCTTAGATCTCCCAAAATTCAGTAAAATCTTACCTTAACCCTTCAATATCGCATACGGTATAGGCTTAAGGTATTACCCAATTACAGTACCGGTATGTTATTATACTAACTTAACCAAGGTGGTCGACATATGTAGTATGACTTGAATATTGTAGAAATGAGGAATGAGTCTCGAATCGGGTCCAAGGTCATATGAAACCTAACAGAATGTCATGTAAGACTTAATAATGCTCAGGCTAACTTATATATTTTAAAAATAAACAAAATACGTAAAAGGATATTATGCCCCTGATTGACCACGGTAAGTTCAATAAGGGTCACTAAAGACCGCAAGATGTCGTTGAAGTTATTTGCACAGTAGCCAACTCGCACGAATTCAGTTCCAGCTAATTTCGCATTGCCACACACATTCACTTCGGCTGATGTTCCGTCACCGTACAACCGAATTAGTCCACCGAAAACTTCCATACCAATAATCGCAAAAAAGTAATAAATCATCTGCATAACAAAAGCAATAAGTAGGCTGCAAATGAAAATAATGATCAGAGCTGGAGAAAAATAAAAGAAAATAACAGAAAAGCGTTTGTGTGAATTCGAACGTAATCAATTACAAACTGCAAAGCAGTAAAAGTGCGTACAATTTTACGCAAGAAACAATTTGAAATACCCAAGAAAAATGAACGATAAGCAAAAGAAGCAAATGAATTTGTCCCGACATAATGCCAAGAACTACGATGTAAAAGCGAAACTTACCAACAATACGATGCCGTAAATAGCCAAGGAAGGTGCAATGTTAAGAATCGTCATCACGAATTTTTACGGTTTTCTCATAAAAAACACTCATTTTGGCACAACTTTTTATCGAGAAAGGGCATGCAGTGAGTGCAATCACTAGTATAGACAATGCAAAAATATTTTCGCAGCTTATGTCTGTCCGGTGTACGTTAGCTTCGTATGGTTTCGAGCTGTTACCTTCAAGCCTGACTTATGATGCTTGCTTTGCTGGTGTGATGAGCCGTAGTTTGATTGAGATCGCGGCAGACGATCTCGTGAGTTGCAATTTGTCCAGTGTTTGTGCAAACTTTTGCGGGATTTCGGTATAAGCAGCAACTTATAATTTTTGAGCAAACGTCTGGTTGTTGGATTAGAGTTGTGAAAAAGCACGTTATGAAAGTGGGTTTTTGTTATAATGCAAGCTGGTGCTGAACTGTATTTGAGAAGGGCAGTGTTACGGTGAGATATTGCTTATTGCCTTCGCTTTGTCTTCGTAGCTGCTTCGTTTTGACGTACTAGCCTTTGTGACGCAACAGCGGTAGCATTGTGTGTTGAAAATCTTCTTTCTGCGTTGCATTTTAGTTAATTCAGATGACAGGCTGGCAGCTAGTCTTAAAAGCATTTTGTACTGTGTTTATGGGCTGTTAGTGTGAGCGTTGTTGTAACATTGATCGTTGAGCATGCAGAGTAGGCTATGCAGTTTCGTGAGTTGGAGGCGCTCATTTTATGTTGCATTGATGCCGAGCGATTCTGTAGCAATTGTTGTTGCCTTAACCTGTTAGTCTAGCTAGTTGGCTATATTTCAGATTTGACCCGACTGGCATAACTGGTTTGGGTCAGGTACTGTAGTGTTTACTTAGGCTTAGAATTGTGTCTTCATATTTCTCTTTGCTTATCTTTTGCAGGATAACGCACGAGTTGTATTTTAACGTTTCTTAAGTTCGAACGTTTTCGTGGTAGTTCTTTGGTTCCGTGCGAATTTAAGTTAACTGACGCACTGTGCCTGACTGACTCGGGGCCGCAATAAAACGTCGAGGTTGTAAGATTGTGGTTGAGGTGCAGACTCAGGTACGAGTAGCGTCGGGCGTTGAAGCAATAGTCGTTAAAGCTGCAGACAGAGTGGAACCCCTTGACTCTGAATGCAACATTCTTAAAATACAACTCCTATTGTGGTAGGATAGAATCAGTTTGTTTGTTAAAGATGGAAGAGGCAAACGTTTCTGCCTCTTTGTCTGTTCCTAAAAGTGTTGCGGACAGCGATATTCCGGAAGTACAAGAGGTGCCTGCATCAGACGCTACGCTCAGTGCTACCCGCAGGATAGGTGGGCAGCGAGGCCATTGCACTAAGCTAATGCAGCAGGTTTTGTTAATAGTTAATGAGAAAGAATTCCACCGAGCTAGGGAAGTTGCAGATCTGAAGAATCAATTGGACAGATCACACGAAGGCTATACCACATCGGTGGAAGAGTTTTGCAAACCTCTCGATCAGGATAGTCCTCGTTATCAGGAGTACATGCTCCAGCTCAATGCCCGAACAGTTGAACTTGTCGATCTACGTGCACGTGTAGCTGAATTCATGTTGGAAGGCATTGAGGAACGCTCTGCTATCGCTTCTAACAAATCTAGAGGCACGGTGCGTTCCCGTAAGGAAATACTCAGTGGATGCGGTGGTACTGTTAAATCAAATTCCACTGTGTCATCAGCTAGTAAGCTTCGGTTGGAAGTTAAATTGGCGGAAATGCGTTTGCAGCAAGCGGAGAGTGCTGCGCGACTTCAATTGCAGCAAGCGGAGAGTGCTGCGCGACTTCAATCGCAGCAGATGGTGCAGCAAGCGGAGAGTGCTGCGCGACTTCAATCGCAGCAGATGGTGTTGCAAGCAGAGACAGCTCTTTTAGAAGCGCGCATTCGCGCAGAAGTCATGGAAGAACAAGTTTTCGAAGAGCCCGCTGACGTTCAGCCAGAGTTACATGACAAAGTAGATGATTATTTACAATCTTTACCACCTTCAGGTCCTCCCCCTCTCGAATGCCGTTCACCAGCCTTTCTCCAGATGGCGCACTCTACCCCTGATGCTCTTGCTCATGATTTACCCTCCCATTCCGAGGTAAACTCTTCCCTTTCCTTTCCTCCTCCTGTCATTCCCGTGTCCTCTCCCGGTGACTCTAATCCTGGAGCGAGCAACTTAAATGTACAGGCTGAGTCATGGCAACCTCAGTCATCTAAAGCACTCGGTGTTAAGACCCAGGCTTCTCATGGGCCGGCCATTGCGGATTCGGGTAAGCCTCCAGTTTGTCCTTCTGAGCCTTCCTTTTTACCAAAACCGGTGTTCCCTCGCTGCTCCGTTCAGTGTTCAGCTCCGTTTAATCCTCAATTACCGGCTTTCTTTGGAGATAACGCTCAGTCTGGTCATGTCTCCGTTCCGATTGCTACTAACCCACAGCCCCAAGTTACCTCCTCTATACCTGCTTTTTGTACGATTTACCCCCAGACTAATACCATGTTTGGTGCGGCGACCTGTACTACAACGGTTTACCCTAATAACCTTGTGCCTCATGGGCCGGCCACTTCTTCAGCTGAGCAATCGCCTCTCCAAGTTTCTGGGCACCTTGCTACGGACCCAAAATGGTTGTATACTCAGCCTCGACCTGCGTCAGGAATAATTAATCCAGCTGCAAGTGGATCTGGCTACAACTTTGAAAACAAATGTAAGGCTCCTTGCCTGCCATCTAAACCTGATCCTGACAAATCGTCAATTAACGACTTTGCACGGGTTCTGGTGCGCTGCCAGAGCTCGCGCGCCTTGACTGAAGAAGAAAGGTACAGTGGTGATCCGCTTCGTTATCATCAGTTCATCCGACAGGTAGAAGATTGCATACTAAGCATTCATGGCCAGTCAGATCCCGGACACGCTCTTCAGCTCCTCTTAGATTCGACCACGGGCAGGGCAAGAAAGTTGATCCGCAGTTGTATAATGCTACGTCCAGCCGAAGCGCTCAACAAGGCTTTGCAGTTATTGTACAAGGCATTTGGCTGCCCAGCTGTTGCCATCAAGGCCCACTTGAAATTAGTTTGTGAGGGTCCGGTGATTCATACAGACGAACAAAGTCTTTAAGATTTCTATTCAGACTTAGTGAACTGCGAGATGGTCGTTGAGTCTGCAAATGCAACACATCTTCTTAATTCAGTGGCTACCGCGGAAGGCGTTTTTTCTAGACTTCCCAGGAGCTTGCAGGAGCGGTTTGCGGAGAGAGCCCTACGTCTTGGCTATGATATGGAAGTAGTTCCGTTTGATATATTCATTGAGTTCATCGACCATTCGCAACGGTTGGCCAGCTCTCGTCTTGGCAGGCTTATGAAAGCATCTAAGGGCAAGGTGGCTTCACGTAGTACTGGATGGTCTAAGGCCAGACCTATACGAGCTCATGTCGTACAGATGGATATCCGAGAAGAGTCTAAAGCTTCGGAATCAGCGGAAAGGGCCAAGGACTCACAGAGGTTGCGTAAGTGTGTGGCATGTGAAACAGCTAATCACGGCCTTTGGCAATGTCAGAAGTTTGTAAGTGACTCTTTGGAGAAACGGAAGAGTTTGGTTAGACAGAAGCGTCTCTGTTTTAACTGTCTCGGCTCTGGACATGGAGTTAAGAACTGTCCCTCCAAGGCTCGTTGCCGTACGTGTGGGGAGTCACATCACACACTACTACACCCTTCTACTGAGCAGTCAACTGCATCAACCATACAGAAACAAGAAACTTCAGATGAAAGCGGGAACTCTAAAAACACATCCTCGAACGTTGTGACTCACGCGTCTACTGGTACTTCCTATTCCGCCAATGCATTCCAGGAAAGGAGGGCGAGGAATCGTTTACAGGTCTTGCCTGTGGTTCTCAACAACCCATCGACTGGTGCAAATACAAAGACTTGGGCGCTCCTGGATACTGGAGCCGATACTCACCTTTTGACGTGCGATCTATTCGATGAATTGGGGTTAAAAGGACAGCCTGTCCACTCGAAATTGCAATTGGCGGATGGGGATGTAAAAACGTTTCGCTCCCTTGAGACTCGTTGTATAGTTCATGATTGTAACGGTGATAACCCGTTCGTGCTGGAAGAGGTACGCGTAATCGATGAGCTACCAGATCTCACTGGTAGTATCCCAACTATTTCTGATGTCCTTTGTAATGAGCATTTATTTGGATTAGAGATGCCGGTTATTGATAAAGGCAAAGTCGAACTGTTAATTGGCACGGGTGCTCCAGAACTTCATGTCTTTTCTGAGATTCGTCACGGCGGTGAGGCTAAACTTTGGGCTGGCAAGTCTCCACTCGGTTGGGTGTTATTTGGACCCGATCACAAGCATCGTCCGCATACCGATGACAGAATGGATTGCCTAAACCTTGTTGCTGTAGACAAGTTGGATTTGGTCACCCGTGAGATATGCCCATGCCAGTTTGAACATGTGGACCTGTTTTCAGAGGATGACACTTGTCTTCCCTCTATAGATGATGGAAAAGCGACGAAGGTTATGGAAAGTTCTTGTGAACTTGTTGATGGACACTATTCAATGCGGTTGCCCTGGAGAGACGGCTGCCCCAGGTTGCCGAACAATCGTAGTATTGCCCTTAACCGCCTTAAGAGTTTGGGTCGTCGTCTGATGAAGGAGCCAGAAACTCTAGCACTCTATCAAGGCAAGATGTCGGAAATGATCCAGTCTGGCCACGCATTTAGAGCAAGACTGTGAAAATGATGTGGAGAATCGCACGTGGTATATCCCTCATCACTGCACCACCAAGAAGTTCCGTGTAGTCTTCGACTGTGCTGCGACGTGCGGTGGCACGTCGTTAAACCAGCAACTGATGCAAGGTCCTGACAACACCAGCACCCTAATTGGAGTCCTATTGCGCTTTCGTATGTATCCAGTGGCGCTCGTGGGGGACGTGAAAAACATGTTCCATCAAGTCAAAGTCCACCCAGAAGATCAGCCAGCGTTGCGCTTTCTATGGTGGAGGGATGGTCATCCAGAAAAGCCGGTCAAGACCTATCAACTTGCGGTCCATACGTTTGGGCTTACATCGTCTCCTAGCGTTGCAGGATATGCTCTACGTCGAACTGCTGATGAGAATCTAACTAATGCATCTGAGCTTACACTAGCGGCTATAAAGGAACATTTCTATGTGGACGATTTGCTTATGTCCGTTCGGACTAGTGAACAAGCGACGCAATTGGTCACGGAACTGGATAGTGTTTTGGGTTCTGGTGGATTCACTTTAGCCAAGTATGCCAGTAATCGCCCAGAAGTGCTAGAAACGCTCCCTGCTGATCGTCTTGCGCTCCCATTTCAGGATGTGTACCTCCACGGTGGTGATTTACCAACTCACAAAACGCTCGGACTAATCTGGGACGCATCCACGGATCAGTTTCGTGTGAAGATTGCAATTGCTGACCACCCTCTTACAAGAAGGGGTCTTCTCTCGGTTTTAGCGAGTGTGTATGATCCTTTGGGCATTGCAGGACCATACACGTTGCCAGCTAAGATCCTCATTCAACGACTGACCAAACAAGATCTTGGGTGGGATGTCGAGATTTCTGATGACGCCAAGTCTGACTGGAAGAGATGGCTGAATGATCTCCCACTCCTGGATGGATTGGCAATTCCTCGGGTCTACGATGGATATGAAGATGCGAAGAGCGTCCAGTTGCATTTCTTTGCGGACGCGAGCAAAAATGGTTATGGTACGGTCTGCTACTTGCGCAGCAGTAATGGCTCTAGTCACTCTTGCACCTTTGTCATGGGAAAGTCGAGGGTAGCTCCGATCATTACACAGTCTATTCCTCGACTTGAGCTCTGCGCTGCGGTCACAGCTGTGCGTCTGTCCCGCATAGTGTTACGAGAGCTTTACTTTCCTTTACGTGAAGTCTACTTTTGGTCAGATTCCACTACAGTGTTAAGTTACCTGAGTAACACCTCAAAGAGGAGACCTGCTTTTGAAACCAACCGAATCGCAACCATTCGCAAACACACGGAAGTTGGCCAGTGGCGATGGATAGATACTCTTCATAACCCTGCTGATCTATACTCACGAGGTGTTGCACCTAGACAACTCCAAAAGGCTGAGAAATGGCTCAAAGCACCAGATTTTCTTCTTAAAGATGAAGCTTTATGGCCCTTATCCTCTGAGAATGATATGATCAGTAATGAAACGTCAACTGTTTTCGGTACTGAGGACACATTGATGCGGCAATGTTCTCACATTGTGACCGCCCAAGTGAGTACACCACCTGCATCCGATTCTTTCTCCGTGCCCGAAGTTATTGTTCGAATTACTACCAAGTTCAGTGTTTTGTCTCGAGCCATCAAATCGACTGTGTGGTTGCTTAGGGCGAAGCGGTTTTTGCAGGGACGAGTCCAGGACAAGGCTACACCTTCCCCAGTAAATCAATCCATTGGAGCTAAAGAATATGATGATGCCTTACTGATTTTAATTCGACTTGTTCAACTCCAGGAGTTTCCAGGTTTGGTCGAAGCCTTAGAACAGCATCCATGGCACGAGGTGGCTAAGGGCAAGAGTGGACGCAGACCCAAACAAGCATTGCAACCGTTGCTGAAGTATTGTCCCTTTGTGTCAGATGGCGTAATGCGAATTGGAGGTCGACTCCAGCGTTCAACCATGACAAATGATTTCAAACATCCTATTGTGCTTCCTAAGCGTCATCACTTTACAGGACTAATCATTTACCACTATCATTCTGAACTGGGACACAACGCCTCCCATTATGTGATGAATAGCCTTCGCTCGCGCTATCATGTGATAGGACAAGAGAGGACAGTCAGACACTACATCAAACAGACGTGTATGGTGTGCCGCAACCGGAATGCCAGTTTTGGGACTCAGCTGATGGCTCCTCTTCCGCCCGCTCGCGTTGAAGCTGGACGAAGTGCCTTCGAAAATTCCGGCGTCGACTATATGGGCCCTTTAGATGTTAAGCAGGGTCGGAGCTCTGTAAAGAGATATTGTTGCGTCTTTACTTGTCTGGCCTCGAGAGCCGTTCATTTAGAAATGGCATATGATCTAACGACCGAATCGTTTCTTATGGCACTCCGTCGTTTCCTGTCGACCCGTGGACATTCCGTCCGGGCTATCTATTCAGACAACGGCACCAACTTCATAGGTGCGCAGGCAGAACTCCGGCGTGGAATTCAACGGCTGAATCAACTACGGATCGTGAACGAGCTGTCCCCTAAAGGCGTGGAATGGCATCATGCCCCCCCACTTGCTAGTCACCAAGGAGGCGTCTATGAAGCAATGATACGTTTAATCCGCAAAGCGATGGATTCTTTGATGACTGATAGAAAGTTAAGAACCCTGACAGATGAAGGTTTAGTGACTCTCTTCAAAGAAATTGAGTATATTCTCAACTGCAGACCTCTCACTCGAGTGAGTACTGACCCGGAAGACGTGGAAACTTTATCCCCGATTATGCTTCTCACGGGTTCTCTGGCGCCTGGTCTCGCCCCTGACGTGTTCATGGACACAGATGGCATGCGGTCTTCCTGGAGATCATGTCAGTTTCAGATCGAGACGTTTTGGAGAAGGTGGCAAACTGAATATCTTCAGTTGCTGCAGCGCCGGCAAAAGTGGTTAGCACCTCAGAGAAATCTGAAGGAGAACGATCTCGTACTCATTCTCGATGAAAGTCAACCCCGAAACCTGTGGCCTAAAAGTATAGTCCAAGAAGTGTTTCCTGACCGCGATGATTTAGTTCGTAGAGTGAAAGTTCGAACAGCCTTTGGGAAAACGTTTATAAGAGACATCCGCAAACTCTGTCTCCTTGAAGGTGATGTCGATGACAGTACCTTGCCATGAGCAATACCCATGGACTGTTTACAATATACATCGGATGCGTCATAATTACATAGACATTGAACATTTAATAGACTTTTATGCACATAGAAGAGTGAGGCCACTTACCGCCTTGACGCATTTCGATTTGGCCGGTGTAGCCGCCTGCACATGGACTATGAACAATTTAAACGAACGATTTAGACAGGCGAGCTCGTGATTTATGGACTGTTTAGCACCAAACTGTTGCATATGTGGACTAGGCTTGGGTGCGGCCTAACTTTATATACACCGGCCTGAGCATACGAACTATGGACTGTTTGCCCACGTACGATAAATGTATGCTCTTTCCATACCCAGTTGACAACTAAGAATGTTTCTCCCAAAATCGTACGTGGGTCCTCGCGACGCTGCGATTCCGTTGCTACGTAGCACGGATGTTGTGATATTTGTACATATGCTGATCTTTTGTTTGTGTGATTTGTTGACTAAAGGTTTCATGTGTTCTTTTTGACAAGTTTGTTAGGCCTACCGTAACGTATGGTTTTCCCTAGGCCCTCCTCACTCTTTTCGTATCGTTGCTTGACCCGCTGTTGCATGATTGATGATAATTGTTTGGTTATCTCACCTTTTGTCTTGAAAATATTGTTTGTTGAACTTGCTCAATATTTTGGGCCGGCTATGTTACGGTGAGATATTGCTTATTGCCTTCGCTTTGTCTTCGTAGCTGCTTCGTTTTGACGTACTAGCCTTTGTGACGCAACAGCGGTAGCATTGTGTGTTGAAAATCTTCTTTCTGCGTTGCATTTTAGTTAATTCAGATGACAGGCTGGCAGCTAGTCTTAAAAGCATTTTGTACTGTGTTTATGGGCTGTTAGTGTGAGCGTTGTTGTAACATTGATCGTTGAGCATGCAGAGTAGGCTATGCAGTTTCGTGAGTTGGAGGCGCTCATTTTATGTTGCATTGATGCCGAGCGATTCTGTAGCAATTGTTGTTGCCTTAACCTGTTAGTCTAGCTAGTTGGCTATATTTCAGATTTGACCCGACTGGCATAACTGGTTTGGGTCAGGTACTGTAGTGTTTACTTAGGCTTAGAATTGTGTCTTCATATTTCTCTTTGCTTATCTTTTGCAGGATAACGCACGAGTTGTATTTTAACGTTTCTTAAGTTCGAACGTTTTCGTGGTAGTTCTTTGGTTCCGTGCGAATTTAAGTTAACTGACGCACTGTGCCTGACTGACTCGGGGCCGCAATAAAACGTCGAGGTTGTAAGATTGTGGTTGAGGTGCAGACTCAGGTACGAGTAGCGTCGGGCGTTGAAGCAATAGTCGTTAAAGCTGCAGACAGAGTGGAACCCCTTGACTCTGAATGCAACAGGCAGTATGCTGAGTATGTTGTTTAGAAACGCTGTTTGCGTATTTGAGCAAAGAATGTTGTAAACATGGAAAACTAAAAAACCATGATCTTGTTAGGAGTGTTTTAAAGAAAGTGTATTGTTTTTACTGATAACGATTTTAGTTGAATAAGGTTGTTTAGGGCCAGGTAGAACCTGGTTTAGGACCAAGTTGATAAATGTGTAAAAGTAAAAATGGTTAATACTTTGGATACGAACAAGAAGAACTAATCAAGAAGAAACACCCCTAGACAACGAGGCCTCCAAATAAACAACGAAAAAGGAAGTCATGTCAAGGTAATGGTAACCAACAATCCGGCACATGTCTAAAAGCATCGAAGCTTAGCTAGAATATGTGAAGGAGGCGCTGCGACCATTTTTAGTTTGAGAAAATATAGACCGAAAGCTCGGTTTTAACACTTTATTACTGGGCCAAAGAGGAGGCATGGCACTGTGGCCCCCCCGGAGTGCGCTTATGCTTCATTAGCTTTGTTTTTGGCAGGTTTTTGTTTCATGAATGAAGCTAGGGGTTTAGGGGTAGAGAAGCAAGCTAACCAAGCGAGGTCCACCCAAATATGATGTAAAACAAGTTTGGGAACCGCTGCTTTGACATATTCTTAATGCTTTCGCTAATGCTTATAAAAAACTGCTGACGTGTTTAGTGTTTATGAAAAATAAACTGTTCTGAATCTGTGCAGCGTAATAAGCGCGCTGCAAAGATTGTTCTTGTTTGGTTTGTGAAGGAAGTCATAATGACCACAAGATATGCTGAAAACTATCGACACAGTCCGTAGGCTACCCACAGGCTACACATATACCGGTAAAAAACATTTGACTTTTTGCAGTGCTTATCACTGGGGGGGACGTTTTGGCATCCCCCCAGGACAAAATTTTTTTCTTTGCTGAGGGAACAACAATTTTTACTGGGGGAGACTTGTCCCCCCAACCCCCCCTATTTTGCACACTGATCACGGTAAAGAATTGAAAGCGAAAGTTGAAAAATCCTGAAAAAGTGTAAAAACAATGGCACTGGCAGAATATGATGATAAAAACGACAACGATGTATTTTTTTTTTGTATTTTGTTGCATATTTATCCTCCTATCATGAGAAAGCGAACAATGCGCTATACGAGCTCGCTAGGAGTTGCCAGCCATCTGTTTGTCACACCAAGATGGTGTAATCCCGCTAAGTGCCTTTTTCAACGACACAAGTGAACTTGCCGGCTTGTTTTCCACACTGTCCCTTTAATGCTGAGCGTCAAGCAAGGAAGCTGTGAATGCCAATTTTAAAGTCATTGGTTTGACCTGACTCGGAATTAAACCCCAGTCTACAGCTCCCGAAGCGGACGCTCTTACCACTCGGCCATCTGAGCTGTATAAAGGAATGGCAGTTGGCCTATATGACTTATAGCTTGATTCTCCCTTGGCTCTTCAAAAACATCAACCAATGTTTCGAGCTCATAGTCTCGGCTATGTCACGTTCACTATACTAATTTGAACAAGATCTTTAAGTCGGTCTGATGACATGGAAGATCGCAAATAATTATTAAGCATTTTCACTTTGCTGGGGGTACATTTACATGATGCCACCCTCACTCGTGTTTTAAAGACAGGAAAAGAAAGAAGCCAGGAGGGGTCCACGTCTGCCCCTCCCCTACCCCAGAAAAAAAATTAACGGATTTGCACGATTTACTAAAATGGGTCTGAACGGAAGTTGGGGGTACTGGTCTTCATCTTGGCGCCGCCACTAAGGTAGGTCTTTACAATACATTGGTGGAGGAGCCTAGTTTTGAGTTTAGTTGCTATTGTTTACTCTAAACGACAACTACTGTAGGCTTCCTCGCCTTGTTTAAAAACGTACTGTAAAATGCTTTTTCCATACTGAAAGTTAGATCATGCGGTGAATTAAGAGATCGCGTGGCCCTGGGTGAATAAGACTGAAGTCCACAATTTTCCGCCCAAAATCAAGTATAGAGCAAAAAAAAAGGTCACATGCCCTCAGATGTTTTATTCCGCTGAAAACCCAGTGAAGATCAAAAAAAAGGTCATCGCATAAATGCGCGGGGACCGGGGCAACTGCCCAGTTTGCCCATTGCTTAATCCGTCCCTGCTTAGATAAGTGATTCTCAATCTTTTCTTCACCGTGGCCCTTATAGTGTGAAAGTTTAAAAGTCCCCGTCTGTTATAATGCGTTAATGATTCTTACCATCGTGGCTGCCACGAGAACACTCTGTAGGCTACTCTGCGGTTTCTTTGGGGGGCCAAAGACCACGGTTGAGAAGCTGAGAACCACTGGCTTAGATGCTACCAATCGCTGGTTTGCCTTTTATATGTTAAGATCCTCAATTTGACATTTACAAGCCGCAAGTTAATTTCTTTTGCTTTAAGATTACACTTTTTCTGTTTCCCCCACCCCGCAAACAAAATCTTAAAGAAAACATCTCTTTCGTGAGTTTCAATTTCGATAGTAGGCCTTAATCTATTAAGTCTCTAACACATTCCAGCAGAGGTATTATTGTAGAAATAAACACGTAATTTAGGGACCCCCCTAAAAAAAGTGGGCTATTTTCCGCCACCTATGGGCCTTGGTAACGTAACCTGACAAATAGGTTGTTTTGTCTAACAAATGCATTGCAAGGCTGGTAACTGCAACGCATTTGTCAGACAAAACAACCTATGGGTCAGGTAACGTTACCAGCCCTTATGGTTTATAGAGCACCACAGCAAACAATCGAAAAGAGCTGATTACATGCTTTAGTCTCCGGTAGACCACTCGTAACCCTGAATGGATGAACCTACCCTGCACTACCCATACAATAACCAGCATCAAGCCTATAGGCGACCGGTACTAGTTCAAGCCAAAAACCTTTCTCCACACAAATCGTATTTTAATCTGCCTTACAAGTTTTATAACTAGTTTTGCATGTTGCAACTTGGGAGTGCGGAACTTTTTCACACAGTTTGAGGCTTGGAGCTTGACTAGCACTGTCGCAGACTGCCATAAAATGAAGTGGGAAACAGAGCGGGATGCAAAGCAATGCATAAAGGCTGAAACAGCGATCGTGATTGCATAATTTCAAATGTGCTACTCTTTGCAAAATTTGGGGCTCTTTGATATGACATCGTTTGAAACTCCGTACCTTCAAAATAGGACGTTCTGTCGAAATTCAGAAAATATGTTCTTTGAATGTGTTTAATACCGATATGTAGGCTAGGCTACATAGTTTAGCGGTTGTTCAATTGATGGGGAATGGGGATAATATAGGCCCCGACTACCATAGCCTCAGAAACCGTTAATCTGGCACTGAGCTTACGTCACTCTATACGTACGAAAAATGGCATCGCATTCTGCGTAAGCACACCTAAAAACTGTATTGTAGTTCTTGCAAAAATAAATTCGTAAAACGTGTATTTCAATTTCATTGCGGGCACCAGCTCCAACAAACAGCAATAATACTACGAAAATAAAATTGATACTATTAATATATACTTGGCAAATGCATTTTCAATTAAAACTTGTTGACATAATACTTTTTCTATCAAAAGCAATTTGTATATGACGTCACCGTGACATCGCCAAACGTATAGCCACAATACAGGACTACTACATAAGGTTGTAACCTACAAGACCTAATATTATTAAATTTAAAGAGATTTATTAGACTGAGAAATAAGTTTTAATCAGTTTATAGAGGTTTAAAATGTTGACTCAAGATCATATGCAAATAGTAATGGTCAATGGATCATGCCATGTCAACTGGTTAAGCTTACTATATATGCAATAGAAAATGCGCTACCGGTATGGTACAAGTCTACTGCAGTAGTGTCAAACGCCAGAGTAAAGAGAAAAGAAATAAACGTATAATAAAAATATAGGATATATAAGCAGCGGTTTCTTTTGCTTGTGAGCTTCATCCACTAACAGCGAAGCAGCACTGTACGACGCCCAGAATATTCCCAACGTCTAAAAAATAATGAAGTCATTTTTATTGTGGTTAACCAAACTCTTCAATATAATCAATTAATTAATCAAAGGCATTTATACATTGTTTACGACCAGACACCATTCATTCTTGTTTATTCACGCTCCAAAGTAGAACAGTATTAGGGCCTACTATTGTTAAAAAAAATAAAAATTTCAAGTCTTTCACAATTGGCACATTGACCACAAAAGAGCAAATTGCTCATAGAGTCATAGCCACTCTTGCTTCTTCATATTTAATATCAATAATTTCTTTGCCACATGACCCAGCAAAGAAACCATAGACATACCTTCCTTGAATTTTTTCTGCCCAGCAAATTGAACAAAAGAAAATGCACAAATAAGTAAAATAAATCAGCAATAAAAAAGACACAACAGCAAACAATCTACACAATATTTACATAGTCTAACCAGTGAAATACTCATGCATTAAATTAAATTTATAACCCAATCCATAACAATAAGCATATGAATCCATAATTACGTATCAATGGTAATGAAATGGGGAGTGATTGCTATCTAGGTGCTATACCCCATTCAACATTCATAACTTAATACAAGGTGGTGTTGGACATATTTTTTAAATTTGAAGTAGGAAAGTTTTTTCCATGCTATAGGGATTCAATTCCTTACTTGCGATCCACTGAATGGCAATGCTTTTTTTGCAGTGTTGGAATTTATTGAGTTGATGTAAAAATTGTTTCGAATTGCATTTCTACTGTTATGTGTATGTACTGTATCAACAGAAGTGAAGTAAGAATTGAATACAGTGGGAAGCTTTTGACTTTTGTAAGGAAACATGAACTTGGCCATTTCAAGTTGATGAATATCTTTAATTTTTGAAATTTTTAGCTCTTTGTATAAGGAATTATTGGTAACATGGTCTTTTTGTTTTACATTGCAGATTATACACTGGGTAAACAAATGAGTGTGGAATGTTCAGCACGTAAAATACGATTACTTTTTGGGAAGAAGCCCATTTAGGCAAAGCCATAAATAAAATTGCAAAAACACACTTTTCAAAGGTGGTGGTTCATACGAAAGCAAACAGGGTAAAACTGTTGGGAATGAATCTTAACAGCTATAAGTACTGTTTGCGTAATGCGCTGAGACGTCCACGCATTATCAGGCGTACAGGCAATAAACTGAATCACATAAGTATCCCACACCCACCAAACAGAAAAAAAACCTGCTTTTTCATTACTAGAAACAAAAGACAACTGGACAAACCAAACTTACACGTGTAAGAAACGCAAACGGTTCTACATGACCAATTAAAGCCAACAGAGCAGCAGTTATGATCAGTGGAAGTAATGAGTAACCAATGACACCAAGGCACTGAGAATAGCCAACTTCGCCCCCAAGAACACGGGCAAGAAGGAAAATCAAAAGTGAACCAAATACCCACATTGTTAAAATCCATGATACAACCTAAACAAACAGAATTGTAAGTTTGATACAGAATACTACTATGAACGGTACTTACTCGAAACTGTCCGTACAAAGATACCATGGAAAAAAGAAGCACCACTGCTAAGGGACCCCAAAAGTCGGGATTTTCACGTAGGACGTGACGATTGTAGCCAAATGAAGGAATGGGAAGAAGAACACATCTTAAAATAGTTATTATTGATTGTGAGTTACAGCAAATTACTCTCTACAAGTACTGAAACGGAAAATTACTCTGCTTAGAAGAGCGCGAGCAAGCATGCGAAAACCCTGTTAGCCAGCAAGATCTGCAGTTTTTGTTTAGTGATCTGCGCGTTGTTATCTCGGAAAAAAAATCTGCAGAAAAATTTAAACAGCCACCGTAATTTCGTTGATTATGCACTAAAAAAAAAAAAACAATCACAAATGAAACATTCTGTCAACTTCTTACCTTATTTTATAATAAATATCTTTCGGATCAATATCCAACTCCTCGAGAAGTGGTCTTTCGTCTTCATTATCACCCCCATTATCATCGTCTGTTTCAAGAATCCACCCGTAGCCTGATATAAGCAACATAATTTCAACACAACTTACTAACCAACTTTTGCAGACCTGCTTATCTATGGGGAGTGGCGGAGTCGCGGGGGAAGCTGTTCTGGTCATACAAATTTTTAAATCAGTTTACACTTGCCCCTTTTTTGAAATATGATCTCTATTAGCAAACAACATACAGTTGGCCTTATATCTTTTTCGAGACAAGTTCAATAACAGCCGAGGCCGATCGCAATTTACACGTATTTTGGGAAGCTGCTGGCGAAAACAGCGCACTCTTACGTCAAGGTTAAAAATTCTGATCAGTGCTTTGAAAATAAACTCAGTTAAGCAATCACCTAATTTGTTATTGCATGTCATTTGTCCGTCAATGTGTATTCTAATGGCAACTGGATTGGTCACTATTAGGTATGCTACGTTAATAAAAATCAAGCATGTTTTGTAATGAACCTTAAACACAATGCATTTTTATATTGACAATTTCAAACCACCAAAAATCACCAGTTGTGATAAGTTGGGTTCCTTTGAGTGAAAACATGAAAATATCTATACCTCTTTTTCTAATCATAGACCCAAACGCTCCATCTTCAGAATTCGTAGAGGTAGCAGGTTGAGGCTCGACTAAATTGCCTGAAAATGACTGGTCCATTATATCCAACGCAACTTCACCGGTTGACGTCGACATTTGAGTATATGTTAATTGTGTATCTGTAATGAACGAAAACAATTGCTGTCGGAAACTTACAGTTGGAAACATACACACGTTTCCAGGAGCAGGATGCAGAGCGGGAGTCGAACTAATTTTAGCGAAGCCAGACTGCAGTAGGAGTTTACCTTAACATCAAAACTGCATTCTGAGTTGAAGTCCAACTGACAAAATTTCTTACGCCATTTAAGTCATGCTCATGAAAGTGAACATAGTCATGCTTGTGTACGTGAAAACTGGGAAACAGGAGTCAAAATTGGAGTTCTAATTTCTGTCGTCTACAGAAACCGGAGCTGGAATCGGAGTTAGTTCCTTTGGAGCAAGATTGGAGTTTAAACGTTTAGGCATGCATGGCCACATTACTAGTGCCATAAAATGCTCAACAATGTACCGGTATCAGTGGCGTAGCGAGGGTATCCTGCGCCCCGGAGCAAAAAAAAATTTTGCGCCCCCTGTGTTTTACAATTCTATGATTATCTGTACCAGCAGATTCGCCTTGTCTTTGTAGATCGGCCGATTGTCTTTTTGCATAGCCACTACTTTTAAAATTTTTTTTCATAAATTTTCTACATTCATTCAAAAACGCTTCAAATTGGGCTCGCCGTTTTCGACCCTGAGTTCCACTCTTTTTTTGGCATAATCTTCCAACCAGTTAAATCGCTAATAATGTAAACTCTAAACACGCTTATCTGTTTTTAGAAATTAGAGATAATTTATTTAACGGTGCGGCAATTTTTCTGAGCCAGAGGCGGGCCGGTGAAAACTTATCACGTGCCATCCCTTGAGTACAATCAGAAGACATTGTGGAGAGAGATGCAGAACGAAATTGGCAGCTTTTTTCCCAAATTAGATTTTTTGCTCTAATGCTGTAGAATAGATCGTCCCAACTGAATGTCAAGGATACAAAAGACACACTACAGGACCCCCCCTCCATCCATGGCTTAAAAAAGGGGGGCTGGGGATTACAGGGGGCAATCTGCCCCGAGCTCATGGGTGTGTAGGAATCCATGAAAGAGCATTTTAGGGGCCCATCATAGAGGTCCCAAAGTAGTGTGGTGAGAGATTCCCTTAGCTGTTGAAGAGCCCCGGATTCCATTTGGAGGCCCCGAATTATGGTTGAAGACCTTTTTGTTATTTTTGAAGAGGCCACATAGCCGTCAAGGGTCCCCGGTTTCCATTTGAGGTCACCGAATTTCGGGTGAAGACTTTTTTTTTTGGAGACCGGAGACCACTTAGCCGTCAAGGGGACCAAGATTCCATTAAAGGGCCGAGAATTGTGGGTGAAGACCTTTCTTTTCTTTTATGGAGACGACAACATCCCAACGGTCGGCTAGGGGCCCACACTGGTGAAAGCTGCCCACATCAAACTGCAAAGCTTTTTCGCTCAAAATCTCAACAAGAAGTTTGACCGTCGATCTGAAAAAAAGGCTATCCAGAAAACGGAGTTGCATTTCATATAGGGCAATCAAGCGCTCAGCTGCAATATTATCCTACGATACTGCAATTCTTTCACATTTGTAACTAAATTATCTCAGCAGCAGCAACGGGGCTGCGCTTCGCAACCCTTAAATTGCCAGATTTTTCCCTATTTTCTCATTCTATGATTGCTGTCAAATACTCAAAATATCCGCATTGGAAATCACAGTCTACACACCAATCACGGTAGCAAAACAATATAAACTGCAAAAGAAAACACCCAGAAAAAGCCATTGAGGCAAAGCTTCAGTTTAGTTAATGCTTCGATCGGCGCTTGTCCGCTGTATTATCAGAAAGGGCCTATTGGTTAAAAAAGCTTAGGATCACTGTGGTGTAGGTTTAGCACAGTATTACAGCGAGCGATTACACGCGTTTCTTAATCGACTTACCAACAATCTTTAGCATCCATCTAACGCTAAAATAATGAAAATCTAATACTGTAGATACCTATCGCTTCTTTACTTTTCTTCTAGTGGAGTTCTATTTCCTTCTGTTTAATTGCTGCAAAGTCGACTAACTATGTACGAGCAGTTTCAAACCTCTTTGTGATGTCATAATAAAGTAAATGGGCGATTTGTGATCGGGTGTAAAGAGTGATTTCACTTCTCTGCCAAAAGCATATACAGGTGTCAGATGCATTGCAAGAAATTGATTGTTTTAAAGTTTAAAAGATTACGTCGAAACTGAAGTGTATTTTGTGCGCTCCTTTGGTGCGCGATTTGTGGTCGGAAGTAAGGCGTGATTTGAATCCTTTGCGAACAGCATACGTTACAATACAGTAATCCACGAAGTAGTTTGTAAAATTTGTGTGAATACGTCAAAAAAAGAGTATTAAAAGAACTTCTTGATACGCCCACGGGCGCGTGCCCCCACTTGCCCCCTCGCTACGCTACTGTCGTTTTTCCCCGTGTCCCGTTTTGCCCCACCTTCCCCTACGGCGCGTACCAGTCTACTACTATCAGACGATGTCTGCCGCCGGTGCAATCTTGCTTGTGATCGGCTTTTTACCCTTGTGAAATTTTTGCACGCCCCATTTTGGCGCCCGGGGACATATGTACCCCACTGCCCCCCCTACGCTGCGCCTCTGACCGGTATGTGCTTAAACTAAGGTTTCCTTATGTAAAAACTTTACGTAGAAATAAAAACCACCTTGATCTCACCTAAAGAAGCTGATGGTACATAAGGAAACTCAGACGGAGTTGAAATAGATGTACTTGATTCCTTTGCTTCCATTTACAAACTTGAAGTTACAAACCTACAAATCGACTGCAAAGTATAGATATAGGTCAAACAATGTACCTGATAATCATTTTCAAAATATAACACACTCAGTACAAACAAAAAAGGCTTCAACTATCACAGCTACCATGGTTAGTCCTCGTAATCAAAGTGATGTGCGCCTGATTGTCAGTCGACTGGTCCTGTTCGTCACCGTCATGACGTTAACAACTTTTTGCCACACAACGTAACAATTGAAACAAACTATGCGCTGATATGCTTATTGCCCAAAAGCCACTGACTAACATGAAACGCAAAATTGGGTGAGATGGGATGTGGAATTGTCTGGAGCAAGCCAAAGTCAATAAGCAGATTGGCCTGAAAACAAAAGTTGTTCAATTAATATTCAATGCTGATATAAAAAATATTCAATGCTGATATAAAAAAAATGTACCATTTTTTTAATTAATAGAGCTAATTAATTGCCGCCGTGTCTACCTCCAGTAGCTGCTTACTGGTTCCGTTAAAACCCTTGGATACTATGACATGACTGATGCTATATAATTATGAAGCAATATAAGCGAAATTTTCTCAAACGCGATCATAATACTAAAAATACATAAAAAAAGATGCAGAGATACTTAACTAAAAAGCCTAAGTAATTAATGAGACAAAAAGATAACACCACAACAATGCATGATCGCAAAGTAACTAGAGGACTCACATAAAAACCATTTGAACGAACAATAATACGCAAGAATAACAAAGCATTTCAAATGCACTGTATTTTTAAGTTAGGTGAACATGCAAATACTTTATCCATCAAAACACCACAATAAGCGTAAAAAATAGAGATAATTATGCTTTTTAATTCTACTTCAAATCAAAATACAAAATAGGCTCTTGAATACGGTAAACTTATCTAGTCACGGTGGAATATCTCGGATGTCTTAATACTTTCAGATGCCCATAAGAGATTGCATTAGGTCTACATGTGAAACCACAGTGCGGGGTAAAAAAAACTCCCACAATACATTCTACGAAAAAATAGACAAGAAAATCTTTATTAAATTTTGTCACTCATTTAGCAATGTTATATGATTGCCATTATGAATAAACTATTTTCTAAAAATAATGTCTTCAAGATGGTGCTTTGGAGGTCGCAAAACAGACTCTTCGGCAATTTTGAAGTTCTCAAGAGTTCGAACGCATCTTGGTCCTCCAGAGGTTTCCGCTCGGATACCAAGCCAATAGCTCTAAAGTATTTGACCAAGAGCAGCCAACAGTTTTTAGTGATGGAGTAGGCCTACTCGAGTTCCACTTTTGGGGTACTCGTACTCGCAACCCCTGGTACTCGTACTCGAAGGTCAATGTACTCGGTACTAGATCAAAAAACGCACCGAGTACACGAGTATATTTGGCTTTCGCTAGAAGTAACAAACTAACAAACAAGATGAACTTTTGATAGCAAACTACAGCCAAAACAACCGTAAATAAATTGATGCGCCTTCTCAGCATCGCAAACACTGAAAAAACGTATTCGTTTATGTTTTTGCGTCAAACTTTGAGCTGTTACAACTTACAAATTGTTCTTTTGCTAAATTTGTAGAAGTACTCGTACTCGAACTTTTTTGCGGTACTCGTACTCGAGTGCATTTTTCAATATCAGTACTTGTACTCTAAGTTTTTTGCGGTACTCGTACTCGGAAATTGAGTACTCAACTCCATCACTGACAGTTTTACGATCAAAAACAGAGTCGTGTCTACTCTGTTGGAAATGTTTGCTGAAATTTCGTAAGGTTGCGGTTGCAGATTCTCCGTTAGTGAGAAAACTCTTTACCTGAGCAAACCATAGGCTACTAATAATTCACCTGTTATGTAATAAAAAAAAATTAATGAATCTCTCGTCATTCAAATCTATCACTCTAGAAAAAAATGGCAGTTCATTACAAAAACGAATTTACTTTAACCGGGTGAACCGCTGCAATAGAATTTCTAACGTACGAATTTAAAACGTGGACGATTTGTTTTGCCCCATCCTGTATTACTCATGTATTTACCAAGCTTTTTTGACCATTTGTACCTTTGAGCTGAAACCTGCCAAAGAACTCAAGTTTTAGCAGCAATGTTATACGCTTTGGTTTTGGAGGAGTCAATCTAAATCTTGCAGGGTCCTATGGCGATATGACAACGGCGAATCATCAAGCCTGCTGTACAATTTATTAAACTAGTGGCATAAATGCCACACGAAACCTAAACATGAGGTATGCAAGGAAATTGTAAGACAACTGTGCACCGTTCCATAGAGTGCTTAAATTCTAAAACCAATTTCAGCAATGACATCAGTGCTTTAAAGAAAGTAAACTAACGAAAAAACTTTGAGCATTACGAGTATCAAGCTGAGACGATTCCAACACTTGAATATCACATGACTTGCCGAACAAATCGTCAATTTCCTCATTAGGAGCAGAGTATGGCGGACCATGGTAATCCTCTCCAGTTATGACACATGTAAGGAGCAAATACTTGCAATTTGAAGCCATTAGTTCAAGCATTATCGTTGCATATTTGGCTTTGTCTGACGGATTAATAGCAACTAACGATCCTCGATCCCACATGGCATTAAATTTTCCAATAATGTTTGAGTTTAACTTGAAAAAATCGCCTTGGTAAATTGTTATTTTCTTACTGACAGCAGTATATACGGGAATACCAGTAGCACCATCTTTTTTAACATTGTATTCCAAACCCTGTTCAGCAAAAAATTGCTTTACTGCTTTTTCAACAAATTCACAGCCAAGAACTTCAAAGCCCTTGTCAGCAAGATAGACGAGATCAACAGACTTGCCACACAAGGGAACATATATGCGAGAATTCGGTGGAAAATGCTTTTCATATTGTAGTATGTAAGGATGCACTTCCAAACGATGAAAATATAGATCATCTTTGCGCCACATATTTTCCCATATATTTTTACGTTGCATGGAGTTAATACGACTTTTCAGTATGTTACCAAACTCTTCCTTAAAATTGATTAACAAGCAATCAAGTGATGTTGAATTACCATAAACTATCACAAATTAAAACACAATTTCAATTTCATTCAAAACTACTATGTCTTTATTTAAGATACATAAAACAAGTAGGCTATGGCTAATAAGGTAGAAAACTACTACAAATGTTTGAGAACACTTTGCCCCTACGACTAATATAATCGTTGAATTTAGATCAGTGCTCTTCATTAGGGGTAACAAAGAACGCCAAAGTTTCATTGAGTGGTATCAAGGGTTCCCTAATAATAAATGAAACAACGGATAACTATTTACCAACAGTGTTTTTCATATTATACGTGGGTAGATTCTACATTTCGCAAGAAATAGAAGGGCAAACTTCATGATTTTTCGTTTTGTTGGCATCTTAAATGGCGTTCAACTTTATTTTCAAAAATAAACTTAGGGCTCTTGATGCACAAAAGGTAGAACACTGATTTAACAACTGTTTTATTAGCCTACTGCACTAAACAGATCTTGCTAATTCTTGCACATCATCGAAGTTATACAAAAAAACACATAATACAAGGTTTTCACTATGAAAAAGTGAAGTTACACCAATACCACGGCATTTCAATTGAAGATATCTAAATTCTAAAACGCAACGTTCTATAAAGTGTGTAAATTCAAAATCAATTTCAGCAATAACTTTAGTGCTTGAAAGAAAGTAGACTGACAAAAGTATTAAAACTTTCAGCGTTACGAAAATCAAATGGCATAGAATCCAACACAGCAATATCACATGACATGGCAAACAAACCATCGATTTCTTCAGCAGGAACTGAGTACGGTGGACCCTGGTAATACTCTCCTGTTATGACACATGTGAAGAGCAAATACTTGCAATTTGAAGCCATTAGTTCAAGCATTATCGTTGCATATTTGGCTTTGTCTGATGGATTAATAGCAACTAACGATCCACGATCCCAAATTGCATTGAATTTTCCAAGAACATCAACATTTAATTCGAAAAAATCGCCTTGATAAACTGTTATTTTCTTACTGACAGCAGTATATACGGGAATACCAGTAGTACCATCTTTCTGAACAGTGTATTCCAAGCCGTGCTCAGCAAAAAAATCCTTCACTGCCTTTTCAACAAATTCACAGCCAAGAACTTCAAAGCCCTTGTCAGCAAGATAAACTAGATCCACAGACTTGCCACACAAGGGAACATAAATGCGAGAATTTGGTGGAAAATGTTTTTCATATTTTAGTAAATAAGGATGGGGTTCTAAACGATGAAAATAAAGATCATCTTTTTGCCAAGTGTCATCCCATATATTTTTATCTTGTATGATGTAAATATAACTTTAAATGTTTTTCTAGCTCTTAATCAAATTGATCGACAATCAAGTAATGTTGATTTGTTGAATGAATCTATCACAAATCAAAACAAAATTTAACTCATTCAAAACTACTAAATATATCATTATTGAGATACAAGAACAAAGCAATGAATAAATTTAGGTCAAAAGGCAGTGAATAACGTATAAAACGATATCAAATATTTAAGAACAATAGAACCCACAGAACAGATAGAATCGTTGAATCGAAATCAGTCTTTGAAAAGGGGTTTCGACGAACCTTAACGGCCTGTCTACACTACGCTTGTTTTAAGGGCTTAAGCTTGAAAACTCTTAATTTCTCACCTCTAACTTTCGTTTTATTATGGTCTTTGTAAGAGCAAACCGGCTTACTCGCTTAAATATTGATGAAAAAAAAGACGCAGTTGCCAGGAGCGGATTCAGAAATTTTGATGGAGGGGATGCAGTTTTGAATTAGGTTGAGTGTTAACTAAGTACAGAGACGTTAGACGTTTAGCCCCAGAAAAGCTCGTAGTTAAGCTGTTTGAAAAGTTTCACGTCAGAAACGTATTCCGAGTTATTTAACGTAGGGTAACCCCAAATTGAACTTTTAAGTGTAGTCCCCCCCCCAGCAGTTTTCATTTGAAGCAGTTTGAAGAACAAAACAGGCTCTAGGGGGGTCCGGGGGCATGCTCCCCCGGAAAATTTTTGAAAATTTAAATAGCTGTTATGGCCATTTTAGTGCTTTTTGAACAATTTTTTATAAGGCAAATTTTGTTTACTTTTTTTGCCCCTAACTCCGAGTCTTTTACCAAATATGATGCATTTTTTTCGCACATTTTTGATTTATGCGGGCTTATGGTGTAAGGATCATTGCTATCGAATTGGTTCGAAATTATGGAAAGAACGCATTCATCAAAAATATTATTGAAAATGGCTGGTGGGGGAAGATGCATACCCCACATCTCCCCCTGACAGTTGCTTAAGCGCGTAAAATGTGCATAGAGTAGACAAAGGTTAAGGTTTCACAAAGCATACAAAAGGGTTACCTGACTTAAATAAAAAAACGGTTAGTTACCCACTGATGGTGACAAATAAAAAGGCAATATTTATAACATTTGTTTTGAACTTATTCGACATCTTTAAATGGGGTTCACAACCTAATTTTCAAAAATAGGCTCAGGGTTCTCAATCCAAAAAACATTAAAGAACACTAATTCAGGTACTATAATAGATGTATCTCGGCAACAACTCTTACATATCATCGAAGTTAGACACAAATGCAGCATAAACAGACTTCATGATGGAAAAAAAAATTGCGCCAAAATCATTGCACTTCGATTACGAATATCCAAATTCCAAAAAGAAACGTATTCAGAATGCCCACAGTTTAAAAGCAAAACGTCATTCCTTTAAAGAAAGTAGAGTAATAAAAGTTTCAAAGCTTTGAGCATCACGAAAATCAAACTGAGACGATTCCAACACCTGAATATCACATGACTTGCTAAACAAATCGTCAATTTCCTTATTAGGGGCAGAGTATGGTGGACCCTGGTAATCCTCTCCTGTTATGACACATGTGAAGAGCAAATACTTGCAATTTGAAGCCATTAGTTCAAGCATTATCGTTGCATATTTGGCTTTGTCTGATGGATTGATAGCAACTAACGATCCACGATCCCAAATTGCATTGAATTTTCCAAGAACATCAACATTTAATTCGAAAAAATCGCCTTGATAAACTGTTATTTTCTTACTGACAGCAGTATATACGGGAATACCAGTAGTAACATCCTTTTGAACAGTGTATTCCAAGCCGTGCTCAGCAAAAAAATCCTTCACTGCCTTTTCAACAAATTCACAGCCAAGAACTTCAAAGCCCTTGTCAGCAAGATAGACTAGATCAACAGACTTGCCACACAAGGGAACATAAATGCGAGAATTGGGCTCAAAGTGCTTCTCGTATTGTATTAGGGATGGATGTACCTCCAAGCGATGAAAATACAGATCATCTTTGTGCCACATGTCTTCCCATATATTTTCACCTTGCATTGTGTCATATATGACTTTTCAGTATGTCACTAATTAGTATTGAATTAACCTATCACAAATAATAAAAAATGCATTCATTTACGTATTATTTTAAATTATAATTTTTATTTAAATACAATAAACAAACAATGAACTAATTTGGGTTGACAGGCAATTGCTAAAAACTTTAAAAACTACACCATTATTGTTTAAAAAAATTTTCACTACTACCACAGATCAATGTTACAAATAGCTATATTTGTAGCACATCTTCGAGTAACCGAAGCATAATGAAGTACCGATAGCTTTTAAGAGGGAAAAAACAAAATTGTGCAAACATTACACAGTTGAATCAAGGATTTCACGAAATAAAACTAGAAATTAAAGAACAAGTAAAAATGCAATTATTTTTAGAATACACAATCAAGAACTTCAACTTCAGAAAGCAAATATAACTGCATTTGTAAATCAAAAACTAACGCTATAATTGGGTATATACCAAGAAATATTAACGAGCTTAGAATAAAAACTGCAGGCTACCGCAAACAATGCAGATGTCCCTCTAATACATATGCTAATTATTTCTTGCATGATAAGAACACATTAACATTGAGCATACGCAATTCACACTTAATACAGCCAGTTTTAATTTTTACTTTAAAGCAGACAGAGCACATTCTAACAACGGAAGAACTTTAATCCGCCAAAAAAACATTTTTATCAAGATTAGGGCTTTAAAGTAAGAAGCCAATCAAATACTTCAAATTCTTTCGCATGAGTCAACTTGATTGGAGCTGGCTGCGATTCTAGCAATTTCATATCACATGTCTTGCCAAACATACTGTCAATATCCTGAGTCGGAACTGAATGTGGAGGACCTTGGTAAAGGTCCCCTGTTATTAAAAACGAATTGAGCAAGTACCTACAATTCGGAGCCATTAGTTCAAGCATTATTGTTGCATATTTATCTCTGTCTGACGGATTGATGGCAACTAACGATCCACGATCCCACATTGCATCAAATTTTCCAATAATGTTAAAATTTAACTTGAAAAAATCGCCTTGATAAATTGTTATTTTCTTACTGACAGCAGTATATACTGGAATACCAGTAGTAGCGTCTTTTTGAACAGTGTATTCCAAACCTTGATCAGCAAAAAAATCTTTCACTCCCTTTTCAACAAATTCACTGCCATGTACATCAAAGCCCTTGTTAGCAAGATGGACCAAATCAACAGACTTGCCACACAAGGGAACATAAATGCGAGAATTTGGTGCGAAATGCTTTTCATGTTTTAGCAAAGAGGGATGCACTTGAGCTTTGTGAAAGCCAATGGAATTTCTTTTCCACATACTTTCCCAATTTTCATGCTGCATGGTGAATTAAAAAATCAAAGCAACTGACCTAACAGATTTATAATGGTTGTATCTATCTATGAGACAAGAAAGCACGTAAAAATTTAATATATAAAATTATACACAAAATGAAGCTAAAAACAAAATTAGACCAAAAAGTTGAGACTGAAAATGCTTAAATAAAACTTATTGCTTAAATATGCAATGTCACACTAAACTATGGTGAAATGATGTTAATTTGCGACAAGTCTAATTGGCAACCAAAATACAGAACCACCAGAGACTTAGCAAGCTTAGCCGATTACACAATTTTCCAACTTTCTAAAACTCGTACATTAGAATTGGCTGAACTACAATGTTTCATGGATGGTCTATCTACTCAAAGTACATCTTAAAATGGTCAAATAGCACAGTTCATTCAAATACAAAATCACAAACAATTCAAGCAAAATCCATCAGCCAACAGCAATTGCATACAGCGTAGAACGCATGACTAGAATGTGATGTGATTTAAATTAGACTGGTGATTGCAGACTCAGCTTTATAATGGATTATCAGCACAAAATGCTGGTTTCTTGCATCTTTTTACAACTTTTAGATCATAAAACTTTGCTGTCAGAACTTAGTTTGAAGACTGGAGCATTGTTTGTCGGCTTGCATGAGAAGACAAACAACAAATCTAATCATATTAAAAAACTACACTTGCACCAAATCATGTTGAAACTTAATCTAATCGAATTTCTTGATGTTGCTCTGTTTATCAAAACAAATTTATTAAATGTAACTCAAACTACATAGTACTGCAACTCATTAACTCTAAGTGCTCAATCATTACTTCAAACATAATAGTTTGTTATTAAATTGTAGTTTCTCAATTTTTGGATTTTTTATTGAAAAGTAAGTCCCATCTAATGACTCAATATCACAAAAACTTCCAAAAAAGTTGTGTACATCTTCATCAGCAAACGAATGTGGAGGACCGCAATACTCTTTTCCAGTTATAACCAACAAATTTAGCAAACATTTACCATGAGGGGCCAGTATGTCTAACAACACCTTGACATATTCAGCCCGTTGAGATGGATTAATTGCTACAATGGACGCTCGATCCCATATTGCATCAAACTTTCCAATTACATTAGCATTAAAAGCAAAAAAATCTCCTTGATAAATCGTAATTTTTTTGGAAATGGCTTTATAAATGTTACCTACCCCAGATGGGATGGTAGACACGATATACTTCAAATTCTGCTCTTCAAAAAAACTTGTGATTGCCATTTCAACCCACTCACAACCACAAACATCATGCCCTTTATCTGCCAAATGAATGAGATCAACAGACTTTCCACACAAGGGTATGTAAACGCGACTGCTTGGATTCAGCAATAGTGTTTCATATTTAACTAAATCTGGGTGTGTATTAACTTGATGAAAGTGGGTATTCTTTATTTTCCACATGTTTTCCCAGTACTCTTTGAGCTTTGTGTGAGTTGATTCAGTTTGATCAGCTTTGTTTTTTAAATCTGCCATACTGAAGCTTAAATGTGCGTTTAATACACTGGTCACATATCTTGGTAGTGTTAGTTCTCACCATTTTAAACTTTGATTACATAACATAACATTTGGTTTACTTCACTACACATACACTGTATTGATCTGTGACATCAGGTCTACATCTGCAAGAATGATTAATGATTAGCCATAACACATCTACAAATAACGAAATAGAGACAAAAAGCAATTGTCATCACTAAGAAATCAAACGGCAAACCTCAAGATTGGAAACAGTAAAATCCAATTGCTTGCCATGTCATTTTCTTTTTCTAATCTTAAGCCTAAAAATTTGGCAATTCATCAAAATATCTTGCCACAGCAATATTTTTTACAAGATTGATATACAATAGCTTACACAACACCTTCAAAACAATCGTTTGTTTAATTCATGACTATTGCAAACACGACAAAAGAATTGGATAGAATTAGATCTACCAACAGATCAACACCAACGATTTCATGAAGAATAGATTCTATCAACAACAGTCACGGAAAAGTTCAAGCTAAAAATAACATAAGTACAATAAAACTGAAACAAAAGCTTAATGAGATCGCAATTTTGCAGTAAATGCTACCACTGCAGAGTCAGCGAAGTACAAGCCATAAAATACAATGCACATAATTGAGTCTTCCAAAATTCAAAATCATTAAACTTTTATGCATATAATCAATCTTTTTAACACAAATAAGTAATTAGGTAGACTACAATGACAAAATTACAGTGCAAAAATAGCAACAAAATTATTTTAAATACTAAATTACTTAACCATAATTTTAAGACAGTGCCTATTTTGCCGTTAACGACAAAATAGCTTTTATATCCATTTCGTCGGCAGTACATCGATCCTGCAGTGTGTGGATATGCAAAATTAACATTAACAGCAAAATAGTTTCTAGGTCTATTCTGCCAGCATCGATCCTGGATAGTGTGGATATACATGATTGGTGACTGCAAAACAGACACTGCCTAATTTTAAACAATTATAATTGCAGTTGGATGCACCAGATTGAAAATGTTTTGGTTTGAAACTTGGCTTACAGTTCAATTGCTGCGGTATTTAGGGTTGGGAATCGATACTCAAAAAAGTAAAGAAATAATCGATATTCCATGGCTCACCAAAAAGTAAAGAGCTAATCGATTTCGATGGTAGTTTAAAAAAATAAAGAATAAAGAATATTGTAATCGATATTCGATATTACAGTGAGCATTAAGCGGTGTACGCCAAGCATTTTTTGTGATGTCCTCACATTCATGCCGTAACTTACAGACAAACGACGGACATAGTATATGCGAAACAACTTTGCCATTAAAAATCTTTTTTTTTTTGCACAAAAAATGATTCATCAGCAAAAACAAGGTAATGACATACCGAAGTCTATTTTAAATTTACTAAAGTGAGATAAAGTAACCAGGACAAAAAGAATTGAATACCTGTATGGAATATCGAATTGCGCCGAAAAATAAAAGTAAAGACAAGGCCATATTTAATACTCATTCAAAAAAGTAAAGGCTCCAGTGCATTCGATGAACAAAAAGTAAAGAATATCGCAATCGATTTTTCCCAACCCTGGTGGTATTAACGCCTAAAAATGATTGCATGATTGTTGGTGCATGAAACCTAACACACACTAGCGGTACCGGTAATTTATTTAAATGTTATTAGCTTATTTGTCAACACAATGGATTCAACTGTGGGATGATTAAATGGAAAATGAGTAGCTTATAAAGACTTAATTTTACAAAAACTTCCAAAAAAATTTTGCACATCTTTATCAGTAAACGAATGTGGAGGACCACAATACTCTTTTCCAGTTATAACCAACAAATTTAGCAAACATTTACAATGAGGAGCCATTATGTCCAGCAACACTTTGACATATTCATCTCTTAGAGATGGATTAATTGCTACAATGGATGCTCGATCCCATATTGCATCAAACTTTCCTATCACTTCAGCTTTAAGAGCAAAAAAATCTCCTTGATAAATTGTAATTTTTTTGGAAATGGCTTTATAAATTTTACCAGCTCCAGATGGATTATTTGACTCAGAAAATTCTAAGCTTTGTTCATTAAAGAAATCTGTAACTGCACTTTCAACAAATTCACTGCCATATACATCATGCCCTTTATCTGCCAAATACACGAGATCAACAGATTTTCCACACAAAGGCATATATACCCGACTATTTGGCTTCATCACTAAATTTTCATATTTAACCAAATCAGGATGCACCACAGGTTGATGAAATCCAGTATTCTTCTCAATCCACAAATTTTCCCAAAAATTTTGACGATTAGTTTCAGACAATTTCGATGCATTAACTCCTCTTTCTTTACTGGTCATCTTCAGATTACCGGTAAGTGTTTTAACAGTGGTTGAACTACTACCAATACTTCAAATTTCAATCAACTTAACAAAACTAGGTCCAATCTTCGTTATCTGGATTAAAGACATATGACATAATATAATCAGCCAAAAAACATCTACTGCCTGTTGTAGTAATTGCAGTACCAATACCGATACTCTATCAACATGAACAATTTTGAGTTATTCTTCATTGACATTTTTGTATTAGTGTAAAATGAGCTTGTCCAGACTATCATTAGTCTATCATATTATCACCTAACTGACTCATGTGGTCATGGGGCAACATTTGCTGCTATTCTTGGAAGGGCAGCTTTGCACTGTCATTGATTGAACAGTAACAAAATCTACGATATGGAGTAAATGCAAAGAATCACACACTCTTATCACACCATACTTCAGGGATGGGCAAAGTGCAGCCCACAGGTTGCATGCAGCCTGCAAAACCACTTTACGCGGCCTGCGGGCACTTACGGAAATATATCCTCCTAATGTGAATCAAGCCAAAGACGATTTTTTTTTCTTCAGCTATGTGCTGAATGTCAGTGAAAAAATCTGCAGACGCAGGAGCGTACCGGTATTTAGGGGGGCGTTGTGCCATGGCTCCCCCCTTTTGACTATGCCTTTTAGTAAAAAAAACAAAATTAATGGTGCCAAATGACTGAAACACATTAGACTCTTTTGATGGTTTCCGTAGCTTATGGCCGGGGTGGATCCAAGGGGTAGGATCAGGGGTACGGTATCCATCCTCTTACCAGCCATTTTCAAAAACGTTTTCATGTAGGCCTATAGCCTACATTTTTTTTATAATTTCAAATCTCTTCGACAGCTATATGCCTTAGCCTGCGCCTTAAAAATGATTTGACGAAGCACTCTATAGGGTCACAAAAGGGTCATTTCATATCAGATCGACCAGAAAAAATCAATTTTTTAACCAAGCTTTCTAGATTTTTTTGAAATTTGGTATGTGAGTAGATCAGGAATAGACGAGTGCCCCAACATAAAATTTATGACAATGCGTGAAGTAGAAGTCGAGTTATGCCATTTTTAGTCAGGGCACTTTTTGCTTGCAAAAAGTAAATCGAGAAATACTCAAATACTGCTGCCCTATAATCATCACTCATTAACTGACCATTGATATAATTTTTAAGGCGTGCAACACCTAAAAAACAATTAATGGGGTCATGAAATGTCAATGATAGCAACAATGCAAAATATTGAGCGGGATTTACCTTAAAACAGGCAATACTTCTAAGATTTTTTTAAAAATCAGTCATGCGGAACGCAAATTTAAAATTAATAAAAACAAACAAGACCCTGCATGTATTTTTTTAAATGATGGCTCATTTTGTGGGGAATTAAAACTAATACAAGTTTCAAAAAGAAAAAATGAGGGGGTTTGCCTTATCGCACAGCAATTTCGAAAACTGTTTCAGAATTTGATAAGCCTCATTTCTAGACCTATACAGTAATGTATATGCAACAATAGAATGGAGTGAAAAATCTTTTGTTTAGAAATTGGAGGTAGGGAGGGTCTAAAAACTTAGCAAACCACCTAAACCCAACACCAATAACTATACTTTGAGGTAGGACCCCAAACCCAGCCACCTACCCCCCTAAAAGTTGCTGTAGGGGGTAAAATTTCTAGGGTGAAGTGAAAAAATTTTGTTTTGGAAAATGGAGGTTGGGAGGGTTGAAAAACCTGGCAAACCACCTAAATCTAACATCAATGACATTTTTTTGCAGTTGGACCCCAAACCTAGCCACCTACTCCCCTAAAAGTTGCAAAAAGCGGTCAAATTTTTCAAAACACATGTAACTTTGGAACCACACTTCGTAGGAAGCTGGTATGGTCTTAAAAGCTGCAAACTGTCTACGTTTCTACCTGCTCTAAGTAAACATTCAGTTGTATAGTCAATGGTTTTGGAGTTATTTTCAAAAAATCATATTATATCATAACTAACTGATTAATGCTGAGAAAAAAATAAACAAAAAAAAGGATTTTTTGCGAATAACTCAATAACTATTGACCATACGCCTAAATGTTTAATTAGAGCAGATAGAATTATAGACATTTCGCAGCATTTAAGCCCGAAACTAGCTTCCTACAATGTGAGGATCAAAAGTTACATGTGTTTTGAAAAATTTGACTCCCTTTAGCAACTTTTAGGGGGGTAGGTGGCTGAGTATGAGGTCCAACCTCAAAAAATTGTTATCGGTGTTGGATTAAGATGTTTTGCCAGGTTTTAGATCCCTCCCCCAACCTCCAATTTCCCAAAAAAAGTTTTTCACTCCTCCCTAATGCAACCTATATCAGATATATTCATCTCATCACATCAACTAGGATAATAACTTATAAATCAAGCTGCAACATTTCTGTGAACTAGGACCTAACAGGAAAACATTTAAAACTGCATGCAACACCAACACTAACAGTAAACAGTTCATTAGTAGTATTGACGTTTCACAGAAAATCACAAAACGGAAACTATATAAATTACAATTGCGACTTTGCTTTTATCAAATCAACATCTGCTTTTCTTACAGTGAATTGCTGTGTATCACGAAGTCGCGACACTGGTGGAGAGATCTTGCACATTATATAATCAAATGGGATCTAAATTTGATCTGAATTTGAAGGCCAAAACATTGTGGGAAGTGTACTTTTTGATTACCGGTAAGTCCTAGAAAACAAAGACGATTTTTGCAAAAGCCCTGGCTAACAAAAGGTCTGCTAATTTCGATCAAAAATAAGCAAAAATTACATCGAACTCATCTTTTATGTGGCACTAATTCAGAAAAATTATTTTACAAGAAATATGCAAATAAACTCACTCGGGTAAAAAAACTTTCAAAAAAATGTATTATGAGGGCACAATAAATGGTAGGAAAAGCAATCCAAAAGAACTGTGGAAATTCTTAAATTCTGTTCTTCCCAATAAACGTCCAAACAGCCCTTATCCCACAAAATTAGTTGTAGACGAAACGATTTTTGATGATCCAGTCGATATTTCGGAACAATTTAACAATTACTTTGTTGAAATTGGCCAATCAATCGCAAAAAGGGCTAACACATCAGGTGATTTTGACTTTAAACAATTCCTTGACAATGCAATTCCCTCAACTATAGTACTTGAGGCTCCAGAACCATTAGAGATTTATAATGCTATTAATTCCCTAAATCCCCATAAAGCCTGCGGCTATGACAATATTTCATCACTATTTCTAAGGACGGGTAATGAGGTATTAGCGCCAATACTTTATGTATATTTTGCATATGTATTCGAACAAGGTGTTTTTCCACAAATATTTAAAAAGGCCAAAGTCATCCCAATCTTTAAATCTGGTAATAAAAGTTTCACAAGTAATTATCGCCCAATCTCCCTACTCCCAAGTCTATCTAAGGTTTTGGAAAAGCTTATAAAAAATCGCTTGATAAAGTTTTTTGATAAACACAATATACTGTATAACTATCAATACGGTTTTAGAGAAAAACACAGTGTTTTGCATGCATTGTTAGATGTAACGTCCCTGGGATATGATGCTATACAAAATAAAAAACATTCAGCATTTCTTTTCATGGATCTTCGAAAAGCTTTCGACACAGTTTCTCACAAAATTTTGCTTCAAAAATTGTATCACTATGGCATACGCGGACCGGCATATAGACTTATTGAGAGTTATCTTAATACAAGGCAACAATTTGTGTCTATAAATAACTGTAATTCTTCATGCAAACCTATTCAAATTGGGGTGCCTCAAGGGTCAATACTCGGCCCCCTCCTATTCCTTGTTTACATCAATGATCTCCCTAACGCCACCTCTACCAGACCACGCCTTTTTGCAGACGATACCTGCCTAGTTCTAAGTCATTCTTCTCCTACCCTTCTAGAAAAAGATTGTAACCAGGAAATGCAAAATCTCAACATTTGGTGCAATGCCAATAAATTACAAATTAACCCTCAAAAATCTTCGGTCCTAACTATTCCTTTTAAGTCAAATTCACCTAGTTTAGACCTAAGTATATGTTATAATGATCGTTTGATTGCATGCCAAAACTCTTGTAAATATTTAGGCGTTTTCCTTGATTCTAAATTGCACTTCCAACCTCATATCAACCAAATTGAAATAAAAGTCGCCAAAGCTGTTGGTATATTAAGTAAACTACGATTCCTTTTTCCCAAATCTGCTCTAATCCTTCTTTACTATTCTCTAATACATCCCCATCTCCTATATGCTTTGCCTCTCTGGGGTAGTACTTTTCCTACATACTTATCAAAATTACAGTGACTCCGAAATAAGGCTTTGCGTATTATCTCCAACAGCAACCAACTTACCTCTGCTACACCTCTTTTCCACAAATTAGAAATATTAAAAATTACCGATCTATATCAATTTGAAATTAGTAAACTAATGTATCTACACTCAAAAAAATCTCTTCCACATTGCTTCCTTGACCTATTTATTCCCACCTCAACAATTCATAGTCAAGCAACAAGATCCCAAGCACAAAACAACCTCTACCCTCCGAAATACTCAACTGTTCGCTATCAAAGGTCTATCAAGTTTCAAGGTGTCAAAATTTCGAAAGCTATTTCCGCAGACATTAAAAATCTATCATTTAATAGATTTAAGACAAGTTTAAAAAAGCAAACTTTAAATACATATTATAAATAAGCACTTGCTTCTACTTAATGCTTAATAAGCGAGTTTAACTGATCGTTTTTAACGATGGGTTTAGTCTGTGGGTGGCTGCTTGACTCAAAGACCCCAATCAGTCCATTCGCAGTCTCCCTTCAGGCCGCCATTAAACTGCGCTATACTCTTATCATATGTTATTATACATATCAGTAATAACAATTTTACTGAGTGTTTATTATTCATTTTGTTTTTTTGTTTTCTTGGAGCTTGAAAAATAAAATATTTGTCTGTTCTGTCTGTCTGTTGTAAAACAAAACACAAATCAACTCATTTTAGTCAATTTCCACCAGGAGCAACAAATACATTTTTGTTCACAAGCTTTTGAGACCATTTCATTGGGACTACCTGCAAATATTTGAGAACATTTTCACAGTGGATTTTGAAAGGATTACAACATTTTTGTTAGCCTTCCCAAGTCCATCAAGAAAATAAGCTTTATGAAGGTTGTAAATGAGGTTATTTTCAGTAAAATCAATTTTGTGCGATTGCGATTTCAGATGACTTCTTAACAACTCTTTCTCTTCATCATTTAAGTCCCAAAAAGAATGAAAATCAGGTTGTGACTAGTAAGTTCACCAGCCCTGAGCAACATTGACATATTCCGTCAACCGGGGCTAATTTGATCAATCAGGAAGGTTTTCCATTTCTCGCTCTACCTCGCCAACATTCATCGCACTGATTGCATGTGCAACGTAACACTCTAGATTCTACCTTTCGAAGCATCTATACGTTTCCGTCCTCCCAATCAAGCGTGACGAGCAACACGCCATTAACATATTAAACAAAGATAGCCCCAGGCTGGGGGCTATTTTGATCAGTCACTGATAATTGCTTGCGATCAAAGTTATTGCGCTGTTGGGGCTACTTTGTTCACTTAATTAATTTTTTAAAAACTGTAAAGGGACTCACATCGCAAACATAGCCAGTTACTTTTATTTTTCAAGATTAACAGCTCAGATGGCCGAGTGGTAAGAGCGTTCGCCTCGGGAGCTATAGACTCGAGTTTGATTCCGAGTCGGGTCAAACCAATGACTTTAAACATTGGTATTCATAGCTTCCCTGCTTGACGCTCAGCATAAAAGGGACAGTGTGAAGAACAAGCCGGCAAGTTTACTTGTGCCGTTGGGAAAGGCACTTAGCGGGATTCCCCCATCTTGGTGTGGTAGACAGATGGCTGGCAACTCCTAAGCGAGCTCGTATAGCGCATTGATCGCTTTCTCATGATAGGAGGATAAACATGCAACTAAATAATATAAAAATAACTCTTTGGAAGCTATTTAGTTACTGTAATAACTATGGTTGTAAAATTTACAAATGATTAAATAACTTTGAGTAATTGGGAAGCTTTATGACGTCGTAATTTGTGTCAGGCGTATCGCGCAATTGTTGATAAGGAAATAAAAGGTTGAAAAACTGAAAAAAAATTTTGTGTGATGCTTGCGTATTTATTTAGGGTTTAATACCGGTGCTTGTTTACAAATACCATTTGGTGAACAAAGTAGCCCCGCTGAGCAAAGTAACCCCGCTTGATGGTTTATGATCCTGAACAATTCCAAATGCACAAATTGGCCATTTCAAGCAGTAGAACTAAATACCGTATGGGACCGCATGGGACTGCATGGAACCGTATGGGCACTTATGAAACCGTATGGGCACTTATGGGACCGTATGGGACCGTGTGGGCTCTTATGGGACTGTATGGGCACCGTATGGGCTCTTATTGAACCGTATGGGCACTTATGAAACCGTATGGGTTAGGGTTAGGGTTATGGTTAGGGTTAAGGTTAGGGTTAGGATTAAGGTTAGGGTTAGGGTTAGAGTTAGGGTTAGGATTAAGGTTAGGGTTAGGGTGCCCATACGGTCCCATACAGTCTTATACGGTCCCATACGGTGTTTAGCTCGACTCTACCATAAGTGCCCATACGGTTCAATAAGAGCCCATACAGTCCCATAAGTGCCCATACGGTCTCATACGGTCCCATACGATCCCATAAGAGCCCACACGGTTCCATACGGTGCCCATACGGTCCCATACGGTGTTTAGTTCGACCCATTTCAAGTGCACAAGCAGCTAATTAACATAAATTCACCAACTTCTAAAACCCAACAGCAATTTTGGAGTAAATAGCAGGTTGGCTCAGAGCTTATACAACCTTGTTTACACAATAAAGTCATGCACAGTCTTTGGCACACAGCAACAGAAATTGCATCAACAATACATTAAAAATTAAGAAGTGGCTACTCTTACGTGACCGTATCATTTGTCTCCGGGGAGAGCGCTAAGGGTTAATAAAATAAATCAAAGAGACAAATGTTTTAGTCACGTAACCTTAGCCTCTGCCTCAAAATTACGCTGCATTGAGTAGGGTCTCATCTAGAGTAAGCCGTCCACGTCTTCTGTTGCATAACGCAGACTGGTCATTCTAGACTCGGATGGCTTAAGACCCCATTAAATATTAGTATGGTAGGCTACTGTAAAAGACTAAGAATTGTGCTAGTCTACTGATAACTAAAGAGAGGTGAAGCAGGGTGGTCCACTAGTCTGCTGGTCTAGTAACAATATACCGATACTAGACTGCAGATAATGATACAATCTCTACTGATCAGGAAAACCCACCACCAGTTCCATCACTTCAGTTTACCTACCGGTACCAGTTATCTACCGTACCTCCACCTCCACATACAGCCTGCTGAATCTAACACAAATACTGTACAGCATGATTACTGGTACAGGTTTACCCTGCAGGTATGCAAACTTACTTGAACCTGTTGAAAGTGGTTTATTTGTCTGACCTTGCCTTAGTTTTACTGTGCTGGTAGATACCGGTACTGCAATTCATGGAAAAACAAAACATTAATCACTTCACACTTTTCAATAGTTGTTCCTACAATTTAACAACTACCACGTCGGCTTCTTCACAGTCTTTGATATGTGATTAGTATAGCTTAAAGGTCTTCTCTGTCCACACCTATTTTTTGCTTGACAACTCTTCTCATGGTTTAATAATAATAAGTTAATCAATCTCATGGCTTATAATAATAAATAATAATAGTCACTTGAAGCTGTTGCTTAGTGTTGCATGAAATAATTTATTAATTTTAAGAAAGGTACCGTATTCCGACTCAAGTAAGCACAAGATCTTAATTGAACAATTTTGTAGGCAACTCTAAACAAAAATAATTGGGGGAGAAGATCATGTAAAAAAAAAACAATTCCAAGAAAACAACCCAAAACCCCTTTTTCAATTTAGGCCAGTTTAAAACTACATAAAATAATCTTTTAAATGAGCCATTAATATTAAATTTAGCGTCAGGGACATTAAAGTTATTTCATTTTTAAATTACGCTACGCATGAATGGTTTTCAAAATGGTAGGCCAACAAAATCCTTCTTTAATCCATATTCATGAACAAACATTGAAGAAAAAAGATTGAGATATCAAAATTTATGAATATAACTAAACTGATCTTTATCTTGAACGTACGCATTAATCACTTAAATTAGAAAAAAAACTACAAAAAATAACCCAACATTTCTCAAAACCTTCGTCACGGTTCATTGATCACAAAACAGACTTTTTCAATTATTATATAACTTAGCCAATAATTATCGGATTAAACCAAAATTTTCACTAAAATGTTTTGTAATGAATAAATTTTCGTTTAGTTAAAAAAAATCTTACATTTGAACACCATGGTAAAAAGGTCTGGCGCAGCTGACATGGAATGACCCAAAATTTAAACAAAATTTGCCTGAAAATTATTCAAAAGCACTAAAATAGCCATTACAACACATTAACTTTCAAAAATTTTCTGGGGTAGCATGCCCCCAAACCCCCCTAGAGCTTTTCTTGTTTCTCAATCAGCTTCAAATTAGTGTTGCCGAAAAAAAAATTTGCTTGAAAAAAATGTGAAAGTTATGCCCTCCCCTTTTACATTTTCTTCCAACGCCACTGTGCAGACGTGATGACTTTTTTACATTGCTCTTCACTCCAATTTGAGTGAAATAACTTCAACGTAATATATGTTTTTCGAAAGTTCAATCAACATGGGCAGTGGCGTTCGCAAAAAATTTTTAAGGAGGGGTGCGAGACACGCGATTGTTAGGAATAGGCCTATATACCCATTTTTTGTAAGTGTCAGACTTACCCTTAACTTTTCTACTTGGGTGGTGAGGGGCTTGCGTTGTCTTGCTTTTTCTATAATGATTTAAACTGTTTAATGCGTTCTGGATCCACTATTTGTTTGGAATTTCTTTAGCTTTGTCGCTGCTACCCAAAAAATTCTTAGCTGATTGCATTTTACTCGTGTAACATTTTACCCCCAGGGTGCAACAGACCAGGTGAGCGTTTTTGCTCTTTCGTTGCATCCTACAGCGCAGTTATTTAATCTTGTATTGTATTGTATTAAGTTGCATATTTATCCTCTTATCACGAGAAAGCGATCAATGCGCTATACGAGCTCGCTTAGGAGTTGCCAGCCATCTGTCTACCACACCAAGATGGGGGAATCCCGCTAAGTGCCTTTCCCAACGGCACAACAAGTAAACGTGCCGGCTTGTTCTTCACATTGTCTCTTTAATGCTGAGCGTCGAGCAGGGAAGCTGTGAATACCAATGTTTAAAGTCATTGGTTTGACCCGACTCGGAATCAAACTCGAGTCTACAGCTCAAGAGACAGACGCTCCATACCACTCGGCCATCTGAGCTGTCAATCAAGTACAACTACTAGGCCTATATTCTTCTGCATAAGAGCGCTGAAATATAATTAAATTTGATTGATTTGATAACGTAACAATTTTGCTGAGCTTTGAACTCTTAAAAATACTCGCAGCGTGGTGGCGAGTTGCTGGCAACACTGTGTCCAATTTGATCGGCCCAGGAAATGAAGCCCGGACTTTCCACACCGACGGTTCTACGACTGAGCTAACTGGCCAGTTTTATAAATTTTATAGTTCAAGGAAGTGTTGGAAACATGGATTTAAACATGAGTTACAATATGACCAAAAAAAATCGATTTGACCGAAAGAAATTGAGCAAGCTTACCGGTGCCGTAGCTAAAACCGCCCAAGGATCAAAACAAAATTTTGAAAAAAATGCAGAATGTTACGCTACATATAGCGGTTGCCAGTAACTTCGCCACAGAAACTTCGTCACATGACATGATAACTTCGACAACCCATATAGCCGCATCACGGCCAGGTCTCAAGAAATTTGCAAGGGGCGGTGTTTACTTCGTCCAAACTTAACGACAAGTAGGCCTACTGTAAAACGACTAAAAAAAATAACTAACTTTTTGCTATAAAGAACTGAGGGGATGCGCGCATAGGAGCTCCCTACGCGCACCGGCTACGCTAGGCTACTGGTACTTCATTAAAAAAAAAACGAATTTTAGAAAAACTTTTTCTGTTCTTTGTGAATTTCGTTTCAGTCTTAACTGCTTGATTCATCTTAATTTTTTGGCACTAAATTTACCTTATGACGGCTGCCTAAAAATAAAATACTCCCCCCCACTCTTATTTCTATCTGGACGAAACTGTGGTTTAAGGATTTACAACAAGAAGATTTATAAGAGACCCTTATCTGTTGTTGGCCTTATAGTTCTGAATTCTGATTTAATAGTTGTAGCGAACTCGTTTTCTGGTACCGGTATACGGTACCATCGTTTTTTCTGGTCTCAAGCTTTTCGCTTCGTATTTGTGGTTAGTTTTTCTCATTGTTCTAGTATTTAGACCAAAGTCCGGAAAATTTGCTAGAGTTCACACATGTCAAATCTTCAGTCTTCAATGATTATTGGACGACAGGGCGGGCGTCAAGAAGGGGGCCTGCCCCCACAATTGACATGCTTGCCTACCCCCCAATTAACAAGCTCATTCTTTTGAAGACGGTGGCTTTTGTGCTTAATTTCAAACTTTGCCCCATCCCCCCTAATAAATGCTTGGCCCTCCTAAGTCGACTGCTCTGCTGGACGACCTACCGGTAGACACAAGGGCGTAGCCAGAAAAAATTGAGAGGGGGCCAAATTCTTTAACTTTTAAATCTGACGTCATTTACTTATAGAAGCAATGCAGCACATTCCCCTCATATTGATGAAAACATAAATTTTGTGAAATATCTGTTTAAGTCTTAAGCTGATCGCTAAATTATGCTAAAATTTTAATTTTTTCTCGAAAACGAGCAGTTATTGGTAAATTTTACAAAGCAAATGTCAGATAATACGCCAGTGGCGCACCCAGGATTTGGCAAGGGGAGGGGGGCACAATGGGAAGTCTGAAGATGAAACTTCAAGCTGCCAGAGACTATAAGGGGGTCTGGGGACGTAGCCCCCAGCTGTTCACAAAGTTTTACGGCTTTCACATAAAAAACACTCATTTTAGCACACTTTTTTATCGAAAAAAGGGACGCAGTGAGTGCAGTCACTATGGACAGTGCAAAAATATTTTCGCTGCTTAATTTATGTCTAAAAGCAGAAGCTTGGCTAATAAATATGTGAAAGGAGGCGGCGACCATTATTAGTTTGAGAAATTAGTCCAAAAGTTAGGTTTTAGCAAATTATTACAGGGCAAAGGGGAGGCCATGGTACCGTGCTCCTCTTCCCTTGCGCAGTGCGTTCGCCTAATCACTAGGCCTGCGCTATTGGCTCAGACACACTAATCTATCATCATGTATGAACAGTACTCGAGTTGAGAGGGGATGCGGGGGGTACCATCCCCCCGAAAAACAACACCATCTCCCCATAAAGCATTTTGGCGTAAACCATTCCCTTGCAAGTACTGAGTATAGTGACCATCCCTCCTTACGTCTGCGTAAAAAGTTGTACCATCTCCCCATAGGTGTTTTTACGACTCGAGCACTGTGTATGATCGCATACCCGGTACATCGTTTTACTTGTTAAAAGGTATTTACCTGTTTAGGGGCCCGATTCGACATTTTGTCATTCGTGTATCGTGCTCTACACTCGTCGCTATTATATAAATTTCTACGCAAAACTGAGAAATGAGGTTTTATTGATTTGGTACAATTTTATGGAGAAAAGTTTGAATATGATTCAACTTTAATTGTGACGCATCGCGCAGTTAAAGAACTTTAAGGAAAATACTCCCATCGGTAGGTTAACTTTTTGATCAAAGAAGCAATGTTTTTGCAGCAGTGTGCAACTGTGCATCGTGCTATAACAACAGAGCAATCAACGGGACTTTTATTTCTTCCAATTACCATAGCGTGTTGTCTGACATCACTCGCTTGGGACTTGCAGAAAAACTTTGGCGTTTGGCGATGTTTATAAAATGTAGAAGCATAAGAATTTGTAAAACCACGCCCGATCTCCCTTCCCCCACTAACACAACTGTTCGAAGTCAACAACGATTAAATACAGCAGAGGCGCAAAAAGTTTCAAACTTTTATTTTGTTAACAATAATTTGTAACTTGATTTATATTTTCAGGGGGGGGGGCATGGCCCTTTTGGCCCCCCCTGGCTACGCCTACGGGTAGACATTGTAACTCGTTACCGGCTTTGTTTGACGTTGCTACTTTGACTGCCTCTTAATAATGTCGAGTTGTACGGCCTTTTAAATATTTTCGATATAACGAGAAAAGGAGTAGCAGCAGTTGGCCTAGTATGTTTTATTCAACGACCATCAAAGTACATAAAAACAACGCATATCACAACATACGGCCGAAAAAAAGGTAACGGCGACAGAACGTTAACCGTTAAAGCATGCAATATACAACCCTACAATGAATTTAAAAACTAAAAAAGCATGGTCGCTGCACCTAAAGAACATAGCTTATGAGCTGAAAAGCAATCAAACAAAATTGTGTAATAAAAGACAAAACATCACAAATTCGGAGAAAGCAAGCAACACGTGGCAAGCATTTGAGACAAATTTACGCATTTCCCTGGCGAGGAGGGGCTAGGCCAAACTGCCATCACTTCAAAATTTCATAATTCCAGTTTTACTCTAATAAGAAACTCCAAACATCAAACGCAACGCAATAAGTATGTAATATATTTTTGTGGAAAAAATCAGTTGATTTGCTTCATTCCTTTTAGGATTGTAACTTCGTCAATTTGGAATACTTCAAACTTTGATTACGTTCCGATTTCTTCGACGCTGATCTTCAACCCTTCAGAAATTTCTTAATCTGCAACATACAAAAGCAAACAGCAGAGAGAGGTCTTGATTGCATATGTATTATGAGCTTTAGACACAATAGTAGCTACTTAAGAGACATTAAAAGAGCTTCAGTCAGCTTGTTGAAAGATTTGAGTGACTTACTTTCTCTAACCGATATTGGAATTGCATTCCAAGTCCGTGGATTTCTATATTTTATTGATTGCTTGGTTAACTCTATACGTTGGAATAGGGGAAATAGCTTTGATTGGCTTCTCGCATCATGTGTTTTTTTACTGATTGTGTTTTTATCTAACCATCCATTTAAAACTATTCGCAGTTTATTATGCAAATATTTGTACATGAAATTAGCGGTTTCTAGTTCAGCCAATTGATTTATGGTCAGAATGCCGAGTTGCTGCATTGAATCTTTAACGCTCCCTCTTAAATCTTGTTTGAAAATTAACTGGACGAATTTATTCTTCGCAATTTGAAGTCTTTGCACCATTGTCTTATTTCCATTGCACCAAATTAATATACAATACTGAATGTGACTTTTAATCAACGAATTGTAAAGTGTGAACAGAATCTGCTTGTTCAAAAGACTCTTAATTTTATTTACAACGCTGGTCGTTAATCTAATTTTTTGCAGTAATACTTCCAAATGCGGCTTCCATGATAGATGCTCATGAACTACAATGCCCAAAAACCTAACATTACTCACTCTCTTTAAAATATTATTACGTAATTTTAAACTCGGAAGATTACTAGGCAGTTTGCCATTCAGAGTACGAAACACATTGTAATTCGTTTTGCTGATATTTAGTGACAACTTAATAGCCATAAGCCAGTGTTCTACATTAGTCAGTTGTCAGTTCCTCATTGGCCACTCGAAACAGTTGGTTATAACAATTATCTCTAAAAAATAAGTTAGTATCATCCGCGAACATTATAGTTTTTCCAGTTGAAATACAACTACAGTAGAAAAGTCATTAACGCAACTATACCAAGAAAAGTAGTGGTCCTAAAATAGAACCTTGAGAAACACCATAATTTAATAATAATTTGTCAGATAAATGGTCATTACACAAAACTTGTTGAAAGTGATTACTTAAATAGCTGGAAAACCAGTCTAAGGGCAGACCTCTTACACCACAATGTTGTAGTTTACGAAGTAAAATATTATTATCTATGATATCAAAGGCTTAAGACAAATTTAGGAATACACCAATAACTTTTTTCTTTTCTTCAAATGCATTAGTAGGCCTAATATTTTCAACTAGTAAGATGGCTGCGTGGCTGGTGCAATAATTTTCGATAAAACGAGAAAAGGAGTAGGTAGGCTAGAACACTGTCAAAGAGAAAATGCTCGCATGAAGTATTAGCCTACTTATGACATTACAAAAAGCACGGTGATGGTGATCGGTGGCGAGAGAAGTTATTGATTTTAATTTTTCGGAAAAATTAGGAAGATAAAATCAAAAATTCCCCACAAGTTGAGTTAAAAAACACTGGCCTTGGCTAAACTAAACGTGTCGGCGAACCAGATCAAAAAAAAATAATATCAATTCCTCAGAGCTTCTACAATTATAGACGTAGGCTTACGGTCTAGAGCAATGGTTTTGAACCTGGGGTCAGCGGACCCCCTAGTGGTCCGCGAATGATTTTGAGGGGGCCGCAAAGACTAAAGGGTCAGCAAAGGGTCCTCACCTTTTTTTGCACTGCACTGCTCTGCATTTGATTTGGGACGGAAAATTGGACGAGCGAGTTAAAGATGGCATGGGCCGCTAAGTGACATGTTAACGAGCCGTTAACCTTTTTTTATTGGTCCGCTAACGCTCCAGTTCTATCTTCCGTCTTTAACTGGGCCGCTAACGAATTGAATTGAATTTATTGGTATTTTCCACAGCATAGCACAGTAGTAGCAAAGGGTCACGTAAAACATCGCACGTAACAGTTCATTCATTTTGAAAACTGCACTAGCTAGGAAGGAATGATAGAAAGACCAAGATTGGTCATCTAGTCCATCACACCTGTACTAGCTATTTGTCCATTTTAAAACAAAATTATGCGAATTAGCCTATACCATACATTGTTACACCGGTACGATTTCTCGCAATCTATTAATGTATAAAGGTATAAACCTATCCAGTAGTGTTTATTGTGAGAGGTATTATTTTCATTTGGTTTATTTTGATATTTATGATGCAAATACAACAATCCTGATACTTGTGTGTTGTGGTGGTTTAGGGTTTATTATCATCAATGAAAAGATGCACAGTTTTGCACTTCTTTGAGATCTATTATCTCTGGCCTTAATGTTTTTATAGGCAGATATCAAAACTCAAAATTACTGGATTATACACAACAGCTTACTTAACCTGTTAACCTAATATAATGTTATCAGTTAGGCAAAGGAATAAACTACAGTTATCTTATTGTTCACTACTATCAAGAAGATATTTTTTTAACCGTTTACAATATCATGTGACTGTGTCACATTCCGTAATATGCCTGGATAAGCTATTTCACATTACTGCACCAGAATGCATCAAAGACTTTTGACCCTTTGAACTTCGATTTTCCTTCTAAATGTGATCGAAGATTCATAAAAAAAAAGAATTTGGGAGGCCGGGCTTTATTTTTGGGATGAATAGCCAGGTTAGGTTGGCCATACGTCCGGATTTCGGCCGGACAGTCCGGCTTTTGCAACCTTTATCCTCCAACCGAACTTGACCTAGGCCGGACGTACAAATGTCCTCCTTTTTTCCTACAGTCATAACATTGTAGCTGCAAACAATTTAAAAAGCATTAAAACTTATTTAAGGCAATGTAAACTGCTTTTTTCATTCGCACTTTGCATCCCATCTTTGCCATCCATTCCATCGTAGCATTGCATTATGTAACCTGTCATTATACTATGCAACAGAGCTGTCCAGGATCAGGATTCCAGGAGTAGACTCCGGCAGGATTTTTGCAAAATTTCGGATACAGGTCCGGATCAGAATTGCTAATTTTTGTACTTAAGCAGGATCAGGACCGTAACTAATTGTGGCTCTAGCAGCAACAATAACGTGAAAAATTTTCAATTTGGGCTAATCTATGGAAAAAACAGAAATATTTTGCAAAAAATTCTGCTCCACTCCAATGATTTCAAATTGACAAAATTTCTTGGATCTTTTGACTCATTGGCTGACAGGTGTCGGCTTGTGCTTGATTTGGTTCGTTTCGTGAGCGGTTGTGCAGTAGTTTTGAAAATGGTGCTGTCAATCCCGAGTTGTACCAGATTGAACCCAGCCCGTGGTACAGTAAACTAAAAGGCTAACAGGTAAAATCTTTGAGTCACGGACGGAGTCTAACCCCAATCAGGGCTCTTTTGAATTAAGCCTCCCTGTTCCATGTGTTCTCAGGTTCCAACTATGGTTGGAGTTAGGTTATAAACTCTTAGTAACCCTGACTCTAACCCACCATCATTGCAACAATAAAACTAAATAATACTGGTAAGATGCTTAATCAGACAGCACTAGAAAAAGCTTAGAAGCAACAAAACGATCAGGTGATACATGTTGTTTGATGCAATAACTGAGTGGGAGATCAAGATAACAACAGGAGAAGCATATTCTGTGTAAAGCTTATATTCAGATTGTTCAGATATGCCATAGATATAGTAGACTACATAGTTGTTAATTTTGCAGAACTGAGAATACCGGTATACTGATAAAGCAACAGTCTGACAATGGCCAAGCCAAAAAAATATGATGACCAGCTGATAAAAAAACTTTAAAAGAAAAGAAGCTTCTTCTAAAAAAGAACTCTACAGCGCATTCTTCTGTTTGGAAAATATTTTTGCAAGTTTTTCATGAGGAGCAGAACACAGGATATGTTCTGTGCAATGATTGCAATCAAGCCCTAAAGCATAATCGGGCAACCAGTGGCACAAGCCACCTGCAGCGACACATTGACCGATGTCCTAGCAAGAAAAAAGCAAATCATAATCAACCTGGCACTTCTCATAGTAGGCCTTTGACGCAAGCAACTATGACTAGCTTCGTCTCCAATGTGAAACCAATTTCGACATTTTGCAAAGAAGAGATTGCAAATGCTGCTGTTGCATTTGTAGCAGAAGATTTGAGGCCATTTTCAGCTATTGAGGGAAAAGGTTTACTTAAACTAGCTGATGCTTTAATTAATGTTGGAGCTAAGCATGGCAAAGTTGATGCTGCAACAGTGCTTCCTGCAAGAAACACAATAAAGAGACGAGCCGACAAACTTGCGAGTGCCACCAAAAAAAGCATTGTTGAAGAGGTAAAGCAAGCATTGGTACATAATTTCATTGTTGGAATGACCACAGACATGTGGACTGATCTTAAAAGTCGCCATTTTATTGCTCTGACTGTCCATTACATATCAAAGGGAACCAGCACGTTGAAGAAACACGTTTTAACAGTGCACCATTATACCGATGGTAAAAAAACTGGAGAAAATATAAGAAAAACCATCGAAGAACTTTGTGCTATTTTTGAATTGCCTTTGTCATAACAAAAACATGCTACTTTGTGACGGACAATGCCAGTAATTTTAAGGTTGCCTTAACTGGTTATCACAGACTGCCATGTGCATGCCATATGGTGGCAACAGTTTTAAATCACACTTTGCAATTAAGCTCAGTGAGCAAAACTGTTGAAAAAATCAATGAAAGCAGCTCTGATATAATGTATGTCACTGAGATTCGAGAGGCAGTGGCTAACGTGAAAAACATTGTGGCATATTTCAAGAGAACTGGTTTGAATAATAAATTGTCTGTTTCATTGAAGCAAAGTAATGAAACAAGATGGAATTCTACCCTGCTGATGCTTAAGACGTTTAATGAGCTACGGAAAAATACTGAGTCTGTATTGAATGAATCTGGACAGGAACAACGTTTAGTTGATGTGAATTGGACTGTAATTGAAATTTTGATGAAGTTTTTGACTCCTTTCCAAACAATTACGGACATTCTTCTGGCAGACAAACTTCCTACGATACACAAAGTGCACCAATGTTATCACAAAGTTATGACTTCAATGGCTGCTTCTCTCACTGATACTCCACTTTTGCAATTTCTGAAAAATCGTGGAATTTCTTGTTTAAAGCAAAAGTTTGAAATACACGACTTGCACATACTAGCTTTGTTTTTAAATCCAAAGTATAAAAGCTTAATTCCAATTAGTGAAGCAAAGCGACAAGGTATTCAGAGATTGGCCAAAGATTTGTTGAGTACCCAATCTTGTGATTCCATGGAATCTGTCATTTGTATCTCAGAGGGCCTACTGGTTTTCCAACTTGTAGTGTATCTGGGGAACACTCGTACAGTCATGATCATCAAAAAGGAACTAGGCTCATTGCATCCAATCTTGACAACGAGTTCTTGGAATGGGAAGATTCTGCAACAGACAATGAACATCTCGATGAAGTTGATCTGTATGTTCAAGCATCTTTTGATTTTGAAGCACTAGTGCTTAGCAACTCCATTGAATATGATATTGTTGCATTTTGGCAATGCATTGCAATCACCAAACAATATCCCAAGCTGAGCTGGCTAGCGCTTGGAATGCTTAGTGTGCCAGCCTCAGCGCTACGAGTGAACGAACATTCAGCCCATGTGACAATGTTTTACAGAAGAAACGATGCTCTTTAGGAGCTAACTCAATTGATGCAATTTTGGTGCTAAACAGTGCTAGTAACGCTGCTGAATAAAGCACTCATAATTATGACAGTCATGACTAATGTTACGGGCCTGATTATAAAATCAGGTGTTTCACTGTACACTCTGCTTGCTGTTTATCTTTCGTTTTAATCACGCTGTTTTTTGGGAAGGGGGAGCAAAACATTTCTGCATCGCACCTCCTTTTGTTCCAGGCCTGCTTATTTCAATGGACTTATTTTTTTAGGGCTGTAGAGTAATTTAAAAAACTTAAGCTCTGTCCAAGCTTGCCATATGTTTATGTTTACTGAAAGCATACTCGTAGTATTGCCAAAAACGTATTATAGCCAATAGAGTATTAGTTATTTCTTTGATATAGACCAAGTTTTTTTGCACGGTATAAAATGAATGTAACATGTTCAGTATTGCATAAGTTGGTATTGTGATGATACTATAATAATGCTCGAAGGTGCTATAGGATAGAAGCGTAGTGTTTTAACAGTAATTTTATCTTTCTATCTTCACTTTTTATTTTCACTATAATCGCTTTTTTATTTTCGCTAAAACAGATCAATAGACACTAGTAATATCTTGACAGTATGAAATAGTATTTTTCTAAGGTGTTGTTATGTATGGACAATCAAGACTCAACATCATTTTTGAAAAATGATCATTTTGAACCAAGAACTACATCTGAATCTTTTAAGATAAGCATGGTATCATCCTTTTTAAGGATGATTTTTTTGGATCAGGACCAGGATTCCACTTTTTGTAACATAACAGGACCTGGATCAGGATACAGGAGTAGTGGTTTCGGATCAGGATCGAATTCGGACCCACAAAATTGCAACTCCGGACAGCTCTGCTATGCAATGTGCGTTCACCGTTCATGCAACTATGTTATTCAACTTATTTATACATCACTCTGGCTATATTCAAGCCCGTTATTATTCAACCATGCAGCTTTTTTCTACCAGCGCTTGTTTGACTTTAGGACATTCTAGGCTGATGTGGTACAGAAGGGCAGGCAACGTTAAGCTGATCCAAATCCTTGGAAAATCATGCCCAAACGAAAGACTAGCTTTAATGAAATATGGAAGGAGGAATATACGTTCGTAAAAAGAAGTCAAAAGGGCCAGCATTTTGCATTTTGTTCGTTGTGTAGGTATTATGTGGAAATTGGTTCCAATGGCAAAGCTGCTATAGAAAAGCATGACAGCACTGATAAACATAAGTTTAATACACGTAGCGCAAACTCCGCTTCGATTCGACCACCTTTTGTACCTGAAAACTCGGCTCTCACTGATAAAATTACTGCAGCGGAACTTTGCAAGGTATACCATGCTGTTCAACACCACCATTCTTACCGTAGTATTGACTGCGGCGTCAAACTAGATCGAGAACTGTATGCAGATTCCAGTGTAGCCAAAGGTGTCACTTGCGGAAGAACAAAAGCACAATCATTATGTGTAAACGTCCTTGCCTCATATTCATTAAAATGTCATGTGAACTATATTTTGCTACACGAATTAGTGTTTTTCTTGGCCACGGACGCTTCTAACAAAGGTTCGCTAAAATGTTTTCCAATCGTCTTGCAGTATTTTCACATTGATGAAGGAGAGCAGCTTGTGTTATTTGACTTTTATGAAGACAGTGATGAATCTTCAGATGCGGTAAGCAAGCAACTGGTTAACAAGCTAGAAGCACACGGTGTGTCATTAAGTGAAGTGTCTTCCTATTGTCAGATAATGCTAGCGTGAACTATGGAAAGCATAACAGCGTTTTTCAAAAGCTGAAATTGGCTGAACCTGATATGTTAGCAGCGAATTGTCTTGCCCATATTTTGCACAATACTACCAAGTATGCTGCTGCGAAATTATGTAGTGATGTTGAAAACGTGCTGTTAAAAATTTAGTCATTTTCGGATGTTGGCTGAACGGACATCGACACTGAAGGAGTTTTGTGAGTTAGTTGATGCAAATGAGTGCAATATTTTGTCACGTTGTTACCAGATGGCTGTCACTTTTGCCCGCGATTGAACGAGTATTGCAGGGTTGGAGCGCTTTGAAAAGCTATTTTTAAACCTTGGGAGAAGATAATTGCCCTAATGTGTTGTGGAGTTGCTTTGGAGAAGACGACGAGTTAAGTAGAACGTATGAAATATATTTTTATTTTTTAAGCCATGCGTTGAAAATTTTTTCTGACACAATTTGTAAACTAGAAGCCAAGTCGTTCTCTGTAACAAACGTGTTTGGAGAAATGTCTGATTAAAATCAAAAATGAAAAGAAGACCAAGAGACTCTTACTTTGGTTTTGAAACTGCTTGCAAGCTGGAACAATTACATCCAGATTTAAAACGTAAGTGCATTTTGTACTTCTCTAACTTTTATGATAGAGCATTGAACTATATGTCAAAGCGGTACAACTTGTCGAGGGAAAATTTTCATGCAAGAATTGCCAAGTTGACCTTAGAAGGTGGTCTAACATTTGCTGAATTTGGTGCAGCAGCTTTGAAGTGCTGCAACATCAATAACCTCGGTATGGACGAGTTATACGAAAAGTTCAGTTCCATTGAAAAATACTGGAAACACCTGAGTTTCAGAATTTAAGTGTGGAACAACGATACTTGCATCTGCTAAAAGAGACTGAAAAACCTTTAAAAAGGTTAGTTTATTTCTTTATTCGGTTCCTAGTAGCAATGCACATATTGAACGGATAGTTTCTTTGATGAATACTGCATGGAGAGACGAAAGAAATCGTCTAGACATTGACACAGTCAAAGCAGAACTTCAAGTTAGCACTAACTTTCACGAAGATTGCTCCCAAATATTTAAACATTTGTTGAAAAACAAAGAACTTTTGCAAGAGGCGAGAAAAAAACTCAAATATAAAGGACCTGTGGATGTACTTGCAGCGAACTGAGACGTAAGTCCTCAACTGAGGCAAGGGCAACTGGCTATAGTATGGCCGCTATACTAAGTGCATAATAAATTGTTTTAAAATAAAAGTGAAGGTAAAAATTCATTGCTTTAAATGGTTCATGTAGTTTGCATTCCGTGTAATAGCGCTAATTAGCCAATGACTCGATCTCGAATTACCTTAGTTTAGGGATTTTAGTTCAGATGAAATGACAGGTTCATTTTAAGTTAGTAATGCCTACCGATACCAAACTTTTGCCTGATTCCGAGACCGAAAAAAATTACCGATACCAATCCAATTCCTATCTAATGTAATACCGGTACTTAACGTAACACTGAATTTATAAAAACTGTCACGCAATGTTGCTGCTTGTTAAAATTCGCTATGCAAAGATAGAGGTCATAAAAATATTTAGCTGAGGATAGACTAATGCAACAAAGGTGTAACATGGATCAAAGATTTTATATTATACAGAAATAGTATCCATAATTCCTTGGCCATACTGCTTACAAGTATGTTTATAACTTCAGCCTACCATACACAAAATTGAATAGTCAATAAAATACAATTTTTAAAATCAAACCCTTTCTATTCGCTTTATTGATTTTTTGAATCAGCACAAAATATGCCAATATTATTGCAAATCCCATAATTTTGAATTTCTTGTTGGTGATATGCCAAAGCAACCAATCTAAAAAAGTTAGCCTAAATACCACATGCTATTTGGGCTCACTTTTTTGGAATGTTTTTTTGCATATCAGATAATCTTACTGCATTGCTGACGCAAAAGCAACTTCAAGTTTTGCAATCCCAGTAGGCAAATATTGTTAATTTTAACCGCTAAACTTCAACTAATAAATTTTGCAGATAGTCTTGTGTTACTAATTTTTTAAATTATTTTTGAATGTTTGTTGCTGGTTAGCCTACTACCATTTTCATAGTCAAATCGGTTTTAAAAGAACCGGATCGGTAATTAGGCTACAGGCATTTTTGACCGATCCGATACCAAAAAAAAACACTGATTATACCGATTCCCGATACCGATTAATCAGTACATCACTATTTTAAGTGTCCTCCTTTTCAATCCTTTGGCGATGGTCACCCTAAGCCAGGTTGGTTACTGCTACTGGGCAAGAGGTTTCGGGCCGTGGGCTGTCTGGGTTGCAAAAAAGCCAACTCATGCCATCTCTAGTGTGCGGACGTGTTGACCTTTTTTATAATCTTCACTTGATTTTGGGCGGAAAATTGGACGTCGGTACTCTAAAATCGTGTCTGTTTGCGTTGATTTGTGTGGGGGTCCGCAACTACAAATTGCTTTTTCTTCTCTCAACCAGGGAGAGAGTGTAGTGATTGCGAAAGCACAGCGTATATTTCCCACACTATATTCATGTTTTAGTGACAAAATCATAACTTCCTATCTGACAGCTCTCACCTTTGCTGACTGTTAATGCTTCGCCAAATCGCCCGTCAGTCCTAAACTGAGAGCCGAGTTAATGAGGTGGCTATCGTTGTGATGTAGGCCTGGTAGACCTATCGGTACCCAAAGTTTAGCATGTGACTCTGTGATTATATCTGAGATATTGTAATTTCTGAAAATAGCTACCTATTCTATTTGAATAAGGTCATTGTACTTAAGTAAGGTCATATATAATTGAATAATACTAAACTCAAGAAACACTTGTGCTTGTTTATTGGAGTCAGATCACAGCGCACCGTTACAAGCTTAATGGGTCCGCGACTTGAAAAAGGTTGAAAACCACTGGTCTAGAGGTTTCAAGAAATTCAGTGAGGGCGGTGCTTACTTCGTCCACTCTTGTCAACGATTGAAGAAGCAACAACGAGAAGACTGTGTTACTCTATACAATGACTGTAGTACCGGTACTGTAGAACAATTAGAGATAGTCACTGAATAGCTTTTTTATACAAGGAGAAACTGAGGGGGCGCGCGCATAAGAGCCTCCCTGCGTACGCTATTGAACATGGGAGCAAATCCAGGGAGAATGGGGGGATGAATCCCCCCATGGCCTCCAATAATCTGGCAGTATCTCCCCAATATATTGCATGGAAGTGGAAACTTTCTTATACGAGCCAATTTCATCCCCCCAATATCGAAAAATGATCAATTTTGCTAAACCATTCCTCCCAACATCAAAAAATGGTCTATTTTGCTAAATCATCCCCCCAATGCTCAACATAAATTTGCACCCTTGTCAACCAAGCGTGATTTTAGTTACTTTTTTTCAAATTTCATTCTACAGACCAGAAAACTTCGTCTATTCTAGTGCCTTCCCAAGTTGAAACCTGAAAACTGCTGAGTCATGAGTATAGCTAGGCGACGTGTGTTTATTTTCAGTACGGACATCATTCTAGTTAGTCTAGTAGTCTAGATTGTGAAGCCAGTGGCGTAGCCATGGGGAGACGGCACTGGGCTGCTGCCACCTCCCTCCTTTTTGACAAAGTGTACCTGATTTGTGCTTGATGTAAGCCTAATGCTCCGAATCTAGTTTAGATCTAGACTAGAGGAATCAATTTAATTTTTCCAAACTCAACTGCTCAAAACAAGCTGTGCAGTTTGGAAAAATGGCGAAAGACCGTCAGTCAACTTTGAGCAGTTGAGGCAACTGCATCTTGAAGTATGTTACAAAAGCACAAAAAACTTAATCAGGTTACGGAAAGTTAGCCTAAAAAACAGCGTGTCTCTATTTATGAAATAGTACTGGTATGGCATAGTATGGAATAGTACCGGTATGGAATTAAAATAGTATGGCATAGTAAATGTGCATAGTACTCCAAATGTGCTGAATCCTTTATAGGCCATATACCCCAAAACTTCAAATGGCCCTTTTGTCCCAATGGTCCTAAGGCTGGTTTGTCTCAGGAATCAAAACATGCTGAGACCCATATCCCCTATTGCCCTGAGGCCCATTGGACCCAGAGCCCCATTTATGCATAGGATATGCTGCCACCATAGGATATGCATAGCATTAAATAGACTTTCTGCTTGGCTCTGTTCTTATCAACTAAACCTTGCTCCTGCTAAGTGCGAGCATTTGCATATTTCTCGCTCTAATAATTCTTTGGACCACGGTTTTCAAGTTTGTTCTCACAGTATATAACTGTCAAAACTGTTAAAGATCTCGGTGTTCTTATTTCCTATAATCTTAAATGGTCTCAACATATCCATCACATTCATTCTACTGCTTCTGTGTGTGCTTATCAGATGTTGCGTGCTTTTTCTTCTAGAAATGTTTGGACTCTACTTACAGCTTTTATTACTTATGTTTGCCCCAAATTGGAATATAATTCCCCAGTTTGGAGTCCATATCTTAAAAAAGACACACTCCTTCTGGAATCTGTACAAAAAAAGTTTACCCATAATGTGTTTTTGCACTGCAATATTCCATTTCACTCGTATGCTGATCGACTAGATAAATTAGGAATTAAGTCTCTGGAGTATCGTAGGTTACAATTTGATATTATTCTTATGTTTAAAATTTATCGCAAGCTTTCTGACTTACAATTTGACAATTATTTTGAACACTGTGATAGAAAGTATAACTTACGTTCTCATAACTTTAAAATTAAATCCAAACTTTGCACCAATACTGAACAATTTCGTAATTTCTTTTTCATTCGTATTATTAATGTTTGGAATAAACTACCTCATGACTTAGTTTCTGCACCCAATATTGTTATATTCAGAAACCGTTTGAAAAACTTTAACCTTTATTCTATTGCTTTTCTTACGTTTTGAATTATTTTTGTTGCACAGTTGCTGCTTTTCATTATTTATATTTTGCTATTCTTTACAGTTATTTATAGGTTTTTACTATATTTATTTGTAGTTGTATTTTTGTTGTGTTATTTTTCCTCACTTGTTGGTGTGCTTTGGCTTGTGACCAAGCACCATGGTGTTGTATCTTAAATTAAATTAAATATGTCCCAGTGCCCTAAATTAACATCCTATTCCTAGGGCCTATTTATTGCTTCAACCGTCCTGTCCTGAGGTCCTTTGCCCTAAATTAGGCCTGAGGCACATTTACCCTGAGCAGCTGTGGGCCATTCTCCCGCAATTTAACTCTTTGTATGGGCCCCTTTACTCTAGTGCCCCAAACGTCCTATCGCCCAGTTCTGCCATACTATATCACAGTGCCTTACCATGCCATACTATTCCATACTATCTGACTATACCAGTATACCATACTATTTCATAATTAAAGTGTTTTCTATTTATGGAATAGTATATATGGCATACTATGCCATACGCAGATACGGTACCAGTACTATTCTGCTCTGCTCAGATGGCCGAGTGGTATAGAGCATCTGTCTCATGAGATGTAGACTCGGTTTGATTCCGAGTTGGGTCAAACCAATGACTTTAAAATTGGTATTCACAGCTTTCCTGCTTGACGCTCAGCATTAAAGGGACAGTGTGGAGAGCAAGACGGCAAGTTTACTTGTGGTGTCGTTGGGAAAGGCACTTAGCGGGATTCCCCCATCTTGGTGTGGTAGACAGGTGGCTGGCAATTCCTAAGCGAGCTCGTATAACGCATTGATCGCTTTCTCGTGATAGGAAGATAAATATGCAACTAACTAACTATTCCATGATTAGAGAAACCGTAAAAAACACGGCGTTAAAACTTGATATAAACTACCGGTAGTCATATTTTTAAATCAGTAAACACTTCAACAATCAGCATACCCTATATACCGGTAGGCCTATCACAGAAAGAGAAATGGCAGACTGCTAGACAGAATTGCCAGATATACTGTATATGCCGGTATGTGAAAAACTTTTTTTGAGTGCTGATGAAGATAAAGGTCACAGGCACTGGTTCTTTCTTCACCTTTACGTTATTGTTACACTGTTACAGGGTGGCTGTGAATTACAAAAGTTAGACTAGTATCGGTAAACTAGTCTATTGATATCACAGGTATTATTGTACAGTACTTGGAATACAAGCTGCAAAGCAATTACACAGGACTTGCAGTGGCATACCAAACTGTAAATGTGCAGTTATGGAGAAAGAAGATAATTTTGGTGATGATGATAAGGTGGCAGACCATGGACCTCTCCAAAATCAAAATCCATTTGCTTTAGTATCATCATTTGAATATGGTATGGCAAGATCTAAACAGCTGAACTACAGTATATGACATCCTGTGCATGTACCATTTGCTCAGTGTCTTTTTTAAAGCATTGCGTGATTTTGTGGTACCAGTCTCAATAGGCCTACTCATTCATGAACATTAGCTACATGAATTATTCAGTACTGTTTGTGAGATGATTTGTTATGCTTCTACCAGTATGTATTAGATAATACAGCTACTGGGGTAAGCTTTTCCAGGTTACATGCGATCTGTTTGGCAAGTTTTAATAACTTGCAATTTATTTTTTATTTTAAACCATACTTTTTTACGGTCTGCGACATTTTGGCACGAAATGCACTGTAGCGCACTTTTCACAATTGTTTTTCTACTATTTTCAAAAAATTTTATAAACACCATTTTTACAAAAAAATTAGTCCTACTAAACACTGCACAGTGCAAAGGACGACAAAGAACCTCAAATTAATGTACTGAACACTGCGAAGTACGACAAAGGATCCTAAAATCCTAACCCTAGCCCTAACCTAACTCTAATTTAAATTCCTTTGTTGTTCTTTGCGGTGTTTAGTACATCAATTTGAGGTCTTTTGTCGTCCTTTGCAGTGTTCCAGTCCTTTGCAGTATTTAGTAGGACTGCAAAAAAATTATATTTGTAACCATGCTGCCAAGTGTTTTAATGTTTTCTAATTTCTTAATTACTGCAAGTAATAAGCAAATGAACCAATTGATGTATATATAGCTATACTTAAGAAAACGTTGCAGGAAAAACTAATGCGAAGTTAAGGTTAAGTTAATGATAAGCAATGACGTATTTCTATGTTTAATTAATTGTATGATTCAGAGGACTTTGCGATAATCATAATTATTTTGTTCAATAAAGAACAAACAAAGTCCTTTGAATTGAGCAATTAAATAAACGTACAAATGAGTCGTTGCTTATCGGTTACTATAACCTTGACTACACATTAGTTTTTCTTGCTTAAATTTTCATAAATATACATCAATTTCGCTTATTCTTTCTGTCAAATTGCCCCTAACTATCGCAATGTCCTTCAAATTGCACATTAATTAATAACGTTTATATAATTAAGTCTTTGCCCACATCTGTGACTTGACCTTGACTAAACATTTATTTTTTTACTTAAGTTTTCACAAATCTATGTTTATATGTTGACTCGCTTGTTTCCTGCAGCAATTAAGTAGCTTAAGTTTAGTAAATAAAAACATTGGCGCAAACCAAAAATATCTTGCTTAAATCCAAAAACCTTGTTCGTTCTTTATTGCACGAAATAATCAACGCAAAGTCCTTCAAATTATGCAATTAATTAAACATGGAAATAAGTCAAGATTGCTTATCGGTAACTTAACCCTTAGTACGCATTACTTTTTTTGTCTAAGTTTCCATAAGTATACATCTCTTAATTGGTTTGCTTGTTTCCTGCAGCAATTAAGTAGCTTAGGTTAAGTGAATAAAACATTCGCACAAACAAGAAATATCTTGCATAAATCTAAAACCTTGTTTTGTTTTTAATGCAACAAATAATTATCGCAAAGTCCTTCGAATTATGCAATTAGATAAACATAGAAATACGTATTTGCTTATCAGTTACTTTAACCGTGACTACACATTAGTTTTTCTTGCTTAAGTTTCCATAAATATACATCAATTGGTTCGTTCGCTTATTACTTGTTAGAAATTAGAAAAAATTAAAACACTTACCAGCACAGTTGCAAACAAGGGCGTTGGAAGGTGGGGGTTGGGTAGGGGGCTGAAGCCCTCCTATATTTTTTTCAGCCCCCCATAGAAATTTTGAGACCCCTTCAGCCCCCCCTTTGCAAAAATTTATTACTGCATTACACCTTATTGCACTTCAATGATAGCTTAAGGCAGAGGTCACCAAACTACGGCCCGCGAAGTGATTTCATCCAGCTCGCCTCGCTGGCAGGCGAGCAAAAGAAATAACAGCGGCACTGAACCGCTTAGCAAAAATTTCCCAAACATTTTGGACTTGCCGTTGTTGTAGAGCTAGACGCAACCTTTCACTGATTCGTATTATGACATCACAAACTTAAAAACGCCATTGTTGTTAAAAACGTTTGGTTGTAAACCTTCTGGAATGCCAATTGACCTGCAATTAGAACTCATAGATTTGCAAGCTAACAAAGTATTGAAAGAGAAACACAAAGAAGGACAGCTTGTGGAATTTTACCGCTCTTTACCTGACAATGTGTTTCCAAACCTGAAGAAATTCGCTTCTAAGATGGCATCAATGTGTTGGACAACTTATGTTTGCGAGCAAACTTTCTCAAAGGTGATGTATGTGAAGTCGGAACATCGTACAAGACTGACCGATGGCCACTTGAAGGCTGTCCTTATGGTTGGGTGCTGCACCTCTATACCAAACGTTGATGATATTATGAGAGAAAAACAACAATTTCATAAATCCCACTAGTTCTGACAATTTCGCAATTTCAGCTTACATAGTTGGTGTTACATATCTTTTGTAATTATTTTTTTCGTAACTTTTTCTTTTTTTTCTTTGGCAATTCATTAGGCTCTCACAACCTTTCGATTTTCATCACAACTTTGCTCTTCCACCGCTGACTTTGTTATTTATTGCGTTTAATTCATGCCGATGGAGATTATAAATATTATAATTGCTTATTTTTTCGCAATTTGCATCCGGCCCGCAGCCGTTAATCTCGCAGCAATCCGGCCCTCGGAGCAAAAAGTTTGGTGACTTCTGGCTAGGCATCACTAATTCTTCGTTTCTTTTCTTCATTCATACCATCAAACCAACATACTAACTTTTGCAACTTTATGACAAAAGTGAACAAAATCGCAAAAACTGTTGGATTTCCTGGTAGCTTCGTGTAGAAAGCTCTTAGAGCTTTATTATGATGTCACAGTCAAATTTTTTCCAACTTTAAAAGAAACTTTAGGGCAAAACAACAAGATATCAAATTAGAATTAGTTAGCTTATCGTAGAAGCAGTGACGTAGCAAGAAATTTTAAAAGGGGGGAGGATTATTTCCACTATTTTTTCAAGCGTATTTTTAGGGCAGATGAAATATGAAGCTGATTGATAAACAAGAAAAGCTCTAGTGGGTCTGGGAGCATGCTACCCCAAAAAAATTTCGAAAATTTACATGCTGTAATGGCTATTTTAGTGCTTTTTGAATAATTTTCAAGCAAATTCTGTTGAAATTTTTCAACTCTGATTCTGAGTGCTTCGCCCAATGTGATGCATTTTGTTCGCACATTTTCGATTATGCGAACTTAAGGCGTAAGGCATATTTGCTATCGAAGAGGTTCTAAATTATAAAAAAAATTGTTTACATCAAAAACATTTTTGAAAGTAGCTGGTGGGTGGATGTATACCCCTCGTCCTATACCCCCCTGGATCTACCCTTGGCCACAAGCTACAGAAACCATCAAAAAAGTCTTTTCATATTTCAGCCACTTGGTGCCATCAGTTTGTTTTGTTTTTTCTAAAAAGCCGAGTCAAAAGGAGGGGAGCATGGCACAATGCCTCCCCTAAATACGCTCTTGCCTAGGAGCCTGAGACTAGGAGCTTGTGAACGGATAAGCTCATTTAAAGGATTTTAACACGTTTACGAAGGTCGAGTAAGCTAGAGGAAAGCTGGAGTTATCAAGTAGTCAGAAAGATGATCGTAAAAAGTGCGCTGCAACGCATTTCACTCCCAAATGTCTTGCACCCAAATGTCTTGCGCCTAAATGTCTCGCGCGCAAATGTCTGCGCTCAAATGTCGGGTTTCGACTTTTTTATACTGGTATTGCTATGAAATATGTTATCGGCAGTGTTTAGAGCACTAGCGGCCTTTTTCTTTTAAAATTGCTCTTTGTACACACCAACCACTGTTGCAGTGGTGAGCAATAACGAATTACAATCGTAATTCGTTACTGCAACGAGGTACTTTTTGAGTAACTGACTAACGGTAACGTCGTTACATTTGAAAAGAAGTAATAAATTGCGTGACGAAATTACTTTATTAGCGATATTTCAAAGTTACTAGTTACTCGTTACTATTTCACAATGCACTTCGTTGTTTACGTTAAATGAAAATCTTGAGAAGTTAAAATAACAAAAAATAACCAAATATCTCGGGTACGATTTAACTTTAAGCAAATGCGTTTGACTTGTAAACCAAACAGGTTTGCGATTGACGGACAGAAAGTCCAGACCAGACTCCAGCAGTCTAGCACCTTTCGAAAATTTTTATTCACAGCGACATGCAGCTGCTGCTGAAAGGGTAAAGTTTCACACTTTGCTGGGAAACGAGAAAACATGATACAACAAAGTGAGAAAGCGATAGAGCGCCAGATTTCGTTGGTGCCTTTTATGCGAAGCAGAGATTTTTCGAAATTCTCTTCGAGTTGCCAGATGCGCTGCTTTTCCGCCAGATATGTTTTTTTTTAATTTCTTCGGCGGGCGTATTACGCTTTTTCCGGGTGTGAATATTTTAAGGTGGGTTTGAAAAAATCACATTGCCGATTTCTAAGATTCGCAAGGCTTGATTGATGAAAAATATGTGATCAAGCTCAAGCAAATTTGTTTTTTTTTACCAGTTCAAAATGACTTGCGTTTGCACGTAGTTTGTATGTATCTGTTTTATTTCTATTTTAAAGCACGTAGAATTTTCAACTTACAGACTAATAGTGTTAATTGCTTGTTTAAAATCTTAGGGTAGATCTTTTACATTAGGAGAAATAAGCTACGTTACTCTAGTCTGAAACAGGGGTTTTTAAATTGCTTTTGAGATTTGTGGTTATCTATTCCAAAGGCAGCAGTGTGGCCTTTAGTTTTGCGAACACAAACGTAGCTATGGTATTTTCTTTTTGATTTTAGGCTTTGTCAGGTTAATAAGTTGAAACGTATTAGTTCTTGATAGAGGTATTTATCTTGGTAAAACAGCTACTAAACGTGCATTGGTAACACTTTTTATGATTTGGATATTTTGGGCTGTAATTTTTTGTGTGTTTCGGCCCATTTTAGCTTGTGTTTTTGTAACTTTTGGTTATGTCTTTCAAAATCTGCGACACTAAAGCCCATATGCGACCGATTTCCAACAGAAAGAGTCCATCAAAAACATTGTGTCTAATTGAACATCTGCCAAAAAAGGAACTTTTCAATATCCAGGTTTTCCTGCTGCAAATTTAAGAGAAATTTTTTAATATATAAGACTGCCCTACCATATGGCGCCGCTGTGAAAGGTTAATTTCACTGGGAAAGAACGTTTTGAAACTGAAGCCGGTATTTTGAAACGATGGTCTTTTTATGAAGAATCATTGCGGTGTGTTGATGTTTGAATGGCTGTGCGTACTAGTTTTACCATTTGTCATTAACTTCAAAAAAAAATCAAATCATCATTATATTCGCCGTATTATGCCGAAGCGTGTAAAGAGTGGCGTGGCTCATTTTCTTAAGTTAGCACCTGGGCAACACACGTTCAAACTCCGAAGAAACGTCGCAACATTCGCTAGCGGTTGGCGACGCTGTGTCCGATCTGACCGGGTCAGGAAACAAACCCCAGACCTACCGCACTGATAGCGACTGTCGCTGTATTGTGATGCCATTCGGCCAAAAAGGAATCTTTTAATGTCTTTTCGGTATTAAAATTCGTTCCTGCTACCAGTGATTTTTAAGGCGTTTTGAGAAACCAAAACGGTCTCTCTAATTTTTGTAATGGTTTCTCCAATACGTTTCTTTCCCATGTTGTCTAAATAGGTACACTTACAGCATATTTAATCACAATAATTTTTGGTCTTTTAAAACTTGTAATTGTCTTAACAGTTGAACCTTAAGAAAAAACACTGCCTACTACGCACTGCAGCTGTTCCGGATTTAGTGTAAACAAAATCAGAAAAAGAAATCTTTATTGTACTCGCGGTTTTACGCCGAAGCGAGTAACGAATGGCGTGGCCCGTCGTTGGTGACTGCGGTGTGCGGACTATGTCCGACTTGACCGATCGGAGAATCGAAACCACGACCTACCGCACAGGCAGCGATGTCTTTAAAAACTACGGTTTTAATGTAAACCAACGTTGAAAAAAATTGAAAGTAACGTGTAACGAAAAGTTACAAGTTACATTTTCAAAACGTAACGGTAACTTAGTTACAATTTTTTGCGAGTAATTGTAACGGTAACTTCGTTACTTTAAAAGTAACGAGTGCCCACCACTGCACTGTTGCATTAACTTTAGGTCTCCAACCCTATCCCCAATCTCTCCCCCCCCCTGACTGAGTTCTTCATCTTCATCCTCCTATCACGAGAAACATAGGATGAATCCAGACTCGCTTAGGAGTTGCCCTCGTTTCCAAGTTTTTCCGGTTGAATTTTCTTCTGACTTCTTTAGTTTGCTACTTGCTAGATTCCACCAAGCAGAGATAATCATCGTAAAGAATCTTATTCAAGGACGCAACAACGAGACTAGGTTGGGAGTTGAACCATTAACCTAGCTCCAAACCACTGCGCCACGCTGCCGACTGTGCTCTAATACTCCTAATTAAATGTTTGAAATTACTGCTCATGACGTCATACCAGAGTGACACCAACGTCATGTAAAGAAACAAACAAGCAGCCCAGTGCAGCAGCGTATTTGATAATAGAAACCGGGCTGGTGCTCTAGACACTACCAATGTTATTTGACTGACATTGCATGCTTTGTTTTGTTGCAGCTGTTTCATTTCTTGAAAGTTATGGCTGGTTCATTTTATTCCTCATCATAGTCATATTTGTTATTTGGACCAACATTCGAGATCCTTTGAAACGGTTGTTTGGACAACGCAAACGTGATTATTCCATCACAGATAAAATGAGTGAGTTTTTGAAAGTATTGATGTCTATTCTGCATTTTTGTTACAGATACTTGCGGCTTGCTATGTGGTTAAATCCCACTATTTGTAAATACACTTTGTTTTGCACATTGTACAAACTTGTTATTAGCAACGTAAAAAATGGATTTAGCACTTGCTGATTCAGTGATTAATGTCGATTCATAATATAATTTTTAGTGCTCACAAAATTCTGTTAATTGCTGTACATGTTTGGAAAAAGCAGAATTAGTTGTATAAATATGCTTTGCTGCAATTAATTTATTTGCAACATTACTTTACCAATTGCGAGACTAAAGTCAAGTTTAAAATTGGGTTTCATTTTGGTAAAATTTGATGTGGTGAGGTGCAAGTCAATATGTGATGCAAGCCATTACAAAGCTTCATTGAAATTTTAAAATAACGCTGAAGAATTAAACAACTTAGGTTTGGGCAATTGGATCTCTCAAATGCAAGGTGTGCTTAACAGAACTTTTGACTCAAAATCCTCGTTCATTGCTTGAAATCCGGTTTCAAGTAAGATCTATAAATTTGGACCTGTAGGATTGGATTACATTTTTTAAGAATTGGATATATCGTTCAACTGATGCCAAACTGTTCTGGGCCTAAATGCCACCACTAGTTCATCTGGCTGGCCTTACCCATACAAGATTGTCAAATGTCTTTCAAAGCAGAAACTTCATCAAGCTATGTTGTGTAGCTCCAGAACAAGTGGAGTCTAGAATGCGATCTATGGATGAGGCACGGATGCGAATGCAAGAGAAATATGACAAGTTGGTGAAAGAACGCGCTGAAAAGCTACAAGCGGTATGATCACTTGCTTTTTTTTTTATTCACTTTGCTACGATTTAAATAATTTGTACCAAATGCAATAAAAGCTGGTGTTATTAAAGTTAATGCAGTTGCATTTTATTGGTTTAGCGGTTAGGCTACCTCAACCAACCGTCACGTTGTAAAAATTATAACCCCTCCCCATTTTAAGTTTTCGAGTCAACCTTTTTGCTTTATTAACGATCGCCTACACTCGCCGATGGGGGAAGAGTATTTTGAAGCAATTTCTATGTAAGATTGTCATCTTTCCTAATGCCCCCACTACTGGTGTTGTGTTTGTGTACCTAATCTATGGTGTTATGTGAAGCCCATTTTTTTTTCGCAGAAAAGGTCGGTTGAAAGCATTTTATTATTTTTTAGCAAGAGGAAGAAAAGCGTCAAAAAAGAATTGATGATCACGAAGCTTTGAAGCAAGGGAAGACGCAGTCTGGAACACAACAGAAAATGAATATTGTAAGATTTTACTGTTGCGTAGCGTGATTGACGCTACCAAAATCAACGTCAGTCAGAACTGTACTGGTAATCGTTTTCTTATCCGACAGAAGAACTCAAGTTGTTAAGTATTGCTAAAGCATGAAGATGGAAATTAACTTAAAAGACAAAAACATAAACTCCTCGAAAAATGATGATCGCTGGAGAGCTTGACCTCAACTTTCATCTGTCTATTGCCTCATGATTATGTCTTACAATATTTAATTTTCTTGACGCGATATTTTTGTTTTAGAAAAGCGATTCTCAATCCTCCACCAACGTGATAAAGCGTAATAAAGATTCAAAGCCAATGAGAAGTAGTGGTAAGTTAGCATCAATTTATTCTATGTTGCTAATACGTTTCTTGCTTGATATATGGTCGCATTCAAGAAGAAACTCAACGGTAAAAAACCTGTAAACGTTTTTAATGGTTTAATTACAATCACAACTGCCCAGACACAGCTAAAATAACGCTTGGACGGTCGTTTCTGCCCACTGCTGGTGCCAGTCAAAGCTTTTAGCCTAATCTCTGCTGGGCCTCATGTGATGGTGCAAAAGAGTTTTCGAATTGCACTTTTTTATACGTCAACATGAAGGAGATTTCCGTACAAGCTAAAATTGACCGTTGGTTGACGTCATTATACTGAATAAATAGTGAAATGATTTAAATTTTGGTACGTTGTGCATGTGGAAAAAATTCCCTTAAAACAGCCCGTTTTGAAATTCAAAATTTTTGATTTGAAGTCTTGGAAAGCCATCGCTTGTTTTTTTATATGCCCAGTAATCTTTGCATCAATTGATAAAACCTAACATATTGGTTGTCAAAGCATTGAAATGTCTTCTAGATTATAATCCACTCTCTGGATCGTCATCTTCATCTCGATATAGACCCAATACTCGACCATCTCGCGGTGGATGAGGTTAATGTACCCGTGGTGTCAACTTGAAAAGTAGAAGTACATTACCACTGTCAATCTACTTATCGAACACTGCGGCTTTTTGTACATAAAATTTTGGCGACTAACTCAGAGGAGACGTTCATTAGCGATTTTCGTCCGAAAATGTTATTTTATCAGCAAAAATCTGAGACTTGAATAAAAAAGACAGTGCTAGTAAATCGTGCGAACTACTAGGCTACTTATTTTCGTATCCAGCATATGTGGAATTAACTTTTAATTACAGAATGGTCTCAGATCTTTGACTTGGTTTGTGCAATGTATTCCTTTACCTAAACTGCTTCAGTTTTGCTAAGGCCGGTAAATTTTAAGTGTTTCTCAATTATTGTAAATGATCATCAGCTATTAAGAGACTAACCGGATTGAAGCTGATCAAGAATGTGTTAAATGAATTTTCAGATTCTGCAACCGTTCAATGTTGTTTTCTTTAGTATTGCAGTATTTGTGTTCCTTAGCAGAAATGTACATGTCGCAGGACTAGTTTTAACTCGTGCGCTATTGAATGTCTCCTTCAAGTTTACATGATGCGGATTTCCTAAATGCAGTTTTGCACAGAAGTCTGTTGAATATGCCGCCTACGTTTGTTTGCTTACATTGGTGCACTTACTGAGATTATGGGTTGCACCAACATTGGTACATTCGGTAGCCTAATTTAACAGTTCAACCATGCGTTACTGGTAACCGATGTTGGTGCTTGACGATAAACGTGTTAAGTTTTTATGAAACAAAGTTTATTGTAAAAATATGCTCGGTTTGTTACCGTGTGCTTCATTCACACAAAACAGATTATGGTCTTCATAATGCAACAATACAAATTCCTGAGTTCCAAAGTGTGTTGTGTAATGTGTCAAGACTGAACGTTATGTAAAAGTGTAAAGAACGACATCACGCTCAATTGCTCATGGCTCAGTCTAGAATTGATGTGAAAGTACTGGTCTAGAAATGAAAATGTATTGATTGCTACCTCGTGGTCTTCCAGAGGATACTCTGTGGCCCCTTTAGGGGGCCCGGGTTATCAACCGTGGTCCTCGGGCCCCCTAGACTAGACGTTTGAACCGAAAGTCGATACCTTGCAACGTTTCAACTTTCCATTAACACACTGCACTTAAGAACCATGTTTAATATGGGTTTTACAGGCAAAAATGCTCAATAATTTCGAAACACTTTTCAGTCGCGCTACACCACACGTAAATAAAAAATCGAAAATTGAACAGCTTCAACATTAACTAACCTACTATTTGCTTCACAAATTTGAGAATTATTTGCGTTTTAAAACAAACCACGTATAGCTCCATTTACTGTAACTTTGATTTCACGTAAGTATAAAAAATTTATCTGCATTATCATTTAACATTTTGCTGCGCAGGCTTCACGTGCGAGGGTTACCACGGTTTTCCAAATCTTTGACCTGAAAGCGAAACAAGAAGGTAAAATTTATTGCAAGTTGCAGCAGGGGTTCTATCTATTTAACTTAATTAAACTTCCTATTTAAGATGCAAAAAGCAATTTAACGATTTTTTTACAAAAAAAGCTCCCTGATAAGAATCATAAACTATAGAAAATTTCTATATAAATGAATTCAACGAACCTTGTAAATTCTTACAATCCAATGCTCAGTGGTATAAGCTTCATCTAAAACATCGAGTTCAAAATCTTTGTTGCCGATTTCAGCTGATCTTACTCTATCGTAGCCAGAAGGTTTATCTGAAACAACAAAGCGCAAATTCAAGTCACTGCATAATGCATATATGGTGCGCAATTTGGAAAAAACAATACGTCCTTCGAATTACGTTTTTTGAGCTTATGCAAGTTTTATCAATATATTTAGACCGTAATTTGTCCGATATAAAATCGAAAATTGCACTCCCTAAGTTAGACCAAAACGGCCCGATTTATTTTACGCGTGTTTTTAGGTCCGACTTCGTTATATCGAACAAATTATATTGTCCAAATACGCTAAAAAAACGTGGTTCACAAAACGCATTGTTTTTTGTCCCCACACAGTAAACTGCCTCTTTAAATGAGTAACCTCTAAACGAGATTTCCTAACATATGGTGCATTGCTACAATTTAGGGTTGGGTCCATTTTTTATTTTTCAATTTTTTAAATTCAAAGTTAAATTCATTGATTTTGAAAAATTCAAATTCATGAAGATTTCGCGAGCGGATTCAAATTCATTGCATTGCGAAACCTTCAATTTCACTTATTTTCAAGGAACCAATGCAAAATTTAAGCTAGAAGCGAAACTCGCCACTTTCAAATCCGTAAAACCGGATAATTTAGACATGATTAGTCGATATTCGGTATGTCTATCAAATAGGCTTTTAAAAACAAATATTTTTGAGTAGTACTAGCGCGAGGTGGTTTTTAGTGGCCCGCGACGTAATAAGTTTGTAAGTAGACTTTTGAAGGTTTAGTATTTTTGTCTAGGTTCATATAAATTTGCCGTCGAAACACACCAAAATTACCATGTTATCTCTGTTATGGGCATACCACCCAAACTCTTGCATGACAAATTTTTCAGATTTGGTTTACATGGGTGCAAGGTGGCAAGTTGCACGCAGTGTTGCCACCATGTGCAACTACAGCGACTTATCAATCATCATCACCTCGTGCATCGCGTAGAATTTATCAAAATTACGGAGCTTCTTTCGTCACAAAAGCTTAATTTTTTATGTTCAAGTTATTGGGTTCTGCTCACTGCTGGCAGTTACTGCCACCTGCTAGCATTAGTGGACAGAGGAGGTATGGGTTAATTGAGGTACTGTACGAATAGTACCGGTAGCAGAATTTAATACCGGTTAATGGTTTAGCAAAAATGAGCAAATCTCTGAGCCAAAAACGTGAATACTACGACGAAAAACGGAGTTCTTAAAGTAATGGAAAGTCCCTATGCCTGGTCTGTCAAGAAGCAATATGAATATCTGTCATGAAAGAATATAACCTCAAATGTCATTGAATATACAGGCCACTGTGTATAACCGACATGAAGCTAAGTATAACAATACCAGACGGCAAGAAATTGTTTATTATCAGAGGGCTAGAAATTACTGTTTAAATTCTTACTCAAATTACATCTTAATTGGTATTTAAGTGTGGTAAAAAGGGTTGCGGCCCGCAATAAAATTTCCTCATGCGAAAGTAGCCCGCAGCAATAAAAAGGGTGGGCAAGCCTGTACTAGCGCATTGTACTAAGGGAATTCGTAGATCTAATCAAAGTCGGATCTATTACAGAATAATTGTAATAGTATAATTGAATGAAATTTATTACACTTTCTAATGTAATTCAAATTATAATTGCAATTGAGTTTTGAGGTGCAAAATAATTTAAATGTAACAGAATACTGTTTGGGTGCAATTGTAATTGATTCAACCTACTGTAGGTCAAATTAATTGCAGAAAAAAGTTATAATACCAGGTACAAAAATATCGTATTTTTTATCAGAAAACAGTTGGCTACCTTTCTATTAATGTTCTTATATCTCTTGCCTGATGGTAAAATAGATACATTTTAATAAACTTATTTTGAAAATTGCTAAGGTAGAAGACAAATCATTCTTCTTTTGCAATTTTATTGTTTAAAACTGCCCTAAAAACAATTTCAAAGAAATGGGTGCCGTTTACCCGGTGTATTTCGCAAGTTCACTAGGAAGTTACCTATTATTGCAAAAATAACATTAAACCACCTTGCAACGTTACATCACAAACTTTGGGCTTGCTAGATAAATTATATGGAACGTTTGCACTATGTGCTGATATAAACCACTTACAAATCGCTACTTTTGCTGGATAAAATCTAAGTCGACAAAATCCAAATTTGTCGAATGTTTAATTAAGATGTTCAAATTCATTGACTTTGAAAAAACGAAATTCATATTCATTGATTTTGAAAAAATGAAATTCAAATTTATTGATTTTGAAAAAACGAAATTCAAATTCTTTGACTTTGAAAAAACGAAATTCAAATTCATGAAGAAATCGTGAGCGGATTCAATCCAACCCTACTGCAATTCGACTTTTGATTCGCTATTGGTAACTCCAAACCCAATACAATCGTAGTATTAAACAACACTGAATAATTATACTCCTTAATTTAATTATTTACTGGTGCTAATTCGGACAGTGCAGTGAAAGACCTTAAGAAGGTCATCAACTGTGCAACTTTACTGAACGAATGAAAGAAAAGCAAAACAAAAGCTACACAAAACACGCATGCAAAGTCAGAAGTTATATCAAACTAATTCAGTTCCACCATACTCAGATATAAAAAATAACTTATTTTACCTGAGATGACTTCCTTCTAATATAAGGTTTGTATATCGTTTAGAAAACGCGTATTGCGATAACGACTTAATGGTGATTGGAATTTTGTTCCATATTTTGACTCCAATGCAGTTTAGTGAGGAATAACCATCGCGCAATTGCATTCTTGGCACATAAAGATTTTTTTTGACAATTGATCTAGTACCATAGTTATGCTGATTTTGCACAGGATTGAAGATACCATCAAAATTGTTTGGAAGTTTGTCATTGTGATCGTATCACACTATCTACAACTCATAGATGTCTTTAAATTGTTGGATATGCATTGACTTGTATAACGTGCACATTTTTGTGTGGTCTTCAAGAGATTTTAAATTAATTTAATAATCCTTAAAATTTTGTTTTGCAATGCTTGGACTTTATTGATTAATTTTTTGTTGATATTGCCTCATGCTACAATGATGTTGCCTCATGCTACAATGCCGTATTTTGGGTAAGGATACACAAAGCTATAAACAGCTCAGATGGCCGAGTGGTATGGAGCGTCTGTCTCGTGAGCTGTAGACTCGGGGTTTGATTCCAAGTCGGGTCAAACCAATAACTTTAAACATTGGTATTCACAGCTTCCCTGCTTGACGCTCAGCATTAAAGGGACAGTGTGGAGATCAAGCCGGCAAGTTTACTAGTTGTGCCGTTGGGAAAGGCACTTAGCGGGATTCCCCCATCTTGGTGTGGTAGACAGATGGCTGGCAACTCCTAAGCGAGCTCGTATAGCACTTTGATCGCTTTCTCGTGATAGGAGGATAAAGATGCAACCAAATAATAATAGAGTTGGATCATCATTTTCTTATCGACGTGATGTCGCATTTTTAATGAGACTCCAGCTGCTTTGGCAAGTTTGTTTATAACATGATGAACATGATTGGTTAGTCCATGCAAGATCTCTGCCATTACAATTCCTAAGTATTTCACTGTTTCTACACATGGAATATTAGAACCTCCTATATTGATCGAAAAGTTTTCAAGAAAATTATTTTTCTGGTTTAAGCCATATAGCAAAAATGCAGATTTGGAGCAATTCAAGGACAGATGATTAAATTTCATGCAGTTATCAATTAATTGAGGTTCTTCAAACCATTTTTTGCAAATTATTAACATTTTTACCTTTTATTATTAAAACAGTGTCGTCAGCAAATAGATTTGGGTGAAATTTAGTTTGCTGAGGCAAACCATTGATGTACATTCAGAAAAGTAATGGTCCAAGTGTTGAGCCCTGTGGTACCCCACAAACAATTTTGCTTCTTGCTGACTCTGTGTGATTGCATTCAGTGTATTGTACACGATCAGATAAATACCTTTGCAGCAATTTGTAAGGCTGAAGAATTGCTGCGAAAGTGAAAAATTTGCTTGGCCGACTCAAAATAATTCATTGGTCTTTCAATTTAAGTCTGTAAAAACGTCTTCCCATTAACCAACACCCGGTTAACAACTGGTGAACCTACGTGCTAAGTAATGAAACCACACAAACATGAGGTGAGTAGGGTGACAGCCAACAATATAGCTGCTAAAAAACAATATTAAAAAAATCTAACTTTGCTCTGTGTAGACTTGACCGAAGCGATAGTAGCACATCTTGTACATCATGCAGTTTTGGAGGACTTGAGACCCATCAGCGTCCACTCGAAATTCTCCAGTAGGAGTGTAGTAGTCAGACTCTTTAATGTGAGCTCCTCTGTCAGTAGAACCGCCGATTCTTACCATCCAAAGAAATTTGTTGATGTCTGGAAGAGAGTGAAAACCGGCGATCATGCTGAGGGTCGCCTAGTATCCAGGAATTGCCAAATAATTTCAAGTATTTATAACCCTAGCGTTTAGCGCTTAGCATCATGTGTAGAGAATTCGTATGCATTGAGAAAATCTTACCAAATGACCGAAAAGTTACCACGTTACGATGAAACGACAATTTTCGAAGCACTACTGCGAGAAGTTGCACAAAACCAGCCACGTAGTGAGACTTTAGTTGTAAATTGACATCACTCTAGTCTACGTCACATAGACATTTACGCGCATATGTGCGTTTAAAAGCCTTACCATCAGATGAATATCCTGTCAATCCCCCAAATATAACTAGAACATAATCAACATCCAATTCTCTCATTATTTCGTATGCTTTGTCCTCAGTAGAAGCCATCGCCTGGCCAACTCTTGATATATGGGTATTATTCCACGTATTGTTATCCACCAAAATAGTACGGTTCGCCATTGCTGTGATTTGATAGCCGTAATCCCACCATGACATGACCTTGGAATTCTGTAAAAGAAAATTTTGAAAACTTAAAAATATTTTTCTGAAAAAGTTGAGCTACTAGCCAGTGACCCTTAACTGGATAAAACAAACAAAAACCAACTGTTTTGAGAGCGCAAATGGTTACAAAAACAAAGCTCTCATAATCTTACCCCAAACATCTCGATTTCTTAAGGTATTTTGAGTACCGGTACCCTATTAGGGTGCCTAACGACGATAAACGGCTTCCTAGAATCTGGTAAAATTATGTCATGATACCTATTTTGGGGCACTTAACAATTTCCTTAACTGCTCATACCTCTGGAGTATTATGTTTGAGCCAGTAATAAGCCTCTCTGAAGTCGTCAAAGATAATACGGTTTCCGTCTCCACCTCTTGCACTCAATACAATAGAAGGGCTGGAATACGCCTCGGAAGTGACCCAAACTGAATGGAAAGCGAACAAGGCAAGGAAGAAGGTCATAGCTCCAACGACTGCAGTTGCAATCTGTAAACCAAATCTATTTGCAGGAATTTTCGTAATGATCTCCACAATTTTTTACAGTGACAGAAAAAGCAGACAGTCTATGTACCTATAATATAAAATTGAGTTGGAATCGCCAAACAAAAACATTCTACTTTTGAGCAACCTTGTTGGCAACAAGGCATTTTAATGGCAATTTACAGCTACAATAAATGCTTACATGAAAAATATTTCACATCCGCATAATTTTGATTAAATTAACAATACTTTACAGAAAAAATCATGTATCCATTATTTAAAGAAGGCATGCATACTGCTTTATGTCTGACCTCATTTTTCCACGGATAATTCGAGTCGGATTTTTTTCCTTTCTTACGTTTCGCAGTAACAACGTCGAGATTTTGCATGTAAGTGGTCAGCACATGATTAACTCCAATACCAGCTAAGACACACATCACGGGAGCAAGTACCAACATAAGACGGACCTAAATGCAAGACATTTAATTTCTACCTTGAAAATGAACAGCTTTGATGCTGATATGGCTCAAACAGCACCTGTCAGAACAAAATATTACGCATGAAGTGCTACAAAATAGGACTATTTGCTAATTTACGCTGAGGCTTAACAGGTAATAATCTGAACAAACTGAAAGATCAAATAGCCACAAGAAGCTTAATGCATGATTATTTTGCTCACTATTTTCAATCCACAAGAGACAAAAAGCATGAAGGTAACATTTTGAACAGCATTGCAAATTGTTTTGCTGCAGAGTGGTTGCAAATAACTTCTATAAACAACCTTGGCGAATTTAATTGAAAAATAACCAGAAACAATAGATTGACATGCCGCATTAGCACTAGAATCACAAAAACCGATTATCAAATGACTGTACTTACCATAACAGCGGCGAAGTACATGCTAGTTACTCCATAGAGAATGATGAACATGTTGTAATCGGTTAGGTTCTTGAAGCACACATATAAGCCCACTGCAATAACCAATCACATTGCATAAGAAATGCTAACCACTAACAAAATACAACTAAAAGTACACCTAAGTTTACAAAAGATTGTGATCGACTTACAATAACCCATGGGAAATAGTTATTTTGTCTCAAACTAAAATTGTACCGTCCCGGGCCGGTCTAATTGGACACGCTGTCGCCAAAGTCTCGCCACCGACGCAACGTTCTTCGGAGTTGTGTCGCCCAGGCCAGGCGCTAAGCTGTGGGATGGACCCCGCCACTCGTTACACGCTTCGGCGTAATACCGTGAGTATAATGAAGATTTGATTCGGTATAAAATTCAACGTAACACACCACACAAATTTCCGCAAAGATCGAGACATTACGTGCAACTGTTTCAAGACGTAGTTGGACCCTGTTAACCTCTTTCTTAGAAACACTGTTTCGTACACCCTAGCTATTACCTTTTTATATACCATGGAAAAAAATGCAATACGGGTAAAATACAACTCAGAATCTTTAATTCTCCATTTTAAACGGAGTGAGTACAATAGTACATCGGTATTGAGTAGATCTTCCTTACAAATATCAGCAGTTCAGCACTTTTACCTGGAAACATGAAGACCAGCATTTGAAGATCGAAGTAGAATGATGACCAAGCAGTTGGCTGATGTTCAGAAACGGAAGCAATAATAGGGATATTGTTTTTGGCATAACTCGGATCCAGAAGGGAATAAAAACGTCCAGTCCAAGGAGCAATTTTGCCTAAAATTGTAAAGACTTTATTAGAGATCATACGCATAATAAGATACTGGTTAACTAATGTACATTGTAGAAATATTTGAGGTTATTTTCAAATTATATTGAATAGAAAACTCAACAGTAATTTAGGGAGACTGCGAAATGAGCTTTCGCTCTTGGATTAAGCAGCCACTTGGTAAACATATCGAATGCAATTGGCTCCAGCCGCGAATCGAACCCGTCACGTCGGATCTGTAACGCTCGGAGTATGGCTGGGCCATGCAGCTGTAAAATGCATATTAGATGACAGATCCTACTTTACGGGTTCGATTCGTGGCTGGAGCCGGCCGATCGCATTCGATATACTTACCGGGTGGCTGCTGACTTGAAGAGCGCAAGCTCACTTCGCAGTCTTCCTCAATTACTGTTGAATTATCAGGTTCTTTTTTTTTGTCACTGTTAGTATAAATAAATAGATATTTATGCTAACCAATACTACATATCTGCAATGTTGCAACTAAACCATTCGAAAATATCAATGATAAAATCGCTTTAAAGGCCCACTGCACCCAAATTCATCGATAGTTGTAAATATGTATTAAATATATTTAAACACTTTCGCGAAAATTCGATCATGATATCTGGTCTAGGTAACGAGAAAACTGGTAAAATATCGTTAAATTCGTGACGTCATTGGGTACCAACAACCAAGAAATAATGCGACTTCTAAAAGCTTTCGCTCAGCGAAAGCTTTGCGAAAGCTTTCGCACTTTGCCGAAAACTTTCGAAAGTTTTGCGAAAGCTTTCGCTGAGCGAAAGCTTTTAGAAGTCGCACTATTTCTTGGTTGTTGGTACCCCATGACGTCACGAATTTAACGATATTTTACCAGTTTTCTCGTTACCTAGACCAGATAACGTGATCGAATTTTCGCGAAAATGTTTAAATATATTTAATACATATTTACAGCTATCGATGAATTTGGGTGCAGTGGGCCTTTAAAACTACATTTCATCTTCAAATCGAGCTTTGTACTTGAATTACCTGACAAAGTTAAAACTCCGATTCCAACGGCAAGTATAGCTCCAACTATGTACAGCATCGTTTGCCATAAGATGTCAAAATGGGCTGACGAGAGCTTGCTGCGGAGGTAGGTGATAAAGCTGACGATTTGGCACAATCCAAAAACACCGAGCGCACCCATATGCTCGGAAGTCTGCACAGGCTGTACAAAATAACAACTGTCAGTAAGGTAACTTTTCGTCACATTGCACACATAAAAATATCACGAAAAAATTCTTATAATCATAATGCGTTAGCAGGTATTTGAATCAAATTGATCTGCTAAATATTCACAGAAAGAGTAACGATGACCTGTTGGTGTATTCAGATTTAGAAATAGCATATTATCAGATGTGGAATTACCTACCGGTGTGTTAAAAATCACTGTTGGCAACACCTCAAGTGATTTATGATTACAGTAGGAGCAATATAAAATCTTCGTAAAACCTCATAAAAATTAATTTGTCCCAGGCTATAAGTGTACGAAACAGCTTGGTAAGTGAGAGGAATCATTAAAATATATATGCGAAAAAAAAGCTGTTTAAAATTGCGAGAAACTTCGAAGAAAGTTTTCTTACCTGAAATCCGACGAATGATATTTGCATTGAAAGAATAGTTCCAACACAATAGACGGTCGTGTAAGCGACATAAATCTTATGAGAAAACCTTCCTGTGACGATGCATGCCAAAACATGGATAGGAATTAAATTGATCAAAAACACATAGCCTCCCCAAGAGGAAACCTAAACAGTAAACAATCAATATTCTTTGTTGAGTCTAGTTTTTACATGCTAATTGGGTTTTAAAATGATCCGTAATAAAAATCAAAAACCACAAAATCATAATCGAAAGATTTATGATCAGTTTTTACACATCATGGCTAATTGGCTATATGTCGCTAAACCCCATAGTCATTGCACCATAAGCTTAGTTCGACATCGAAGAAATAAACAATTGAACACTCAGCACTATAGCGAATCTAGTTCAAATGAGCCTGAGACCTATCACTATTTGAACTATTTTCTTTACTGATCATGTTGCAAAAAGCATTTAATACTCAAACTTCACAACTCTTTGAAAAGCAAGACACTTACCATGTAAAAGTAAGCCAGAGAGCACAAAATGGCCCAGAAAATGCTGCCAGTTTTAACCGATTTGATCCACAGAGTGTAAGTGAAGAGCATGCAAAAAATAGCAATGCCCTCGTTATCGTATGAACCTGCAATGAAATTTCAACATTCACACACATTTTAACACGATATGAGGTATATTTCATGCTGTACATCAGCGGTCCTCAACCTTTTTTATTTTGCGGACCGGTGTCGGAATGAAAACAGTCTCGCGGAGCGGTCGCGACCCACTATACAAAAACTAAAGGTTTTCGTTTTGATACCTAGGCTAGACTGCTTAAAGTCTAACTTTTCAATTGCGATATAAACACGTCTTTTTCTTTAAGTAGCTTGTTACCATGGAGTCGAACCGTCTAATTTTTACGGTTCAGGTTTGGTTTGGGTTCATCAGCGGTTCCAAATTTCGGTTCAGTTTCGGTTAAGATTCAGATAAATTGAAACGCTTCGGTTTGGGTTCGCTCCCATAAAAAATATTTCAAAACCGGTTTATAAAGTTCCGGTTCAGATTTGCAGTAAAAAATGGTACACTTCTAGTAACACAATTGAAAAAATGAAACGTACAAAGCAATTTTTCTTCGCATTGACAGGCCAATATAATGCATGTAAGACTTTAGTAAAGCCAATTTTGAAATAATTAAATTGTTACTATGCTCTGACACCCGAGGCCTATTCAATCCACAGGTAGCGTTAAATTAGTGTTAAAGCGCTTTGTTTAGTCTGTTACGCGTGTACTGCGGGACCGGGTATATCAAACGTAAAAGACTTCTTTACCATGCATAGATTACTTGCATAAGTGACTATTATTTTGAATTCGAACCAGCTTCAAAGTGACGCGAGTGACTTCATGGAGCGAGCCGCTTTTTCAATCGGTTTGGGTTGGGTTAAGGTTCGCCAGTACCCACATTATTTGGTAAGTATGTCCATTACCGAATCTCGAATCGAGTCGAATCCGAAATAATGCGGAATCTTTTTTTGATACTGCCGATTCGAAATGAAAAAACATATCAATGCGATGCAGTTGCGTCACTTATCTCGGAGAATTAATAGTATAAACACAGTCACGCATTTGCACTTTAACAGCAACAGCGCAGTGGTGCACACGCGTGTTTAAACAGGGACCAGGGTCGCTGATATCGTAGATAGCGGTGATGCACACACGCGAGTAAACTGCACACACCTACTGCGCAAGCTTATGCGACAACTACACGCAATTGCCAATGACTGATGGCTGTTTGCGACGATCGTGCGTATTAAAGGCGCGTTTACCGACACGCGGCAACGCGACTAGAATTATAATGTAAGTAAATGTAGAAGGATTTCGCAGGTTTTCGCGTGATCGGTGTACAGTAAAATAAAACAAACAAGGTGCGAAAAATTTTTGTCGTGTATCGGTAAACGCACCTTAAGGCGTGTTTACCGATACGCGGCTAGCGGCAACGCGACTACCTAGTTTTTTGTTTATTTCATTTTGACGTTGAATTTTGGTACGACAACGCAATAAAAACGACGCGATATCAAGAAATTGTACCGGTGCGATTTTTACCGCTTCATCGCCCGGTATCAAAAAATAATTGAAATAACCTTGACGACGGGAGACAATGCACGTTTGATCGTTATGACATCATTGAACAATCAGCTTGCTTGACGCAGGCTAGCAAATTTTATATCGCGTTAATCACAGGCTAGTATAATTTGTAATGGTAATCGCATTGCCGCGTATTCGTAAACGCACCTGTGTACCTGCTTCCTCAGCTCCGTCAGAGAGCTTTTTCAAGCGCCGGCCTTACCGTAACAAAATTACGAAACAGACTGATAAGCGAACATGTGGACTGTGGAGGCCATAAACTTTCTTCATATGAATGAAGACGTGTTGCAAATAGGCTTATCTGTTAGTGTATTTTGTGCATTTTTTTAAGCACACTTGCTGATGATTTTGCAGCATTGCATTGCGCTCATTTTGTTAGCGTAAAACCGGTTTATAAAGCTCCAGTTCGGGTTCGGTTTGACTTCCTGCTTGTTGTCACTGAGTTACCACCCGCAGTTCTGCTTCCCAAGAACTTTTGTTACATCAAAATTCACAATTGATCGATTGCTATTTTCCGTCTCAATCCTATCTACAATTTTGCCATGTTTACAGCATTCCAAATGCAGAAAATTGCAGATGTCAGTAGGCCTACTTATAGTACTTGCTTGTAAACAAAATTTATCGAATGGATGTATGAAACTGTCGCATTTTTAATTTTGCAATCAATATGTGCCATGGCTATAGCTTAGGGGTTGCATGTTAACTCGCGCAGTTCGCCGCCATTTGGACTGAGCGTTTTCGCGACCCAGTTGCCACCTTTTTGAGACCCAGCGGTTAGGAGCCTGTGCTGTACATTACAAGCAGCAATTGCTAAGCTGGTGAATAAGAAAAGCATTTACCTGCTACAGATCTGGAGATGTAGCCAGGAACCACAGACATAAACGCAGCTGCGACTAAACCAGCTCCACTATTGGAAAGCTCTTTGGTGAGATGATAAGTTACAATAGTTGTAAACGATGAAAATAATGGAGCTAAGAAGACACACATGTTTCGAATGTCGATGGTGATATTAAGATAGTGGAGGACATTGTAAAATGCAGCGGCAGTTACCATCAAACCTGAAAATAGAAAAGAGTTAGCTACACAAAGTTGAACTAAAATCTCGCACAATGTGATACGAAGTCGGCAAAGGGATAGAGCACATGATTAAAAGGTCAACTCTCGCCCTATTTTGCAATGGATATAAAAACTTCAAACTTTTGCATGAAATTTTTAGTATTTTAACCTTGGATAAATACTCAAGATTAATGACAGCTGACATTTTAAAACAATAAATGTGTAACCGTTAAAGGATTGTTTCATTTATCAAAAAATGCTTCAAGATATAGGCCGTCGGCAAAAATCACATCATTTTACAAATATTGTCATACACTTGATACACTACAGAAAATGTATAGCCAAAGAGCTTCGGGTTCCATTGCTTTAACGTTCAATGATCAAACGTTAACCAAAAGAGATACTACTTTATCATATTCATTTTCAACTGCAAGGTAAGTGTGAAAAGAAACCATGACCAACAAACAATTACACACAACCAGTTTTACGTACCAGGATAAATGGTTCCACCAATGATTCTTCCAAGAGGATACCAGGCAGTGTCATCAAACCAATTGTGAAAATTATAGAAACCTTTCTCAGCAAGAAATCTTGTTGTTCGATAATTAAAATAAGGATCGAATTCGTGAATGACGCTTTCAAATCGCAACACAGAAAAAAGACGAACAGAGAATGCTGAAAAAACAACAAGAAATATAACAAAACATCAAACCGTAAAGCACTCATCAAATTATCATTCATAAAATATAATTTTTAAAGCAGCACTTAATAGATACAGTATCACATACCGGTACTATAAGAAAAACAGTATATATACATTATGCACACAAACACAGGTACTGCATTTATCCTTTTTTGCTAATATCACAAACCCACAAAAAAATGGGCTAACAACACTTAATAGCAAGATCTTTGATACAAAGCCAGTCTACTTATTCCATAATTTGCCATTATATCTTGACCCAAAATGTCCCAATGCAAAAGCCAAACCACTTTGTCATGACAAACCTTAATCATACTTTTACAAGCTTCAAAGCAAAAAAAAAACATATTTTCATTGTATTCGTGGCATTATATACGCTAAAACTTGTCACGAGTGCCGGTGCCCATCTCTGCAACTTAAAGCCTGGGCAACAACGCTCCGAAGAAATGTTGCAGTGGTGGCAAAGTGTTGGCGACTCTTTGTTTTCATTTGACTGAACTGGAAATCAAACCCACGACTTTCCGCACCGATAGTGATATGCTAAACAAATGAGCAAAGCGACCCATTTTACAAGCTTAGCTTTCACGCAAAGATATTTTAACTCACATAAAATGCAACATATGGACAACACTAGTAATTTCAGTAAAGTGTCCTCTTTTTCCAGTGACATTCGAAACCATAATGCATAACCCATCTTTATAACTTAAAGGGCTTCCACCTGCAATAAAACTTACACAATTAGAAAAAATACAATATGCAGTTATAGAAAACATAACAGCGTTTTTCGATTGACAATTTTAAATCTATATATATTTTTTTATTGATTACTATTATTGTGTAGTGGTAATATGTAAAAGATGAAATTTAGAGAATGCGGAAAGTTGTTACATGGGAGAATGTTTTCTTTGAGAATGAAAGGGATGGGTTTATCGCAGTTGCGTAAGATCAGCAATGTTGTATGGAATTGAGACATGGTGTCTGAGGGAGAGTGAAATGGCAATTTTAAGAAGAACTGAAAGAGCCATGGTGAGGTCAATGTATGGAGTGAAATTAGTGGATAGAAAGAATATGGAGGAGCTGAGGGAGGTGTTGGATTTGAAGGAAAGGTTGAATAGAATGGCAAAGGCGAATGAAGTAAGATGGTACGGACATGTGATCAGAAGAGATGATGATAATATACTGAAGAAGGCAATGATGCTGGAAGTGAATGGGAAGCAAAAGCGAGGATGGCCAAAAATGACATGGGGGAGGCAGGTGGAGAAAATGGAGGGAAGATGTACGAGTGATCATGGATGGGATAAGGTGTATCCAGCCACCTTCAGTGACAAGGAAAAAAAGGATTGAAACTGGATGGATGATTACTGTAATGGTACCAATCTTGGGTAAAGTTTCATATTAACTGTTGACATTAGTCTATTATGTTGAGATGTCACCATTGCAACTGTCTATACTGAGGGCCAACCAGCTGTGGAAGTTTATTCTGAATAAACTAATGCGTAACGCGAGAGTTTGTGAAAGTACCATTAATGAAACACAATGCAACTAGCACATTCTGATTTTTAAATTAGTAGAAACACAATGCAACTTTCACAATTAAATTTTTTGAGCGATGAACTACTTCCTCCATGTAAACTTAAATAATTGGGTTTTCACTAACTTGAAAAACATGCAGCTTTCTACAGTTTATAGAACAATAAATTGTAAGCTAGACATCTACTTCAGTTAACAATGGCAATAAAGTGCAAGCAGCGTTTATTCTTTTTAAGCACAGCGCAAGTAGCACAACCTCTAACAGTAAGTATACAAAATGTCAAGAGTGCTTTACAATTGCAGATATTGTGCTTCAAGTTGTGGAATGCCCACCTCTGTAGCCAACCCTACACTTTCTCTGCAAACTCTTGTAAATTAAAGCATTTGATAACACTTTTCTCAGCCAACTGCTGAACTGGGATAGCCTATCACCTGAATACCAACAGTACCGTACCGGTACTGATACGTCACACTTATTATCAGTTGCCTGTCCATACTGTTATTGCAATCTATTGAATACGCTGTACTCTACCCTAACAATTTTGAACTCATAGGTAGTCCATTGTAACAGATTTAGGCACCAACAATACTTTCCAATCTGCCAATGTCCAGTTCCTACCCTGAAGAATTGTGGGTCCTACTAAACACCGCAAGGAACTACAAGGTACTACAAGGAACTACAAGATACTTTTAAACCTTCAAAATGCTTGAAAACACTACAAGGAACTACAAGGTACATTTATAGCTGCTACAAGGTAGTTGAAAACACTACAAGGAACTACAAGGTACTTTTAAACCAACTACAAAGTAGTTGAAAACACTACAAGGAACTTTTAAACCAACTACAAGATAGTTGAAAACACTACAAGGAACTACAAGATGCTTTTATAGCTATTACAAGGTAGTTGAAAACAGCACAAGGAACTACAAGGTGCTTTTATAGCTGCTACATGGTGGTTGAAAGCACTACAAGGAACTACAAGGTACTTTTAAACCAACTACAAAGTAGTTGAAAACACTATAAGGAACTACAAGGTACTTTTAAGCCAACTACAACAGAGGTGAAAACACTACAAGGAACTACAAGGTACTTTTATAGCTATTACAAGGTAGTGAAAACACCACAAGGAACTACAAGGTACTTTTATAGCTGCTACGTGGTGGTTGAAAGCACTACAAGGAACTACAAGGTACTTTTAAACCAACTACAAAGTAGTTGAAAACACTACAAGGAACTACAAGGTACTTTTAAGCCAACTACAAGAGAGGTGAAAACACTACAAGGAACTACAAGGTACTTTTATAGCTATTACAAGGTAGTGAAAACACCACAAGGAACTACAAGGTGCTTTCATAGCTACTACAAGGTAGTTGAAAACAGCACAAGGAACTACAAGGTACTTATAAACCAACTACAAAGTAGCTAAAAACACTACAAGGAACTACAAGATACTTTTAAACCTTCAAAATGCTTGAAAACACTACAAGGAACTACAAGGTACTTTTATAGCTGCTACAAGGTAGTTGAAAACAGCACAAGGAACTACAAGGTACTTTTAAACCAAGTACAAGGTAGTTGAAAACACTACAAGGAACTACAAGGTACTTTCAAACCAACTACAAGATAGTTGAAAACACCACAAGGAACTACAAGGTACTTTTAAACCACAGACAAAGTAGCTGAAAACACTACAAGGTAATTTCAAACCAACTACAAGATAGTTGAAAACACTACAAGGAACTACAAGGTACTTTTAAACCAACTACAAAGTAGCTAAAAACACCACAAGGAACTACAAGGTGCTTTTATAGCTGCTACAAGGTAGTTGAAAACAGCACAAGGAACTACAAGGTACTTTTAAACCAACTACAAAGTAGTTGAAAACACTACAAGGAACTACAAGATACTTTTAAGCCAACTACAAGAGAGTTGAAAACACTACAAGGAACTACAAGATACTTTTATAGCTGTTACAAGGTAGTTGAAAACAGCACAAGGAACTACAAGGTGCTTTTATAGCTGCTACAAGGTAGTTGAAAACAGCACAAGGAACTACAAGGTACTTTTAAACCAACCACAAGATAGTTGAAAACAGCGCAAGGAACTACAAGGTACTTTTAAACCAAGTACGAAGTAGCTGAATACACTGCAAGGTACTACAAGGTACTTTTAAGCTAACTACAAGGTAGTTGAAAACACCACAAGGAACTACAAGGTGCTTTTAATCCAACTACAAGGTAGTTGAAAACAGCACAAGAAACTACAAGGTACTTGTAAATCAACTACAAGACTTTTAAGGATATTTCAAACCAAGTGCAACCTCCCCACCTTAACCCCTCCTACCCCAAACCCCCGACCCCAACCCCCCCGACTCCAACCCTCCGACCCCAACCCCACCGACTCCAACCCCTTCGACCCCAAGCCTGACCCCAACCCCCCAACTCTAACGAAACGCTTGAAAACACCACAAGGAACTACAAAGTACTTCTAAACCAACTACAAGGTAGTTGAAAACACCACAAGGAACTTATGTACTAACGAGAAGAGCGTTAGGAACATCCCAAAGGTTGGAGTCGGGAGGGATGGGGGGTTGTAGAGTCTGGGGATTGGGGTCGGGGAGTAGGGGTGGGTGGGGTTGTAGTCGGGGGTGAAGTTGGGGGGTGGAGTCAGGGGGTTTGGGTCGGGGGGCTTGGGGTCGGGAGGGTTGAAGTCGGGGGGGTTGGGGTCGGGAGGGTTGGGGTCGGGGGGTTGGAGTTGGGGGGGTGGAGTTGGGGTAGGAGTCGGGGGGGTTGGGGTCGAAGGGTTTGGAGTCGGGGGTTTGGAGTTGGGGGGGTTGGAGTCAGGGGGTTGGGGTCGAAAAGGATAGAGTCGGGGGGTTGGAATTGGGGGGGTGAGGTCGGGGGGATGGGGTCAGGGGGCTGGATTCGGGGGGTTGGGGTCATGGGGTTTGGGGTCAGGGGGCTTGGGGTCGGGGGGGTTGGGGTCGGAGAGGATAGGGTCGCGGGGGTAGGGTCGGAGAGGATAAGGTCGGGGGGTTGGGGTCGGGGGGGTTGGAGTCGGGGGGTTTGGGGTCAGGGGGCTTGGGGTCGAAGGGTTGGAGTCAGTGGGGTTGGGGTCGGGGGGGTTGGAGTCGGGAGAGTTGGAGTCGGGGGGTTGAGGTCGGGGGTTTGGGGTAGGAGGGGTTGGGGTGGGGAGGTTGTACTTGGTTTGAAATATCCTTAAAAGTCTTGTAGTTGATTCACAAGTACCTTGTAGTTTCTTGTGCTGTTTTCAACTACCTTGTAGTTGGATTAAAAGCACCTTGTAGTTCCTTGTGGTGTTTTCAACTACCTTGTAGTTAGCTTAAAAGTACCTTGTAGTTCCTTGCAGTGTATTCAGCTGCTTCGTACTTGGTTTAAAAGTACCTTGTAGTTCCTTGTGCTGTTTTCAACTATCTTGTGGTTGGTTTAAAAGTACCTTGTAGCTCCTTGTGCTGTTTTCAACTACCTTGTAGCAGCTATAAAAGCACCTTGTAGTTCCTTGTAGTGTTTTCAACTCTCTTGTAGTTAGCTTAAAAGTACCTTGTAGTTCCTTGTAGTGTTTTCAACTATCTTGTAGTTGGTTTAAAAGTACCTTGTAGTTCCTTGTGCTGTTTTCAACTACCTTGTAGCAGCTATAAAAGTACCTTGTAGTTCCTTGTGGTGTTTTTAGCTACTTTGTGGTTGGTTTAAAAGTACCTTGTAAATCCTTGTAGTGTTTTCAACTATCTTGTAGTTAGTTTAAAAGTACCTTGTAGTTCCTTGTAGTGTTTTCAGCTACTTTGTAGTTGGTTTAAAAGTACCTTGTAGTTCCTTGTAGTGTTTTTAGCTACTTTGTAGTTGGTTTGAAAGTACCTTGTAGTTCCTTGTGCTGTTTTCAACTACCTTGTAGCAGCTATAAAAGCACCTTGTAGTTCCTTGTGGTGTTTTCAACTACCTTGTAATAGCTATAAAAGTACCTTATAGTTCCTTGTAGTGTTTTCAAGCATTTTGAAGGTTTAAAGGTATCTTGTAGTTCCTTGTAGTGTTTTTAGCTACTTTGTAGTTGGTTTAGAAGTACCTTGTAGTTCCTTGTGCTGTTTTCAACCACCTTGTAGCAGCTATAAAAGCACCTTGTAGTGTTTTCAACTACTTTGTAGTTGGTTTAAATGTATCTTGTAGTTCCTTGTGCTGTTTTCAACTACCTTGTAGCAGCTATAAAAGTACCTTGTAGTTCCTTGTGGTGTTTTCAACTACCTTGTAATAGCTATAAAAGTACCTTGTAGTTCTTTGTAGTGTTTTCAAGCATTTTGAAGGTTTAAAAGTACCTTGTAGTTCCTTGTAGTGTTTTTAGCTACTTTGTAGTTGGTTTAAAAGTACCTTGTAGTTCCTTGTGCTGTTTTCAACTACCTTGTAGCAGCTATAAAAGCACCTTGTAGTTCCTTGTGCTGTTTTCAACTACCTTGTAATAGCTATAAAAGTACCTTGTAGTTCCTTGTAGTGTTTTCGACTCTCTTGTAGTTGGCTTAAAAGTACCTTGTAGTTCCTTGTAGTGTTTTCAACTACTTTGTATTGGTTTAAAAGTACCTTGTAGTTCCTTGTAGTGTTTTCAACTACCTTGTAGCAGCTATAAATGTACCTTGTAGTTCCTTGTAGTGTTTTCAAGCATTTTGAAGGTTTAAAAGTATCTTGTAGTTCCTTGTAGTACCTTGTAGTTCCTTGCGGTGTTTAGTAGGACCCGAAGAATTGTGATCTATCAGTATCTGCATCACGATTAAATTTTCAACATCATAGTCAACACTGAACAGGTACGGCACTGTGCGGTACCGCACTGCAATACTACTGGTAGTAACGGGCAACTAGCAGACTAGACTACCGGTAAGTCTGCACATTTTAACAAACGAAGTGGTTAAAGTTACGTGACCGTAACATTCACCTTTTTGGTTTATTTTATTACTTCGTCACGCTCTGGTACAATTTGGGAAGCGTGAAGGGATAATAAAATAAACCAAAGAGACAAATGTTTTGGTCACGCAACCTTAGCCTCTGCCTTTAACAAAATGCAACTTAGACCCACAGACAGTCCAAATAAGCACCCATACAGACAGGCCAATCAGTACCGTACAACATAGTCAAGACTGGCATGGCAACACTGAACAGGTACAAGCATGCATTGAGATGAAAAGCCAGAGAATGACAGAGTACAATACCTAACCATGACAAAAATACATTTTCTTTAAGGTAGTGTTTATTTTTCCGTTAACAGCAAAATGGTTCTTAGGTCTATTTTGCCATAAGTGACGCTGTGACGTCGTGGGTTTTTAAGCCCCATTTTGTGCTAGATTGCCACGACTTCTCGATAGCTCAGTGGATAGAGCACAGCGAATAATGGAAAGTGCTGCAGTAGTTCTGGGTTTGATTTGCTTTGGTGGCTTTGATTCATGTGACCTGGGGTTCACAATTGGGTTCGTGAAGACAGTAGAATAGAATAATAAGATGTAATATTCATGTGACATGGGATTACAGTAAGAACTGGTAGCTGTGGCAAAATAGACCTAAAAGCTATTATACCGCTAACGACAAAATAGACACTGCCTTTCTTTAAACAAAGAGCAATAGTCTACAGGTAAGGGGGACTACACAGCAAAGCAGGCTACTTGAGGTACTGGTTACCATACTGAACAAGCCACTGAGCAATGGTGGTCTACAACAGTACCGGTACAATACCCGAATACAGTACAATACCATACTGACTAGTCTATCCAGCAATCCTGTCTTGGTTCTTTTAGCCATGGACTGACTACCTTACAAAACAACAGTACAAAAATTATGTACATTGCATCAACCTGCTAAAAAGGAACTTTTTACTACTTTCCCACAGCTCCAGAGACAAACCACTCTTACACAAATTCTGCAGTGCTGGACACAACTCCTCGCAACTTGCACAATTTAAAATCTCGCAGCAATGTTTACGTCACGTGCGTCTCTACGTGTCAACTACGCAATCAAATTGGCTGAAAATCTTTAGCGCTAGAGGTGGTCACTTTCCTGCCACGTTTAGTAAGGTATTTTTTAATATCTCAATTAGGTAGTAGAAGTTCGACATCATAAAATCTCAAAGCAATCAAAAAAAAATTATGAATTAAAAGGAAATAAACTTCCGATAGTTCTCTTTTGACATTTTGAATGTTTTATCTTTTGATTTGACAAAAAAGAAATCTTAGCAGTAGTCTATTGAGCGCTGATGACAGATCCTAGGCTACATGACGGGTTTGATTCGCGGCTGGAGCCGATCGCATTTGACATGATTATGTAACGGGTGTCTGCTGACTCGAAGAGTGCAAGCTCACTTCGCAGTCTCCCTCAATTAGTGTTGAGTTTTCCGATTAATATAATTTGAAAATAACCTCAGTTATTAAACTTTTAAGCTCGCGATGAATCACGCTAAGTAAAACTGACAAATATATTTCAAAATATCCACGCTAAGTAAAACTGAGAAATATATTTGTCAGTTTTTCTTAGAGTAAATTTATTGCGAGCTTAAAAGTTAAATAATTAAGTGATTTAGGCTGTGAATCGCTAGGTATTTACTAGCTGTCCAGAAGATCTCTTTTTGATCAGAAACAAGATAACCTCAGTTACTTATTTGCCGGTATATATTTTAGTATTCAAACTACTGCATGTTCTGGGTCTGATTTCCGAGTACGTAAATAACGAGGAAAAAACATTTATAAGATGCTTTGTTGCAGAGGATCGAGATGCTTGGAGGCTCCAACTTGAGCTGCTGCCCCCGACGACCCCCCAAGGACAAGCGGGTCCAGAAAATTGATTGATTGATTGATATTATTGTTAAAATAATAAATATATGTAGGCTACATAAGGAAATGCATTACTAAGTTAATAGTTCTGCCGTCATTTGGCAAAACCCATTATCTCCACTTCAATAAAAAGATAATAGCCAGTATATTTGCAATCATACTCACAAACGTTTCGGTAAAAACTTATACCATTATCGGTGTGAAACTGCATAGGCACTAGGCTAGAATAACCAGCACAAGAAAGAAATTCTTTTAAATACAGCATAACTATTACGTCATAAACAAAATAGTTGGGATTTACATAAAATATTACTAAAGGGGCAAATTAAACAATTACGTGCAATTGGAGGCCCACTCTCAATTACCCACTCTCAATTTAAAAGACTATTAATTTGGGCCACCAAGAAAACAACACCACAGTTTAACAATCGATACTTTAAACAAATTAATGGCGCAGCTATGGGGTCCCCACTTGCCCCATTGCTCTCAGACGTACGCATGAATTGGCTCATTCATCAAAGCCAAAAAATCGGAACCCAGCCTGTACAACTTTATAGATACGTTGATGACTGCCTTGCTACATTTGAAGATCGCGCCCACATTACCGAATTTTATAAACATCTTAATTCTATTCACCCAAACATGCAATTTACCTATGAACTGGCCCAGAACAACCAATTGGCTTTCTTGGATGTATGGATTAGCAATCAAGATGGAAAACCAGCATTAAAAACTTATCGTAAACCCACTCATACCGGACTTTACATCTAGGGACAAAGCTTTGTGCCTCTGAAATATAAGATTAATTTAGTGGAAACCTCTAGCATAGAGCTTACAAAATTTGCAATTCCTATTCACTTTTCCACGAAGATTTCAAAATTATTTCCACCATGCTAGAAAAAAACGGCTATCCCACTGGATTTCTTAATCAGCAAATTTGAAATTTTTTCAACGAAATGCATGAAAGAATAAAAACTCCAGAAGTCAAAGAAAGGCCAGATACTGAAAACAAAACAAGACCCATATTCTCTATTTTAAAACTACCGTATGTCGGAGACATGTCTCATCAAATTGAAAAAAAAATTCGGCAATTTCTACTCAAAAAAACTTTCCCAAAAATGAAAATTTGTTATGGTACATGAAACAGCAACTATTGGCAAAAATTCAGGTACAAGGACCGTCAAACACTGCTACACAGCTCAGGAGTAGTGCATAAACTCAATTGCTCATGCGGACAATCATACATTGGACAAATCAAAAGAAAGTTGAAAATTAGAATCAATGACCATATGCCAAAAAACTCAACTAATAATGAAACAGATGTGTCCCAACACTTGAAAAATAACCCAGACCATACGATGAACTTTCATTCCCCCGAAATAGTAGCTCACAGCATTAACATCCGGAAACTCCGCATCAAAGAAACTCTACTCATCCAAAATCTTCAACCACAATTAAATATTGATGATTCTTCAAACCCCATCTACCTATTTAACATTTTGCTCAGTTCGCACTATATTCGTGTAGGCCTAAATCGCAATCAGCAACGTGTTTATTTTCCATTTATATTCAACGTCTCTTTTCTTAGTTACGATTTAATTAATCCTACAATATTTGTACTTAATAATCCTACTGCTAATCTTAATTGTTTAATTTGCCCTTTTAATTATATTTTATGTAAATCCCAACTACTCTGTTTATGACGTAATAGTTATGCTGTATTTAAAAGAATTTCTTTCTTGTGCTGGTTATTCTAGCCTAGTGCCTATGCGGTTTCACTCTGATGATGGTATAAGTTTTTACCGAAACGTTTGTGAGTATGATTGCAATATACTGGCTATTATCTTTTTATTGAAGTTGAGTTTGAAAACTCATCTTAATCCCCCCCCATTATCTCCACTTTCGGAGAAAATCAAGTTTTAGTTTTCAAGGTTTTTTGAGAATGTTCCTGATTGAATCCCCCCCCATTATCTCCACTTTCGGAGAAAATCAAGTTTTAGTTTTCAAAGTTTTTTGAGAATGTTCCTGATTGTAGATTTTTTTAATTTTTGGTTTGGTAAAAGTGCTTGATCATAAAAGTTTAATGATAAAGCTTAATGTCAATAATTTTAACCAACGAATGTATAAACAGCGTATGAGTTTTGCGTTCGATTTTTATCCAAATTTGCATTATACTCAATTAGCTATACGTCACTATTATTATTGTTTCATATTGTTACGCACAATTTTTTACTCGTGAGATGAAAATTTTTGAGAAATGCGTTGAACTTGGTTTATGATGCAATAACAGATTAATAATTACGAGTGGAGTCAACAGGTTTTGCCATCTACTTTTTAAAAATTTTGACAATTTTTGCCACCATCGATAACTCGAAATCGGTTAGGAGTATAAACTCAATATATGCACACAAGAAGGACATTGGTGTAACGATTGAAAAAATGCAAAAAAACGAAATTTCAAAATTTGGAGTTAATGGGTTTTGCCAAACGACGGCTGAGTCGTTGCCACCATTTGCCATTTTCATTCTTATTGTTAAAATAATAAATATTATTGTTAAAATAATAAATACATGTACATAAGGAAATGCATTACTAAATTTATAGTTGTTGCCACCATTTGCCATTTTGATTCTTATTGTTAAAATAATAAATATTATTGTTGTTGTTAAAATAATATTGAATATTATTATAATAAATATTATTGTTAAAATAATAAATATATGTACACAAGGAAATGCATTACTAAATTTATAGTTGTTGCCACCATTTGCCATTTTGATTCTTATCTTTCTTAACCGTCGGTTACATCTTTTAGGCCTTTGAGTTTCTTCATGGCCTCCTTGACTCTGGTACCGTACTATGTCCATTAGCCAACGTAGACCTAGTGCTGCGGTTCCCAACCTTTTTTTTTTTTTCATTACCCATTTTTGATATGAATGAATGAATGATCCTCGATTACCCGCAATCAAGGGTGGAAACCAAAACCCAAACCTAAACTTGAAAACCCGGTTTTAAAGGAACTTTTTGAAACCCAAACTGAAACTGACACCTACTCAACCAATTTTTTGAAAACCTAAACTTAAACCGAAACCGTTTTTTCTTGAAACGTCAAAACCGAAACTAAAACTTGTTCAAAATTTTCTAAGGTTTTTGGTTTTAAAATTGTCATCACCATCATATCAGAACAGTTCGTTTAATGCTGAGCGTCAAATAGAGAAGCTGTGAATACTAATTTTTGAGTTTTCGGTTTCACCGGATTTGGAATTATACCCAAGTCGATAACTTCCTAAGCAATTGCTCTCCTCACTCGGCCATCTGAGTTGCTACTTATCATCGCAATACAACAAAAACGCTCAAAAGTAGAGCACTTACATAACCCGTATTTAAAATAAAATAACTTTTTTGGATGAAACTTAAACCGAAACTGAAACCCAGAAACCGAAGTTGTGCGTAAGCAAAACTGAAACCGAAACTAAAACCTATTTTTCAAAAGCCGTGAAACCAAACCAAAACTGAAACCTGACATGTGGGTTTCAACACACCGAAACTGACACCCTAACGCCAAGTAGCCAGGTTTCCACCCTTGCCCGCAATAATTTTTGATTAATTTAGTTGCATATTTATCTTCCTATCACGATAAATCGATCAATGCGCTATACGAGCTCGCTTAGGAGTTGCCGGCCATCTGTCTACCACACCAAGATGGGGAAATCCCGCTAAGTGCCTTTCCCAACGGCACAACAAATAAACTTGCCGGCTTGTTCTCCACACTGTCCCTTCGATGCTGAACGTCAAGCAGGGAAGCTGTGAATACCAATGTTATTGTCATTGGTTTGACCCGACTCGGAATCAAACCCGAGTCTACAGCTCAAGAGACAGACGCTCCATACCACTCGGCCATCTGAGCTGTTTTTACTGAAGTTTACGGTTTACCTCAGTTAAATCAACCGATGAGGAGCAAAAAAAGGTTTTCACGTCTTCAGATGTCCTGTATTGTAGTGAAAACATCGGTGACGAGCAAAAAAAGGTCTTCACAACTTTACATGTCTTGTATTCCAGTGAAAACGATATTAGAGCAAAAAAGATCTTCACGCTTTCAGATGCACTATATTCTAGCGGTGGTAGCGAAATTACGGGCCAAGATGGTGTTATTTTTCAGGGGGTCTTTAATTCCCCACCTGAAAACCTAAAATTTCCCACTGGCGGATTACCCACCGGTTGGCAACCAGGGGCCAAGAGTGACCACTGACTGCTAACCAGTACCCGGTACTTTGATTGGTGATTAGGCCTATTGATCAACGTAGGTTTAAGTTTTGTTTTTTGTTTATTCAAGCACCTAAGTAAAACAGTGTTGCAATGGTTAAAAAATGAAAATTTCAAATCTTTCATAATTGGCACATTGGTAGACCGTACAAGAGCAAATTGCTCATCGAGTCACAGCCACCCTTGCTTCTTCATCATAGCCACTCTTGTAGGCTTACCAGACGTCCTCCTTTTAGAGGATATGTTCTCCTTTTTAACAAAAATTAATTTGTCCTCCGAGGACGTTAAAAAATGCCCAAATGTCCTCTTTTTTGGCATTTTGGAACATCGAAAACATGACAAAGCATGCCTACACGAGAATTTTGGGATGTTTCAGCTAAAACTACGGCTTGTGGACGTGAAGACCCTCTTTTTCTTTTCAATTGATTTTAGGCGGAAAATTGCGGACGAGAAGACCTTTTTCTGCTCTTCACTTGATTTTGGGCGGAAAATTGAACATCTGTGGACGTAATGACATTTCTTTTTTCGCTCTTCACTTGATTTTGATCGGTTAATTGGACATCTGCGAACGTGATAACCTTCAAAGAATCTGTCCTCCTTTTGCGCAGTGAAAGTATGGTAACCCTACACTCTTGTAAGTCCAACAAATTAGTCCAGTTTGGTTTGATTAACCTACTCATAAAAATAACGCCTGCAATTTTGAAATTGCAGTAACACAAATATTTTAAGAATAGTAGTCGGTGGGGGCGCTGCTCCCTTTTTGCTTCGGAAGAAGTCTAATCTGACGTCGAATTTTAACATTTTTGTAAAATACCGCAATCTGTAACTTTCCGCCTTTAGGTTAATTCAACCTCCCATAAATTTGTCGCTGGCTACGCCCAGACTGAGCCGCTCCTGATTTGAACTATTGTCAGGGTCAGGGACATGACCTGGCCCCAAAGCGGTAGTCCACGCAGGTTAGTTATGATCTTCGTGACGGTGTGAATTTACGGCTGGAACCGATCACATTTCGTGGTCACTTCGCAGACGCAGGCTGCCACAGAATGCAGAATTTTAAGATCAATACAGTAGGCCTACTGCCAATTATAAACTTCAGTCTTTTTCTCAGTCTCTTTTGAAGTGGGGTCTGCGAGAACTTGTTGGGCTTTCGCTGTAGTATTGTAGTTGCGCAACGATACTAAAATTTTCGATAAAGCTTTCAGCAAGGAATAACACTACGCTGTTACTCTGAGCTTATATCCTGTCGACTCCAGCACAGTTACGCCTAACTAGCTCAGGCTTACTCCAAGAAACAACGTAATTTTTGTGACAGGTTTATAATTGTTTGTAATGTTTTGAGCGAGAAAACTAAATGCTGATAAGGCACAAAAACACGATATCTGTATGATGAGCGTTCAAATTCACGCAGTGTATTCTCGAAAATCGATATTGTGGCATAAATGTTCCAGCACTCAAGCTAAAAAAAGTTCCATAATGGATTTACACATTGCGCCATTGAGGTGAAATTTACAGTTTTTACAATATATTGCAATGCTATGCACTGAGAAAGAGTTGTCAAAACGGAAATTGAAAACAATAATCAAAACTGAGAAAGGGAGCGGTTTTTGATCATGAATTAGGATGGGGATACTAAAAACTGCATGGATGGGATGTAAAATTAGGTCAGTTATATATTTTTTGTCTTTGTTAACCATTTGAACAACAAAAAGGTGGGTAAGCACTGACGGGTCACACGTACCCCTAAATGCTCCACATAATCAGAAAAATGTCATTCAACTGTTCTATGGCATTAACTGCACTTTCAATCAGTTGATCAGCAATTTTAAGTAATTTTTTGCTCAAATTACCATTGCGAAAACACGCAGTGATATCAGACTAGCTTCAAAATTTTCTCAACTCTAAATCAGAAATGTATTCGTTTTCTGAACACAAAAATTTTTGGTGACACAAAAGCGTGGAAAGAATCGCGAAAAAAACGGAACGCGTTGTGTAGAGTGTAAGAGGTTTGTTTCACAACAAAACTGCAGTGTTTCACACTCAGTGAGAGTGTTCCACCAATGCACCTCTTTTACTGTACTAAAACAACCCTAAAAAGCACCGAATGAAAAAACTGTGTAAAAGTTGAATGCAACGAATCAAGAAGTTAATTCGATAAAACAACTCTGGCCTGAAGCCAAAAATTTAAAAACAGCGAAGCTATAATACAGGGAGGCTTATATACAAATATACAGCACACAATACAAAAAATGCAAAAATTGTGTCAAACAAATCACAAATTTTTTAGTCAAAGACAAAAACACAAATTAGTTCACCAATCGCAGTATTTTGTGATAATGAGCTAAAGCCAATGTCAGCCTGAAGCTCAAGTTCAACATAATAACCTTTTGTGAGTCAAAAAAGAAAAAAAGCATAATTCTCACCAAAATTCTAATAGACCTCTAACAAATAATTACGCATCTTAAAGTTTATAGTTTGAGAGATTCAAAGTGGTTTACACCAGCAACCAAAGTGGAGCAAAGATAAGCTTTATTTGTTCTTTTATGCAGCTTAGCATTGCTTGGCCTCACTCGCCAAGCCATACCGCATTACATCACAAAAGAAGAAACAAAGCTACTCTGGCCTGTTGGCTTAAAAACTTAATTCATTAATTGAATCACAGATCTTCAAACGCAAAAAGGTTCATTATAAACTTAATTCACTAATTGAAACATAGATCTACAGACACAAAAATGAAAGATTTAATGACAAACTTTATAGGCTTTATCCACAACACAACTCATGTATTTTTCATTCAAAACGTAAAGGGACGCAATAATGTTATTTGCAATATAATACACAAGTAAAAAAGCATAAAAAATGGACAAAAAACAATAATTTTGCTCTTTAATATTCCCAAAGCCCATTGCTCGTGGTTCTATCATTGCAAATTTGATATTACTACTGTATAGCACAATGTATCAAAGAAATTATTACAACAAAAAAAATTTTTTTAGGAGGGAAATGGAACTGCAGTAAATCTCAAAACTGGACGTTTTGACAACATACATTCAGCTGTCATCATCAGCAGTGCAAGTGAGGTAGTACAAAACTGAAAGAGTAACTGCCGTGATTGACTGCTGATGATGACAGCTGAATCTATGTTGACGAAACGTCCAGCTTTGAGAATTACTGCGGTCTTAAGCTCATGATGACAGCTACGCCTAATTTCGTCCCATATTCCTTGTATTCTGAAATTTTTTTGTAATCACTAAAACCGTTTCATTGTTGATATTTTCTTGTTGTAAATATTTAGCTTTGATGTTGCTGACATAAACAAAATAACATTTTTGCACAATGCTGGATTTGCAACAGGTTTTTCTGCACGGTAACATTAAATAAAATTTTGGTTCAAGGAATGCACTTTTTTTTGAGGTTATAGCTTGTTTTAAATTTTTAATGTAATGCAGAAATTACATATGGGCACACTAAAAAAACGCACTAAAAAATAAAAAAACACACAATCACAATATATGCAAGACACATAATTATTAATTAACCTAGATTTTTAACAAAATATCAATTCAAGTTGGGCTAAAGTCAATTAGGCGCATAGCTATTTGGCAAAGTTAAAGTCAAAATCGCTGTTTTTCATCAAAGATTCGATACACAAAGACCGAATTAGAATTAGTTAATTTGGCCGTTTACCTTAAGCAAGTCTAAGGGAAACTCACAAATCTCTAAACTTCTTGAATTTTTTTCAAGAGTTTGCATAAAATTTTAGAGACACTTAACACAAAAAAGACTTAACGTAAACGATAATACAAGTTCCAAATTCCTAGGAACCTTTAAACTACTACAGGGCCTTTCATTACCAAAAAAAAACATAAAACGAATATTTAATCAATGATACAGCGTGTTCGTAATTGAAAAGCTATGTAAGCCAACTAAAAAAAATTCTCTGAATACCGGTATAATATATGACTTAGCCTAATTTTCAAAGTTGGTTTAGCAGGCTTAATTCAAAACTTAAGCACTTGTTATTAAGACACCATTAAATGATTGTCTTGAATGTTAAATGTGACCAAATGCTTGATGTTTAGTCCAAAAACAAGCCTTGATGAAAATAAAAAAGTTGAAAACTCCGCGCAAAATGCACAAAAAAGCTCTTGTCTGTTGCGAACTTGATGTTCAGACACTAGGTAGCGCTCACGAGATGGTTACTGTAAAACAATTGAAAAATAATCAGCCTGAGCAATGTTCTCGGTCGGTCCGCTCAGTTGTTAATGTTAAGTAGGTTACATCGCCATCCACGCGGGAGATCTGGGGTTCAATTCTTGGGCCAGTCAAATAGGACATCTCGCCACCGCGGCGACATTTATTCAGAGCTGTGTTGCCCAGGCGCTAAGCTGCGGAAATGGTCCCCGCCACTCGTTACACGCTTCGGCGTAATAGCGCGATTTCAAAGATTTGATTTTTTTTATGTTCTTCAAAGGAAATTTATGTGCTCCACTTCGATTCAGATTACAATCTTGTAGTTGAGTTTGATCTCCCACTCCTACTGCACTTTCAATCCTGATCAGGTGCCGTCTGTCAATGGAGCCTGCAATTCTTTATTCACGTCATCACTGCCATGCCTTATTATGAGAATCAAACTACCAACTATTAGTCCATTAACTTAACGCTCACAATGACAGAACTGCGCTATACGGCATCTTTAACAAAATAAGAATTATGCATGGAAATATGTAGAGCCGATGTAAGACTAGAGCCATCCTGTTAAATGTGACATATGAAGAGATATTATGGGAGGCCTTAAGAGGATTTACTAGATAGACACTGTGAAAATTAATTCTATGACTAGTTAGTAGAATTGATTTTTACAGCGTTTATTTCTAGAAAGTCTTCTAAGACCTGCCATATTATCTCTTTATAAAGAACCGTGTAGTTAAGTATTCCGCAAAGAAAAATACTGCCAAGGTAGAGTCAAAACCAACAAATTAGACCAGCATAGGATTCAGCGAGTTAATTTACACAGCAAAATGAATTTGGGACTCCGGAAATCGAAAAAAAACAAACAAAAACGGTCCAACAAAGTGGGAAGTCCTACTCAATGCCAAGTGGGAGGTCAACTCAATTCCATGCTTATTTGCAGTGTTGGTTAGTTTGTTTACTGAAAAAAACGTACCTCGTCTCCCGTCCCGTTCATCAAACGATCTTGCTCACCACCTTGTAGTTGCTGATCATTCTCAGAGACTTTGTGATCTGCGTTATATAATTTCAAAATATTAAAACCCTTGAAAAAAACTTCACAAAAATGAAAGATTTTTGTAAATTCAAGTGTTTTTACCGGCATGCGACAGCGGCAAAGCGACACCAGCTATAATGTAAACTGTGCTGTTTCACGCTGTCCTGTCGACAAACAGTAATAGTAGTGTCTTTTATTTCAGCACCGTCAACCGAATACGATAAGATTAAGGAAATATAGCGCGGTACAAAGAAAAGGGAAGAGGCAACAAAACGATTAACGTTATGGCATGCAGGTTGGAAAGAGGAGTTAACAGAATACAGGAGTGGGCATGGTTGCAAGGCTCAGGTCGAGAACAGTAACTTCAAAATAGAAAACGCTATAAAATAACAAAAGAATCACATTTACCGACGCCGCTATGTTATAATGCTTAACAGCTAAGATGGCCGAGTGGTATAGAGTGTCTGTCTCTGGAGCTGTAGACTCGGGGTTTGATTCCGAGTCGGGTCAAACCAATGACTTGAAAAATTGGTATTCACAGCTTCCCTGCTTGACGCTCAGCATTAAAGGGACAGTGTGGAGAACAAGCCGGCAAGTTTACTTGTTGTGCCATTGGGAAAGGCACTTAGTGGGATTTCCCCATCTTGGTGTGGTAGACAGATGGCTGGCAACTCCTAAGCGAGCTCGTATAGCGCATTGATCGCTTTCTCGTGATAGGAGGATAAATATGCAACTAACTAACTAACTAACTATGGTGCAATGGTAGGAAACACAAAAATCGATGGTCTACCGTGGTTGTGCAGCTCGACAGAACAAAATATGCTACGATGTGAGAGGTTGAGATAGACTTATCAGTGTATTATCAAAGGACTATTAATCTGTTTATACAGACGCAACCACAGACGACCTGGCAGGCAAAGAAACCCACCAAAAGAAATCCTGCCCAGTCAGACCACCAGCTTGAAAATAACCAGTTAAAGTATAACGCAAAAATATCGCTTGCTATGCGTCGTGATGTCGCCTGTAGCGTGCAATTTGATTTAGACTTAACAGCAAAGCCGTAGAATTCCAAAAAACTTTTTAAGCTATGCAATCTTACTGCGAGTAAAATTATACCTAACCGTTCTTTTTGAGTTAACTGACTGGGCACAGATAATAAAAAACAATATTGAAAATATTCCACGAAATACCTGTCTCGGTATAATTGTTTCTAGGTTGAGCTGCCTCCTCATCTTCATTCATTTTCATCGCAATGTCTTTTGCATCTTCCTCACCATTTTCCTTCTTGCTGCCTGCAACATCATAAGAATAATCAAACAAAATCAACTCAATTTTTTCAGTGTTTTTTTAACCTTAACGTTGACGCAAACGTTGTCACCCACTAACAGCTGTATCATTTTTATGCGTCAAATACATCGTGCACCAAGAGGAATACGTGGTGTGTTCCTTCTAGATGACAATACCAAAAGCTAGCTTTACAACATTATTGCTAGCGTCTGATTCGGACTGTGTAACAACGCGGAATGATAAAAGGACAAACCTTCGGCCCCAAGTTGTTTGCACTTGATCTGGAGTGGATGCTACATCAAAAATCGACCAACTACCAATACTCCATTCGTAGAAAAATCTAAGCTAGCCTATGCCTTACATATGATTCCCTTTCGAGCAAGGACCACAAGCAGCACCACGATTACGAGTACTGCCACTAGAATACCAATGATGATTCCAGCTGTTGGACTAGCCGCAGCCAACTCTGAAAAAATAAACGTTAAGTATAAATTTGAAGTAACAACACTAGTTTGTAGATGCAAATTATGTAAAATCAGCCCAATTTTTATGTCATAACACCAGTGATTTGTAAGCTCTAAAGTGATGCGAACTCTGATCTATTTTGCTAAATCTCGTGGAGTGTATCATTCATAACAATTAACCATAAATATAGTACATGACTAACACCAGCTTCCCTTTTCATTCTACGATAAGATCTGGAAGTAGTAGCGCGCGTGCATTTGATTCAATGGAAAATCAAACATAAACTGCGAAAGTGTGCGACTATCTGCCGTGGGACCTCCAGGAATGCAGACTCAGCGTTATGCACCTAGTCATGCCTCTGACCAGCAACACTAAACCTTCACGCATTGCAAAAAATCTGGCAACCCTAAACCTGGCAAAAAATCTCTTCAACAAATTGGCCTGAAAATATGGAAAAACATTCCCGAAGAATTTAAGCACTGCTCCTTTTCTTCTTTCAAAAAATTCGTTAAATCGTTTGCTGTCTCCAAATATGTATGAAATCACCTTCTCCACAATATTTTATCTTGCCTTCAGCAGATTATCAATTTTATACAAATGTCACCACTTGAATTGATATTGTAACTAAACAGTTGATATCTGATCGTTTTAAATGTATTTTTACCTTCTCCAAAACCAAAGTTTTTGTTTTTTGTGCTTTGTGAACATATTGTTTTCTGAAGTTGTAATTTATGTTTTCTGAAGTTGTAATTTGTGTTTTCTGAAGTATTGTAGGATGTTGCTATTTTAGCTATTATTTTTTTATCCTACTTTTTAAACACTGCTGTATATTAGCTTTGAATCTCAAACTAAACCCCCCTTTCTGATTGTCGCAAAGTTATGCCGTCACTGACAACCTGCTCAACCCTTTATTATTATTTTGTATGTGTGTGTGTTCGCGTTTACTTTTTACTAATTAACGTCAGAGTAAGATATGGCAAAAAGGTGCAGTTGACCTAGATGACCGAACAATGGTCTTTTCGCTGTTTCCTACCTGTGCTTTCTTGTGCGTTATGGTAAAACAAATAAATAAATACGCCAAACCGAACCCGAACCATGTCTTCACGGCAAGTTGTCTCACTACTCAGTACGCTGAAAGCTGTAACTTGTCACTTCGTTCCAACTAGCGAAGGGCTAATTATGTTTTAGACAATTATGTGTTGGTATGGACATGTGACACGAATGTCCCAGGAAAGAACAGCCAAAAAACTGCTCTGTTCAACACCGATTGGTCGAAGGCCTAGAGGCCGTCCCAAAACTCGATGGCGAGATTACGTAGAAGATCTTAGTTGGTTTCGACTTGGCATCCCAGCAGAGCATCTATCCTTTGTTGCAGAGGATCGAGATGCTTGGAGGCTCCAACTCGAGCTGCTGCCCCCGCGACCCCCCAAGGATAAGCGGGTCCAGAAAATTGATTGACAATTATGTACAAAATGCGTGGATAACTTATATTTGAAAGTTCACCACTTAAATTCCTGCAGTATTTTCACAATCTTGCTTTAAACTATGCGGATGAATACAAACGTTTTTGTTTTTACCAATGACGTTTTTAACGACGTAACAAAGCCCACGTCCAATAAAATAATGTACAGCTACGGCGTTTCCCCCAGGTTTCTATGGAACTAGTAATCAACTCGGTTTGCAAAAGTACTAGAATGTGAAGTCAATTACACTAAGCTTAGGTTGAAAGAAAGCAGGAACAAACTAAATCGTTCAAGGTCAGTTTTATGCTGGTTAAAATTAATAAACAAAATGCATAAGCAGGGAGACAAGGGAATCCAGGTAGCTAGTGTACCTTGCCTACGAATGATACACTGTGCAACTACTCTAGTAGACCACAGTGCACTTACTAGTTCTTACAGTGGGCCCACTTAACAAAAAAGCACTGTTACGTATGTCCACAAAAAATGCTGTGATGTAATAATTGCTTTTTGAAGAAGTTCATCTGTATTGTTGCCGTTTCCAAAATTTGCCGGTTATATTTTTTGTTTTTAAAATTTTCAAAAAGACATTGCAGATTGTTCAACTACGTAGAAAAAATTTAAAAAAAAGTGACAAGTAGTTCAGTCTAATAAATACAATGAAATTTCTCGCCAATATTTTTTTTGATTTTTTAGTGTAGAAATGGGCAACACGATTTGAACAGATGAACTCTCAACTCTGACTTTCGTTCCGGACACTGAGCACAGAGAATGGTTCCACTGTTAGTACTAATGAATGCACTGTGTCTAGACTACGAGCAAGCCAATATACCGTACCGGTACTGGTATAGGCTAGTCATTGTTCAGGTGTATTCAGTTAAATAATCCTATTCTATTAGTAGGCTTATCGAAAAATCACTTTATTCTAGTTCACCAGTACCACATCCAACTTTAAACCACCAGATTTGCTAACTAAATGTGGTGGTGAAAGGCACCCTAAAGCTGTTTAGCACTGGTTCCCAACCGCCGGTCCGCGGACCGGTGCCGGTCCGCGTTAGTGTTTTGCCCGTCCCCAAAACATATTCTTTCCACAACTTATGCGAAGCAATTCTATTATCTTTGGCTTCAGTAAAAAAACAGCAAAGAAATCTATCGGATGCCTCGTTTGTCTCTCATATTGGCATCTTAAAACTGCAAGGAATTTCTTACCAACTTTGATTTTGTTCAACAGTATGTTCATAAATTGACATTATTGTTTGAACTGATTGAAGTTTTATTTTAATTTTTGCGCTCAAGTATGCAGCCAACGCCAAAATATTGACTTATTTTCTCCCATTAATTTAGCTGATGGTTAACAAATGCGGTTGTTAGCATCTGAAATATGCCATACTAATGGCGAAATTTTGCTGCAGGTCCGAGAACGTTTTGTTTAGTTTTTACCGGTCCGCTGATGTAAAAAGGTTGGGAACCACTGGTTTAGATAAACTGCCAACAGTGCTTTTTTAAGGAAGTGTCTAGAGCATTCAAAAACCCTTTATAGAGGCTAATGTCCCTTTCGGAACACCTTAACAACTTAGATGGCCGAGTGGTATGAGCGTCCACCTCTGAAGCGGTAGACTCGAGTTTGATTCCGAATCGGGTCAAACCAATGACTTTAAAATTGGTACTTACAGCTCCATGCTTAACGCTCAGCATTAAAGGTATAGTGAGGAGAACAAGCTGGGAAGTTTACTTGTTGTGCCGTAGGGAAAGGCACTGAGCGGGATTCCCTTAATCTTGGTTTAGCAGACACGTGGTCGGTAACTCGTAAGAGGATAAATATGCATCGATCGTTTTCTCGTCAAAAGAGGATAAATATGCAACCAAATACAAATACAATAAAATGCTTATATCTACAGACAGAATGATAACAATGTATAAACACGTTTTGCTGCAAAGGATTTTCTTTAGTGGGTGAGTAATTTTTTTACACTTGCAACCATGGATCCAAAAACGCTAAGCAAACAACATGCACATTGCAAGTGAGAAAAAATCATGCAGTGTTATCACCTGAGTCACCGTCACCACCTTTGTCTGTCGATTTGATTTCTGCAAGTTCAGAAACAGGCACGAAAAACGTTAATAACTGGTTAAAAAGAAACTGCATTACACTACACTACTAATACGCCACTGATTAATCATGCACATCGTCTAAACCAGAGATTTTTAATCGTAAGCCATTGGCCCTCCCAGTGGCCACAGGACCCTCACCAGGGGTCACAAATGGAAGATTTAGAAGTAGTAATTAACCACGCAAGGCAAGCGGACGGCAGCAACTACTATGAATGAAATATCAATAAAAACTTTATTAGTGAGCAGGGAGCCACTGGTGTTAAAGAAGGGACGGGCCACGAACAATTTATTTTCTCTTAGTGACCGATCTTTAAAAAATGACTCGTCCTAAGTCAAAAAGAGCTGAATTCCTTTCAGAAACGAAACTATACCCCAAAATTTTAACCCAGGATGCGAATACGAAAAAGGTCCAGGTGTAATGCCATTGTGAAATTCTGTTCCGGATAACAGCTAAAAGCTGGTCCCAGTAGTTCAAATTTTGTCCAAGATGATCCAGTAAGTAGTAAAAGCATTTTTTCTTCATTAGTAAATAAAAAGAAAAAACTAAGTTAGCGGCAATGCAGAAATTTGCAAACAAAAACGAACTGAAACTCCGAATAAAAATAACTAAATAAAAGGCATGCAAGCATAATGCTAAATTATTATTATTTAGTGTTTAGTAGACGAAAACTAGTGTCAGCTTTAAAGAAAATGTTAAAAGTAGGTATTATGTAGGTAGAATTTCTTTGGTTTTGTCCTACGCAAAAAAATTGTAGAATTTTTTGGCTTGTACTGCATAAAAAAAATTGTAGAATTTTTTTGGTTTGTCGGGTAAACTTTTTTCGTAGATTTTTTCCTTTTTCCTGTACAAAAAATTCTACCAACAAAATACATGCATTCCTTTTTACACTTATACTACGTTAGAAACGACAAAAGCGTAACAGAACACATTTCAGATCAACTTATGCAAAACATGGGTTTACGTTTGCCATGAAACTTTGAAGCTATACTTCATCTTAAATTCCACCACGTGAGCCCAATGATAACTTACCTGGAAGAATAAAATTTTTCGTCTGATCTGAAGAGGATTCAGAATTTGTAGCAGTACACGTGTAAACTCGTTTTGAGATTTTAGAGTCCAGTGGTCCAACAGTTATGGTGCTGCGGTATTTATGGTTTCCAAGGGTTTCCATGTTTGTGTCGGTTACTGAAAAGTGTAACCAGTTAAAAAAAAAAAGTTGGAGCACAATCAAAATTTATCGTTTGATACTCCAAAATTAGTAGCGATTTTTCAAGTTCAAAGCCCAAGTGCTTTTGCAGAAATTATTTCATTATCAAGGGCGTTTGAAGGTGGGGGCTGAAGCCCCCCTACATTTTTTTTAGCCCCTACATTTTTTCAGCCTTTCCATAGAAATTCTGAGCCCACCTTCAGCCCCTCTTTTCAAAAATTTATAACTACAGCATACCCTATTGCACTTCGACGATGGCTTACGGCGTCACTTGTTATTCGTTTCTTTTCTTCATTGATACCATCAAACCAACTTACTAACTTTTGCAACTTTGTGACAAAAGTGAACAAAATCGCAAAAACTGTTGAATTTCCTAATAACTTCGTGTAGAAAGCTCTTAAAGCTTTATCATGATAGCACAGTTAAATTTTCATCAATTTCAATAGAAACTTGTGAGCAAATATCAGCGAAACAACAAAATATCAAATTAGAATTACTGTAGCGAGCTTATCTTAGAAGCAGCGTAACGAAAATTTTTGAAAGGGAAGGGGGACATAATTTTCACATTTTTTTAAGCGTATTTGTTTCAGCAGAACAATTTGAAGTTGATTGAGAAACAAGAATAGCTTTAGGAGGTCCTGGGGCATGCTCCCCTTGAAATTCTTAAAAATTTGCATGAGCGATTGGTTATTTTAGTGCTTTTTGAATAATTTTTAAGCAAATTTTGACCCTAATTCCGAGTGCTTCGCCAAATCAAGAAATAATTATCCCAAGTACAGCGCATTGATCGCTTTCTCGTGATAGGAGGATAAATACGCAATTAAATACAAAAAATATCTGATCAATTTGATTCGCATATTTTCGATTATGCGAGCGTATTAAGACTTATCGCTGTCACAGATGTTCGAGACTACAGAATAATTGTATACGATTCATCAAAAACATTTTTGAAAATGGCTGGTGGGAGGATGCATCCTACCACCCTGGATCCGCCCCTGGCCATATGCTACAGAAACCTTTAAAATAATCTGGCATATTTCAGTTACTTGGCACCATTAGTTTTGTTCTTTTTTACTAAAATGCAAAGTCAAAAGGGGGGGGGGGGGGGGGCATGGCACAATGTCTCTCTAAATACGCTCCTGCCTAGGAGCCTGAGACTAGGAGCTTGTGAACGGATAATAAATTCATTTAAAAGAGTTAACACGTTTACAAACGTCGATGTGGCTACTGTGTGTTATGCTAGCTAGAAGAAAGGTTGAGTTCACCAAGATGTTTTCAAGTGGCTGTTACTGAAGTGAAAGGCATGGTACGCACGACGTATGTTGCGATAACAAGGAGGGGGGTCTGGGGGGCGAAGCCAAATTTCAGCCGCCTTACCTCAAAGCACTTCCAACGCCACTGTTCATTATTTATCTAAAAGTAAGTAAGCTACCTAGCTCTTTTGACTCTGACCCTTTCGTTACATATGTCCATGTTAAGGTTGGTTTTGGGACAGCTTGGACATCACATGTCATTGATACGGTTGAGCCCATCTCTCCGGACACTCTCACATCCTCCGAGTTTTTTTCAAGCACCACACCTGAAAATTTTTATATTTGCAAGGGATAATTTTCAAACAACGTTACATACATAGCCAGTGAATGGTAACATAAAAAATGTAGAAGGAAAGACTTAAATTGAACTTCAAAAAAATTGAACTTACCAACTACTTCAATATTGCTTGAATTCACTCTCTTGGTTAAAATATCATATTTGTTCTCTACAATGCAAGTGTATATTCCCGAATGTGAAAAGTTCACTTTTGGAATCGTCAAGTCTCCTACAACAAAAAATTGTTGTCACAATAAAAAAAAAATCGAAGTTTCGACAACACAGCTTCAGCTATAACCATCAGTATTTCATGCAAGCACTACAACTTCGTTCCTGTTTTGTACTGTCTAGCACACACACTTGCTGATGACAGCAATTTTTCCTCATTTTCTCCATATTAAATCAAATCTTCATTATACTCGCGGTATTACGCCGGAGCGTGTAACGAGTGGTGGGGCTCATCTCTGGGGCTTAGCACCTGGAGAACCCAAATTCTAATACGAAGAAACCTCGCATCAGTGTGTCCGATTTGAACGCAAAGGGAATTAAACTCCAGATCTTTCGCAAGGACAGCAATGGCGTTAACTCTATGCTAACCGGTCAGTCTTTCAAATACCAAACATAAGTGAATTTCATACCTGAATCGCTTGCAATACCGCCACCCTTTTCCCAATAAGTATCCATGGGTTTGGGTTTCGAATTTCCCATGCACATAAGGGAAAGATTTTCGCCAACTGCAATTTTTTTGTTGTCCCCTTCGATTTTGGGGGTATCAGCATCTGCAAAGCAAAAAAAAAGTAAAAATTTCCAAGACACAACTTTAAACGAATCACTGCTATTATACCAACCTGTCACCAATGAGGTCTAACGTTTTTTGAAAATGGCGCCTTTGGGTTTTTTTTTAAGGTGGCGTAAACTTAACGTAAACCATTTCAAACAGATAATTGATCCTTTTAGAAACTGAGCTTAATTACATAGCATCTCCATTTAACACTCAAATCTCATGCAAAGCATAAAGGTATACAATTTTCCTATCCACATGTCGAAGTTTACTGGGCCACAAGTCCACAGGCTCTCCGCAACATAACCAAATTTTTGATGTCATAATTATGAGATCAAAAATCTAATTACGATGAAGAAAACCCGTGGGCTTTTTTTAGCCGACTGAAATTACACATGAGGACAACTGGACATGATAGCCTAAGCATAACGCATGTTCCTATCCAAACAGGCTTAAGGTAGAGAAGAAACTGGACTCTCGATTTGAGTGTGGTGGGCAAGTAGGAGCGAAAATTGCATGTCCAGAAATGGCGTAAAAAGATGAAATATAATAGTAAAACCGAATTAGAACCAGTAAAACGCAGCACGTTAAAATATCAAACAATAACGTTATACCGATATCAACTTCAATGCCCTAGGCAACAAATAATTGTACAGGAGACAGAAAAAAATCGAGTGATATCTACACCCCGAGGCATTCAGTCTACAGATAGTAAACTCAAATAATAACTAATTATCGAATTTTGGTGAAAATCGCATATTTTAATAACTAGCATGTAGTTAAAACATTTTTGCAAGTCTATACATCAAAAGCAGTAAAAACAGAAACTACACTAAAAATGGTACCTGCTACCCAACACGCTGTTTATGGCACCCCGTTGAGAATGCACATCATCCCCTTCCTGACACACTCAAACAAAAATTTACAAATCAACTCACGACACGCGTCAGCAAGAAAAAACGAGTGTCACAATCAGATCTCTACTATACACTCGCAATATCACGCCGAAGCGTGTAACGAGCGGCGGGGCCGTCTCCGCGGTATAGCGCCTGGACAACACAGCTCTGAGAAAACATCGCAGGAGTAGCAAGCCGTTGGCGCACTGTGTGCGATTTGACCAGCCAGGAAATCAAACTCACGATTTTCTGCACCAATGGCGATGTTATCAACCACTACACGAATCACCAGGTAAAACTTACATTTTACGTCTACAGTGTAAGAAGTTGTGACTACATTTGGGGAATCGTTGGGGGGGTTCGAAGCTGAACAGGTAAGGACTCGTTTGTCATCACTCTTTTGAAACGTCATCTTCACAGTATTAACGTCACCAACGTCCGGTGTATCATCCAAACTATAAAATATTTCTATTATTTCAAGGTTTCTACGTCTATTGTGAAGTAATAGTAATGCTTGTCCGTCAAACCCACAACATCACGCCACCTTTTCAAGATGTTAAAGTGTTGTAGACAGCCTGTAACTTTTCAATAGAAAATTCAGCTGGTAACGCAGAGATACCTTTTTTTGACAACCGATCAGATGGCCCAGTGAATACACCACTACTTGTGAGTGGTAGACTCGGGTTTGATTCCGAGTAGGGTCAAACCAAGATTTAAAAAATGGGATTCATAGATTGTTGACGTTCAGCAGCGAAGAGACAGTGTGAAGAACAAGCCAGTAGGGTTACCACTTGTGCCGTAGGGAAAGGCACCTAATGGGCCGTCTTACCTTAGTAGACATAAGGCCCGCAACTCCCAAACAAACTCGTTATAGCGCATTCGTTCTTTTTTAATAATAGAAATACAAAAAGGCTACGACCAAATTATGCACATTAACATTTTAAAAACTTCTATAAAGGGATGCGTTTCTTGGTTTTGTCCAAAGATTGATAAGCAGTTAAACAGAAACACATTTGTGCACAAAAGCACCAGCGTTCAATTAGCCTATTTCCATAAACACATTTTATGGGCTTTCAGCTCACGCGCTTTGCTGTAGTCAGGTAAAATTTTGGTTTTCATAGGCTTATTTCTGCAAAGTGGTGGGCTATCGAGGTCAAACCTAAACAGGTGGTCTGCGAAGGTGGGCTTTGGCAAAAAGCGGGCTAGGAGAAAGTTGTCCATAACTTGGCCCACGTTTTTTGTGGACATGGAAATAGGCTAAATAAACACTACATACGCAAAGGCTGTAACACAATTAAAATAACAAGTAATTTCAAAAAGTTACTTTATTGTAGGAGCTGGATAACCATTGGCTCCACAGGACAATTCAGTTTCAACACCAGCAAAGACATGCTTAGGTGGGTCAATAAAATGAACCATGTCAGTAGGATCTATCAATGCATAAACCTTGTTATTTCAAAGTTTTTTTTTGTACAGTACAAATAAAAAAGGGCTGGATGATTTGAGTATGCATAGATTATTTGCCCATACAAAAACAGAAGGTAAAAACGAAATAAGGTAAAAACAAAAGCTCAGATGGCCGAGTGGTAAGAGCGTTCGCCTCGGGAGCTGTACACTCGGGTTTGATTCCAAGTCGGGTCAAACCAACTTGCCTACTTGACGCTCAGCAAGGGACAGGGTGAAGAACAAACCGGCAAGTTTACTTGTTGTGCCGTTGGAAAATGCACTATAGCGGGATTACCCCATCTTGGTGCAGTAGGCAGATGGCCAGCAACTCCTAAGCGAGCTCGTTATAGCGCATTGATCGCTTTATCGTGATAGGAGGATAAATAATTAATATGCTACTAAATTAGCACTTTGATATTTTTACGGCGGTGGTTCTCATCATTTTATGGATTGTGTCTCTCTTCCAGAGACGCTCAGCACAGTGGTCCCCTGTTCAGAAATATGATTATCTGTCCGTATTTCATTCGTAGAGGCTACAGGGGTCCGCTGGTCTTAAGTGGTGAATTCCCATTAGTAAATCTTGCGTTGGTGGCCTCTTAGTTCACAACCCTTGTTCTATAACATAAAACTGCAAGATAAGCCTTTAAGTTCCCCCTCCCCCTCTAAAAATTTTTGAACCCGCCCTTGGAATTTGTAGTGACACAGAGTATACAGATTTTTTGAGAACATAAAAAACATGTTTAGTTGTCACTATTTGTAACCAATGACTAGTGGGAATCACTTCTTACAACTCAGATTAAAAAGCACATTAGTTGCAAGTACTGGAAGACATTATTGCATCGCCACCGTCCAAACACCTAACATGGTATGGCTAATTTTCCGAATTAGCTACATTCACAATCATCAAGAATCAAGAACACATGTTACAAATATGTCAAAAAAAGTATATGACCCTTTGTACTTACATTTGACTCGGAACTCAGAAAACTGAACTTTCTGTTTTTGTGATGTTTCATTTCCACCACCTCCAATTTCAACCTAAAGAAATTATATTTGTATCTAATTAACTACATTTTTGACAATTGATGTCTTCACTTCACTATCTCGTTCTACAAAAACAGTGCAAACGTCGAAAAGTTTCAGTTCTACAAAGAAATTGTCAAAATTTATCAGCACTTTGATTAAAATTTGCTCTCTCGGTCTGCAACCGGTTAAAAATCGTTAAGTAGAAATAACTCTCCTAGGGTAGTGTTTCTCAACAGCCGGTCCGCGGACCAGCACCGGTCTGCGTCTTATTTTCTGCCGGTCCGCCAAATACAGTCCAACATTATACCACAATTCAAAATAATTGTGCTTTTTATTGTAACCCACTTGGCTACGCGGGGTTAATACTTTTTTCGTCAGCCAACACACAAGTTCACGCATAAGTATGCGCTGCCGATTCATTGAGTTTTGCCTTTATGTAAAAAAAAAAAACGTTGGAGGTGAAATGAACCTAGCGCATAGCCATTCATTTACCACGAGTTGTTGTAGTAGTATGCCTATAAGAAATCTAAGAACATATTTAACTGAAATTCAGCAGTGGGCCCACTGTATGATTACCGGAATTTGATTATGAAACGGAAACAAACAAACGGCCAAGTGTTTTCCTTTTCTTTCAAACACCCCATTAACAAAAATCAAGTTGGTGATTTTAGCACTTGATTTTAACATGACGTTTTTGGTTGGTTTTTAAGGTCCACAAAATTTATTTGGAAATTTTGCAGGTCTACAACCTAAAAAGGTTGAGAACCACTGTCCTAGGGTACAATTACTCCATAATCCAACAACCCACCTCGCGTGGGTTAGCAATGTACAGTATATTTGTTTCATATTGTTAGACTCTTCAATTAGCCATAGTTAATACTTACATAGCAATAGAAGATGGCTTTATCGTCTTCCTTCGTCAACGTCCGAATGAAAGTTTTCTTGACGGAAAACTGCAAGCAAGCAAAATATTCTATCAAAAATAGTCTGATCGCTTATATGGCCGTTATCTGAAGATAACAGTATTTTTAATTTTACTAGTATTGAAGGCCGCCCACAGGTTGTTTAGCTCAGCTGATCGGCGCAGAAGATACGTGGTTCGATTCCACGACCGGTCAAATCAGACACAGTGTCGCCAACGACTCTCCACTGCTCCGAGGTTTCTTCGGAGCTGTGTTGCCCATGCGCTAAGCCCCGACACTCGCTGCACGCTTCGGCGTAGCAACGCGAGTACGATGAAGACTTGAATTTATTGGTCTTCCGCAGAAAATAACTTTTTTTGTTTTACCAGTATTGAAGACCGTTTAACCACTAATTTTTTTTTTTTTTTTGTCCATATGATTGATCTCCTCACAAGCGATCCCCTGTTTTGTTTGGGGCATGAAACAAATGCCAAAAATTGGAACCAATAGCCTATTTCTAAATTTTAAAGTGTGCATGAAAAAAATTGAAAAGAAGAAGTTGAACAGAAAACAAATTCGGCCATACAAAACTTTAGCTGCTTAAAAATACAACTAATTCAAATTCTTTTTCACAAACATGGTACGATAACCTTTAAGACGGGTCGGGTTGTGGAGTAGACGATAGAATCCTTGGGTGCTGTTGCCGTCATATTATTAACTAACATGCAATTCCATATAGATTCGACAATTGTTATCCCTGCTAAATTCTGTATCCCTGCTAATTGACGATTGTTATGAAAAAAAAAAAAATTTGCTCTCAGTATGTAGATTGTCAGTCATTGTGAACTTTTCGTCATTTGGTAAATAAATTGATTGATTGATTAACTTAACTAGTGCTTACGGCGCACCCCCAAAATTTTTTAATGAAACGCGTGGATCCTTTTAGAGAAAAGTACTGTAATAGCTAATCATAGAAACTCGTACAAGATATCCACACCGTTTTTGTATTCGGGGTCAAGAACCCTTCAGAGGGATTCACAGAAGCCAGAGTAAGAACCCAAAAATTAACGACTTACTTTACCATCTTTTGGGAAAACCACATCACTTCCTTGAAAATCAATCCCAAATGGATCATCAGAATTATCTTCAGCAGTATCTTCATCGCCTACGAAAATAGCTGTTGATAAACTGGCTTATTAAACCAATTAAATCATAAGCTTTTGAGACTTTCATATCTCTCAATGGGTGTATGCAGAATGAGAACTGAAAAGGTTTTTGCTTGCAATATTCATGGCATATAAAAGCTTCAGGTAAAAAATACTCCTCAAAGTTAGAGAAATACTGGTCTATTATGGCCGATAATGATAGGCAAATGTGTTTTTTTGAAACTTTCAACCATGAAAAAAATTAACTTGGGCCATATTTTTCTTCATTACAATACCATTTTGACCAATTGACAAGGATAAACCGATCAGATGACCGAGTGCTCAGAGTGTCTGCCACTGGAGCTGAATAGTGTATACGCTGGTTTAATATGGAGTTGAGTCACATCAAGAATTTTAAATTTAGCATTCACATCGTCACTGCTTGACGTTCGGCATCTAAGGGACAATGCGGAGAACAAGCCGGCAAGTTCGCCTGTTGTGATGTTGAGAAAGGCACTTCATGGGATTCCCCATTTCAAAGTGGTAGACACAACTCGTGGGCGGGACCGTTTCACAACAGCCGTAGCTTCCTCGCAAAAAAAAGAATAACTTTCCAGTGAGGTTAGTCCACGCAGCATATTCGCCGAGTAGGTCCAGTTTAACGAAAGACTTGCAATAGAGCGTGTAGCTCAAGCAAAAGACAGACCAACGTAACGAAGTGGCCTACGTATTTCAGCGAATTTTTTAAGCAAAGCTGCGTAATGCAGAAAAAAGGCAGCACACGCAGTTTGGAAAAAACAAAACGAACTACTGCTATAACCAGTAATATCTACGCAAGACTAATGCGAAACACTATGCAGGCTACTTATGGCTAATAAGTTCAACTATCTAATAAAACAAACATACTCCATAACCAATCCAACTATAGCATACACCCACAGGCGTTGAAAGAAGGGAAAAGGGGGCTCACCCGAAAATGGGTGACTTTTTTCAGAGGATGCCTCTCCAGGATCTTTTTGGGGCCTGGAGTTTTTTACCGGGGCCCGAAAATCTTCTCAGGGGCCTGCATACACCTCAATGGACGTCCACTAATGGGGAACGAAGTACAACGTTGAAGGAAAAAACTCCAACGGCATTTCCTTATTATTGTTGAGTGTTTACTTAATGGGGGCTAGCGCCTCCCCCTTCTCTCAGTAGACGCCCCATAAAACACAAGACTAACTACATTATCTACGAAGGTTGTGGGGATGTTGCAACGAAAAAAAAAAAAACGAAAACAATATTTCCGCCTTGTCATTGAAATTAAAAATCGTAGTTGAGTTTTCATGCATGATTTAACGGCTCAGATGGTCGAGTGGCAACTTGGTAAGAGCGTTCGCCTCGGAAGCGGTAGGCTTGGGTTTGATTCCGAGTCGGGTCAAACCAAAGACTTCCAAATTGGCATTTACAACTTCCCTGCTTGACGCTCGGCATTAAATGGACAGTGTGGAGAACAAGCCGGCAAGTTTACTTGTAGTGCCGTTGGGAAAGGAACATAGAGGGATTTCCCCATCTTGGTGCGGTAGACAGATGGCTGGCAACTCCTAAGCGAGCTCGTATAGCGCATTGATCACTTCCTCGTGATAGGAGGAGAAATAATAAATATGCTACTAAATACAAAAAAAAGGTAATTACAGTGTATATCCCTGCTCTACAAATGAAAAACTAGAATTAAATTACTGTAATAAGTTCCATTTGAGAGCAAAGCACCGCTTATCCTTATAAGATTTAGACTTTACATAAGCGTTCAGTTTGGGTCCAAAAGTCGGAAAGCACAGGTTCGATTCCCAGACAAGCTAAATCAAACAAAATGCTGCAAGTGACTCGTCATTAATGCTGAGTGTTAATGTAACTACGTGTAAACTGGATACAAAAGTTCGAAAATGACCTTGCGGCGCACAAATGACTGATAAATAAGCAAATTTGGTAGTTATTGACTGAACTCTTCTTTGTAATAAACATATCCATGAAGAAAATCGTTATTAGTTAACAACAACAAAATTAATACAAGCATTGCGACATGAGACTTGTCAGTAACAAAGCAAACATCAAAAGACAGGAGATGAAACTTACCAGCTACGTCAACTTCTTCCCCTTCTGTAAGAAGCGATCACGATCAACCAAGAAGAAAGCACATGTTAGTAAAGCACAGCATACAACAACACTAACATATACGGTCAGTGGTCGTTAAAACGAGAGAAATTTTGAGATAATTGCTTTTTTCTAATTAAATTTATTTTGAGACTATTGCTTTTTCTAAAAAGCAATTTTTGAGACAAGTTACTTTTTTTTCGAAAGTCATTACTAAAAAATACCGTATGCATGTCTTTTTTTATTTTCATAATTGTTCCGACGCTTCCAGCAAAAAAACGGAAATTAAGTAAGTTAAAGCGTAGTTACTAGTGTCAAAACGAAGAAAAAATTCAGAAGTATTGGTGAAAAAATTTATGTGATTTAACCAGAAATTGACTAGTACAAGTGGCTAAAACTGGGCAGTCACTGACCGTATTGTAACTAGTCAGCAAAATTGATCAATCAGCAGCTAAATTGTTATCATAACAAAGCAACATTCAAACATTTTACAAGTCTTGAAAAGTGACAAGAAACAGATTTTTAGACTCGTGGGCTTAAGATAACGATTGCATGGGCTAGGCTGTACAAGGCATATTCATTCATAAAAATTTGCCAATTCCTTTCTCCTATCGTCGATATTTCACAAATTACGAAAGTATCAGATCTCAGTCAAGTATTGAAATTATAATATAGTGAAGAGTGATTGAACGCGTAGGTGATTACTACGCGAATATGTTTTAAGCATTTTGGAAATTTAAACTTGGCTGCAATCTTGGCCTTTTTTCGTCATTTTTCAAAAATCATTAAGTTGTTTGAAAATTAAATATCTCCCTCACTTTTTAAATTTCTTGAAACATCGTCATGGACAACAGTTATTTTGCAGCTATTCAGATTATTGCATTCTAAAGCAGCTTAAGATAAAAAAAAAAAAAAGATAGGCCTAGCTGAAACAATCATTCTAAAAAGCGAAAATTTCTAGCTTTCAATCTAACCAAACCCAAATTTACAGCATTTGTCCAATTAACAACGGGACTACGAATTTTAAAAGTGAGCGACAGCTGGATCAAAAATTTTGACAATTCAAGTAGATGACTACACTAGACTACAAAAACCAACTAGTTTTACTGGTACTACGCTCGCATGGCCATTTTTTATGGGTCAGGTGCTCGCAGACTTTCGGCATCGTTACCAAATATATAAAAAAATTAAAGCACGATTATGACATCAAGGAAACAATTTTGACACAGCAAGCCTGGCTTTTGGCCCATGAAAAAAAGCCATGTATACCATAAAACCAACTTTAAGTTAAACTCACTATCTACAATTTTGTATCTACCACACTACAAACTTTAAGTTAAAGCACGTCTTTTACAGTTGACATAACTTTGTAACATCTACAGTACATGCGTTAGTGAAAATACAAAGAGTGAATGTGTGGTTATCGAAGGGGACAATCGTGATTTAAGAATTGTAATTAAATACAATGTCAGAATCAGTGGTGCAACATCAACAAAGACAAAGTATTTTGCTACTACAGTAAAGAGCCCTAACTTGCAGATAAAACTTATTTGGGGAAAAATGGCTATTATCAAGCCGTCAGCAGCGCAACGTCAATACTTTCAATCATATGAAATTTCTTTATCTTTTTCAAAACATATCAACACAATTTGTGTTAGTATTTTGCACCAGTATATTTGTTAAGAGCCTGAATTAGTGATATTCATTTCTGAAAGCCACCATTAATAATATTGTTAATCCAAATCAGTACCTTTAGTTATCAAAACTTCAAATCAATTTTACGGTTAACAAGTACTAATCCACGATTAGAACAAATTACGATTAATTACTGGTAATTAGCATTATTACGCATAAGTGTACGGTTACTACTTTAGTAATAGTATGCCTGAATCCTAAAAATACTCTTACGTGTATCAGGTACCTACTACCCTAATATGCACGGCATTATAAAACAAAAATCTTTATCGCTCTACACCATACGAATCGTAATTATTTTAAAACTAGACATGTAATTCACTGGGCAGTTCCATGCTTAGTTTTAACATCCGGGCCCTAAAAAAATTTAAATCTGAATGCTTAAACTAAATGATGAGGTTCACCAATCAAATCAACAATACAACATTTGAATCAAAAAATTCAGATTTATTCATAGCAAGTTGTTCAAATCGTGGATCAAGTGTCACCTACCAATTTTTTGACCCTAATTCGACCCAAATATACCCATAATTTAACAAACTTACCTTTAAGTATTTTCACCACCGGTTTTGGGTAAACAAAATCCGTGGTACATGTCCCAACTTCGGTGGGGATATTCTTTCCGCTTTGAAATTCGTGATGTGTTATTGCGATTGTAGGGTCTTTCTTTGCTAAAACTGAAAAAAAAGTTTTGCTAAATATTGAGCAGCACAAAGGCCATATATTGAGCAAAAACAACTAATAAAATAGACTTGCAGATGATACATATCAGCATTATTTTTTCAGGCAAATAGATCCCGTCAAAAGTTTAAGATGGATGACCGTATACGCCACAGCATGGGAAACCAAACATTCATAACAGCATAAATAACTATTAAACAAAATGTAGTAAGACGGTAGCACAAAATGTGCGGCTTTCCTTAAGCTTTGCACATCTCACATCTAAGCCAGATGGACCACTCAGAACGAAGATTATAAAATTCACAATTCCACATATCGATATGCCCTTAATAGCGTTAGATTGCATATTCTGAGTCGGGTCCAACCAAGACTCTTAAATTTACAACTTAACGTTCAGCTCTGCAGGAGCAGAATCACAACCAGCTAGGAAGTTGACCATTGCTATCGAGTTTAGGGAAGACGTTTAACGGGATTTTTCCATTCTCAAGTGGTGGACTAGTGGACACGCAACCTCCAAGCCAGATCGTAAAACGCTTCTGTCGCATTCTCGTGATAGTAGAACAAAGTTCTTCTATGCTTCAACTGGCACACTTACCAACAACTTTTAACGTTGTTTGACCAGTCTGGCTAACAGCTTGGCCATCATCAGTAGAAGAGTAGTCTTTTTCACATTCAAGAGCTCCAAAATCTGCGTTATCTTGCAAGGTGGTGTCGTACAGCTGCAGACGAAAGTAAAACACGAAATTACCAAGTTGTGTCATCATAATCATGGTCATATGATATTTTTAGTCTGGCAATGATTTAAGTTCGAATCGAAACATCTGGAAATTTTAAATGTACAAAATTCTGACTATTACAATTCTGTTCATTTGACCAAAACTGCCATTTTTATAGAATCAAACGCTATGAAGAGTAGAATAATTAAAAAGTTCTTGAAGGCATTCTCACCACTAATGCTCCATCATCATTGGCATAATAGTCTCGATTCAGAGAACCGGATTTTCTTGTAGCATCACCGTTTCCCTTTTTGAACGTGTAAATCAACTTTCTCGATCCGCTTTCCTCGCGAATGTACCATTTGATTGTAGGAACACCTGGTAATGAAGAGTTGCTGAGTTACTGCAGTGGTGGAACAAGGAATGTTTGCACCACAGTTGCAAAAAGGCCAACTGGTTCACCCAAAAGATAGCCCCAAAATATAGCCAGGTACCGAACCCGAAGTAGATTTGAAACCGTAAGCAAGCCCAAAAAATCAAGAGTAAACACTTACATGTTAGGTTCCAATTTCCTTAAAATCGAATTAACTTTGATGGTTTGGTCAGCGAGTGTTTCCCACCAACAAGAGGAAAAGAAATAAATTCAGTCACTCCAAGATAGGTGCGTCATCGAAATCAAAACAGCTAACTACAGCATTACGCGATGACAAAAACTTGGTCGTTTTTCAGTAATCTACGACCTGGGCCCGAATTTAAGCTCGATAGTTTTCCTAAACCAAGACCAAAACTAGGCCCAAATTGCAACTCTTGTCCGCACCCAATAAAAACATGTTTCGACGGGGTGCGAGGGTGCTACATCATAAAGGTAGGTTGATCTGCATCAATGCAAGGAGTAATTTCTAATTCAAACAGTTTTAAGAGGGTGCAACAATTGGTTGCTGGTTATAGAAAAGCGTCTGAAGAGGTTTTAACTGATGACTGACTGGATGTATCGTTACTCGACTGACTCACTGAGAACCACTTGGATGTTTTAGGCATAAAGAGATCAGAAAAGTAATTGAATTTTGACTCATTAGACTTTAAGTTCAAACTGACAAAAATCGTACCAGAAGATAATAAAAATGCAAAATTTCAAGAACTTTTCAACATACACAACCCTAATAAGCTATCACAGCATCATAGGAATATCTTAGTTGTGAATGCGACTTATGCATGTCCCACCTTATTTTCTTAACGTGCATGTCCCACGTTAAGAAAATAAATAATGCGACTTATGCATGTCCCACCTTATTTTCTTAACGTGCATGTCCCACGTTAAGAAAATAAGGTGGGACATGCATAAGTCGCATTCACAACTAAGATATTCCTATGATGCTGTGATAGCTTATTAGGGTTGTGTATGTTGAAAAGTTCTTGAAATTTTGTATTTTATTTAAATCTTGTGCTTTGCATAATAATAAAAATGCTTAGTTAAAAACGATTGTCTAGACGCAGAGATAGGGCTACTGCAACGTTTCAAACGGTCAGTTAAGTGCATTCGTTTTAACGAAACACCTTCGTAATGAAGACATCCGAACTTCATCAATAGGACACAGCTAATGCAAAAAACATCAGAAAAAATGCTTACCAGATACAACTACTTCGCTCTCCCATTGGCATGGAATAACTGCATCATCACCTTCTTTCACGTAGACATCAGGCATTACAAAGTTTTGGCATTGGCAGCCTGTAACAAAACGCATTGGCACTATGTTCAAATTTATGAGCAAAACAAGGATTTTCAACACTTGGCACGTTTCCAAATCGAAAAGAATTAGGTCTTAGCGTGGAAAATCGATAGCTTTTTCATGAATAATGTACGAAAAGTCATGATCTCCAAGTGCTTTGAAAGGTGTGTCATGACAGCACGAGAATTTCCCTTAACATTATATGTAAACAGCTTTAGTCGAGCTACAGCTATTTCACGCCCACAACTAAACACAAACAGCTGGGTTGATGACAAAGCAACTACGTTTTATTGAAAACAAATTGCTAGATCACAAACACTAGGAAGACTCTATGGTCAATAAATTTACATTAAATGTGGATATGCGCCACCAGTCGGAATCTAAGCCGGCAACTGAAATAGCTGAAAAAACAAAAATAGAAAATAGAATCAATAGCGTTCGGCTTGCGGCAACTGCAATCAAAAATGGATATATAAATGACCCAACAGTCATTCACTAGATAAACACATTTAACGCAGTGTTTCCTACGTTTCAAAAGTTACATAGATCGACAACTAGATTTTACAAACGTTCTCGAGACAAAAAATTTACTCCTCAAATGCAATCGTAAAATTTTCTAAAATGACCAATCTCCTTACTGTAAGTTAATGCGTATGAAGCCTCCAGCTTGACAAAAATTTCGCTATAATTATTACATATCAGCGATATTGACTTAACAGAGATGAACACTTAAACAAGACAAAGCCGAAATTCAAGAGAAATGTTTTGATAGTTCGAAGTAGCCTTCCCTTTGTACGTAGACTGACAATAGAATGTCCAATAACGCTGAATAGACAGTTATAGCTACTCAAAAAATGTTTTTACAGCTACGAGTATGTTTCGTCTAACATGTACACCGCTGTTTCTCGAACGAAATGATGCAAAAAAAACTGCAATTTAATTTTTTAAGCTACAATGTGTTCCGATCAGCTTCGCGCAAATAATACATAGACCTCATTTTGCCCCGTACGCACTGGTGGGATTCAGCCGGTTTGCACTGGTTCTACAGAATGGTCTCACAAAATTTCGTCATATCAGCTAACCGGTCAGCATTGCTGCTTATACTTGTACCATTAGTTGAAACAGAATCGGCTGAAAATTTAACTTTTGTAATAGAACCGGCTGACAAAAAATCTGAATTCGACCACCGCGCATAAGTCAGTTCAATCAAACACCATCATGTTGCTTGCTTCGCGGAGTATAAGAGACTAGGGGTGTCCTAATTTTGTTTCAGTAGGACATTTAATGATGCGTAAGTGTTCGAGGGCCAATAACTTTTGATAGCACATTTTGATACTCTTTACGAAAATCATTAGTTTCTTTCGCAATTATTACGCATACAGTAATGTTCTTGAACTTTTCCTTGTTTTTTTACACGCATTTATCAGAAAGTGCAGCCTACATAAGTAAAAAAAGTGCAACTTGGATAGACATGTCTATAAACTTCCTGTTGTGGCCAAAAATAACGCATTGGACCACAAGCGTCGGACATGTAAAAACAATCCGCGGGCCAGACTTTAGACACCCCTGAGTTGAAGTGCCCATTTTGATGCTTTTTTATGACTGTTTTTGCTTAATATAATGCTTTTTTTGAAGTCAGTTCAGATTTGAAATATTTATTATGAAGTAAATCATAGTTTTCTTTGAAGCACGCGACAAGCGTCAAGGGAGCAATGATTAATAAGCAGGTTCAAACACGAAGCACTTCGTGAATTACAAACAAATGTTCACTAATGAATAAAGCTGGACAATTTAAGAGCTGTGACATCTCTGCAAACTTAATAAAGCGAAGGGGAAATCATATTGACCTTTGTGGTTTCAGCATCAAGAAGTCAGAATCAATTAAACTAACAACGCTAAAAGCATACCAAAAGGCTAACAAGGCAAAGCTAGAAATCAAATAATTAAAAAAAAAAACAGAGAATTACCTAAAAACTGAAAATTAGTGTCTCGGTAATTTGGTCAAAAGTTTTCGAACAATGGGGAAAGGGTGGTGGATCCGGAAATGGGGAATGGGGGAAAGGCTGCCTTTAAATCCAATTTTCTGTTTTTTAACTATGTCCGAATAATCAATCTTCCCACATCAAAATTACCAAAAACATTCTGCAGCAACTAACGTCATATGCACAGAATGAGATCGATAGAAATTCAAACTTAGGACGTAGTTACGTAATGGATAGCTAAGGCTATAATAAAAGCTAAATTCATCAAGGTCACTCCATCATAAATGGACAAGCAGGACTATAGTAAAATAAGAAACTTATAAATGTGTCACATATTGGAAAAACATTACCTGATCAAAATTCAGGGATTTAGACAACGAAACACGTTTGGTGTTTTCTTAGCAGATGAGTCTACCATCTGACCGATTTTTTTTAAATTTTAATTGGCATTTTAAAGCTGCATTTAAAAGCAAACGGATGTCTGCCAAAAATCAATAAATAGGAGCAAAAATAGAGAAAATGCAATAGCTTTTACCATTTGCTACAGTTAATAGCATTATCAAATGCATATTGCAGCCGTTTCGAAATGCTATCGATCCACTACTTGTCACCATAGTTCAATCAAGCTGGGAAACAAGATTCAAGTCAGATATCAAGAATGAATCGATTGATTCGTGGGCACGAGATAATGCAACACCGCAAATACGTACTAGCCTTGCATTGTTGGGCCTTCGCTAATGAATATAGCCATCATAAATAGAAATCAAAACATCACAACTTTATTATACTACACCAAAGCGGCGAGGCTCATTTCCGCAGCTTCGAAGAAACATACTCACAATGGGCAACACAGCTCCGAAGAAACTTCTCAGCGGTGGCGAGCCGTTGGCGACACTGTGCCGATTTGACCTGCCCGGGAATCGAACCGATATCGATGTCCTTAACACCTGAGCTAACCGGCTGGTTACCCTCATCAAAAGATTAAAGGTTATTCCTATATGGAGCTGCTTGACTCAGGACCTTATTGGTCACTTCGCAGCTCCTTGTCAACATTATTTCAAAAATGCAGATAGCATTTTGTACGAGTATTGGAGTATATGACTAAACTTTGGTTAATGGTTTTCTATGTTTCTACTTTTTTCGTTTTGCATCGTTTTTCTATCACTTTGTGTTGACACATAAAGCAAGGCATAAAGTCGACGTCTCGTCTTTTAACTTAAGCTGGAATTGCATGCGGCATACAAAAATCTTTAATAGGTTGTTATGTTGGGCGAGGAAACGCATAACGAAAAACATATCACATGAGACTCTGAGAGTGATATTAAAACGCAAAACTATACTGCTTATATTGAGCAAAATCTTTGTTGAGCTGGTTTCTTTGCTTCGCATAAAGACCATTACTTATTATATAAGAATTTCTTATTATTTTATATTTCATTAAAACGAAGAAAGAAATCGCTTTTATCTTAACTAGAGTGTCCTTGACGAAATTAATAGCCACTTCCATCCAGCTTAAAGTGTAACACTTATAAATCCACTAAACTGTCATAAAAATAAGCCAGCCAAAAACTGGTCATAGAATCTCTATGTTTTCAAACTATAATACCGTAACTTCTAAGCAACAATGACAACACAACGATAGAAATTGAAAACTCGTCTCACTTAACCAATGCACAGCTACACATTTCAAACTTTATCTCCTTAGAAATAGCACCCGATTATAAATCAAATCTTGTACTCGCGGTATTACGCCGAAGCGTGTAACGAGTGGCGGGGCCCGTCTCCGCGGCTCAGCGCCTGGGCTACACAGCTTCGAAGAAACGTATAGCAGCGGTGGCAAGGCGCAGGTGATACCGCAGCGATTTGACAGGCTAGGGAATCGAACCCCAGTCCTACGGCACCGATAGCGTGCGCTTTACATCTGAGCCTGCTCAATGCTCATAGTCAAAGATGCTAAAAACCATCATAACCAGACATGGGCAAACTACGGCCAGCGAGCCAAATCCGGCCCTCCGATCCTTTTATTCAGGTCCGCCGGCACTTACAGAAACTTAAACTCTCACCATCAATTGAGAGGAAAACCTTTTTCTTCCATTAGAGATCGCGGATGGCAGTGATTTTCAAAAACATAAGCCACAATGGTTCAAAATTAAAATGAAAAACGAGGTGAAAACCTTTTATTTTAGAGATCACATTCGTACGTGGACTATGATCTCCAAAAAAAAAGCAAGGTCGTCCAGCTTTCCAATCAGCGTGCGGCCCGCGGCTTCGACAGTTTTTATAAATCTGGCCCGTCGTGTGAAAAGTTTGCCCATCCCTGATCATAACCAAGGTAATTGCACCAAACTAGCTAATAAAGAAGTCAAAAATGTAATTTCAATAACTTTTACAGCACGTCGTATGCATGTACCGTGAAGTCAGTGATGAGTGATATCATTATATGCCAATCTCAAGTCCAATTTGCCATCGTTGGTTCTAAAGCTTCGAGATATCGCTGAATTTTTACGTAAGTGATAGGTAGGCCTAAGTAGTATAAAAATCGTCATTTCTGCCCAAGTTTAAAAAATGATTACGAAAACCTAAGTTTTTAAATTGGTCAAGTCAACAACAGCAGATTATAAAAAATTCTGAAATGAATGTGTCTTGTGCCAATAACTTTCTCGGTCTATTATGTAACTTAAACCTTCTGCAAGCAGCTTGTTTTTGTTTGAACGAGATACAATTTCACGCAATTTACGATTTCGTTTCGTTTTATGACCGAAATTGTGCACCAACTGTCGATCATTTTCTAGAAAAATTAGATCTCTTCTTTTCTGACATTATCGAAATCCTCATGAATTTTAAAGGCAAAAACGCACTCGTGCTGGTATCTTGAAATGTAAGTAAGCAGAATTAGAGCAAATTAAAGCTGAAAACAACAGCATTTATTGACAACAGCTTGTATAAAACACAAGAGGCTTGGGGGCGAAAATAGCTTAAAAATATACTAGCATGGCTTCTTTTGAAGAAAAAAAAACAGGCCGTTAGCTCAGTTGCTAAGCGCACAGGCTATCGGTGCGGGAGTCTGGGGTTTAATCCCCGGGTCGGCCAAATCGGCACAGTGTCGCCAACGGCTCGCCACCGCTGAGAAGTTTCTTCGGAGCTGTGTAACCCAGGCGCTAAGTCGTTACACCGCCACTCGTTACACGCTTCGGCGTAATGCCGCGAGTATAAGGAAGATTTAATTTGATTTGAAAAATTACAATCAACACCAATTTACAAAAAAAGCACCAGACACTTTTCAACATCCATGGTTATTTTTTTGTGCGCTTGTAGTCCAATCAACATAATGAAATATAGCAGATGTCTTAATCAGACAAATTAATAAAAATCAAACACATGTGTGTCGCGTACAGTCAACAGCGAATTGAGGACATCCCATGAGGCCTTTTTAAGACTGCTAATAATAAACTATGCTCCTATTGTCAGCAAAATTGCCGAGATAATAGTAGGCAATCTGGCAATTAGCATAATACTAGCATCATTATTCTCGGCGTAAACGGAAGAATTAAACTAATCAGTCAATCGGAATGATGCTTTCATCGATAAGCACTAAGCAGTAGTTGGTCTTTACGTTTCCATTATAAAATAAAGTCGATTTTGCAATTAATTTAAGTGATTAGTTAAGGTAATAGCATGCACTGTTTCCAAAACGTTAAGACTTTGGTGATTACAAAAAAATCGTGAAGATACAGGAATAAAAAATCTTTAAAATTTTGGGTGATCTGTGAAAGATTCAGACCGTGACAACAACCAAAGCAAAGATCTAGTGAAAAACTGCAGTGTCCAATCGAAAGCACGAAGTAAAACTAAATTTCACTCGGCAAAATTGAATCCAAATAGGGAGAGTAAACGAATTGCGTGTTTCATCTTTACAATACTGCGCTTCTCAAGTCACCTTCAAACCTTTCAATATATATTTTATGCCAATAAGCACTGCAATTTAACGGGAAGACGATCAAAAAAAATGGAAACTTTTGAGTTTGAAGTTTTGTTACGACTGTTGCAAAATTAATAATAAATGCATTTTATAAACAGAAAAAATATTTAGTTATTTCTACTAGCAGTACTGTTTATATGAAGAACATGGTAGAAGATAGGCCGACGCCCAAAGATAACAGAAACAAAGATAAGAAAACCGGAAAAATTAAAAACTATTAGCTACACCAAATAATCGCTATGACTACGACCGAATGGCGTAAAGAAAATTTTTTAAAACGGCGTAAACTAAAAGCCATCAAAACAGCCCGGGATATTTCAGTCACTTAAAGCTAAGTCAAAAAGGAGAGAGGAATGGCACAAAGCCCCCCCTAAAAATGCCACTACTGCTACCGCACTCATTTCGCCACCAAAGAACAGAGTAATCGCGTTAACAAGCAATCAAAGAACTGCAATATGGCACAAGTTCAAACCATCAAATGGATTTTTAAGCTGCTTATTTCAGCTAAGTTGAGTCGACAGCAAAACTAAAACCAATCGCTCCATTGCTACGAAGTACTAAAAAAATTCTCAGGATTTTACACTTGAGTTTATTTGCACTTCACGTAACACGCTTGGTTTAGCCTCAACAACGAATCATTACCAAACAAAGTCAAAATTACCAAAAGACAGCTTTAAAACTTATTTGATCCGAACACCCAAGGTCATGACTTGCAAAACTTTAAGCAAAACCAAAAAATGCATGAACTAACTCGCTACAAGTACTTACAAATTTACAATATTAAATAAGTATATGAATTTTGCCGAAATCCGATAAATTTTTCTCTAAATTTGGACTGCTTATCTTAATTAAACCAATTATGTTATTCAATAATATTTTGTGATTAACTTAAGGCAAGAGGTTCTATCTAAGCACAATGCATGGGTTCCATAACCAAGTGGGTAAACAATTTTGAGATGTTTGAACGTTGCAAAATAAACTCACAAAACTTGGAAAATATGCAATTGATAAAGCAGGGCTAGTGCAAGAACAAGAAAGGAAACGTTTTTCTGCAACAAAACAAGGCAAATTAAGTCAAAACTTTTCACTCCGTTGCATTTGTGTGTGAAGGATATTAACCAATGGCAATCAACGCTTGAAAGTCGGCTCTCTAGCGCTGTATTTATATAATCGTCAGACACACGTGCATTTATAACACGCGGAAAGAATTTCGCTATCATCGCTTGCATGTCATATACGTGGACTCGAGAACAACGGTTACCTCTTGTCATCGATCGATTAACACTTTAGTTAATGAATTAATCTCCCATGTTAGCTACAGCCTAATATCGACGAAGTTGTGGTCAGCTTATAACTGCATACAAGTAGTAGCGACTCTGTATGAACTTGAAACCAACTTCATCAATTTTTGATCTTGCATTCTGGCCCAGTTGGCGTAGTGGTTAACGACATCGCAATAGACATGGGAGGCGATGGTTCGTTTTCCGGGCCAGTCAAATTGGACACAGTTACCCTGTCCACATGTCCAACTTATGCGGGCTTTAAGCCCACATTGATGTGGGCTTGTTGCTGTGGGCTTGATGTCATAATCACTTTTTTTTAATTATGGAATCAAAAATTTTATTGTGATGCAAAACACATCAATGTGGGCTTAAAGCCCGCATAAATTGGACATGTGCACTGGTTAGTGTTGCTAACTCTCAAGCAAAACCTTAGAAGTTGTAAAAACTTAATGCTAAAACAAAAACTAAAAGCTCTCAAGCAAAAACTTAAAAGTTGCCCGCTCTCACTGGCAACGTCAATGTATCCTTAGAACTAATGGCACGTGTTGAGATAAAACCACTTATGCATCAACTCCGTTCATTTCTCGAGAAGACCCAGTTACATCCATGGCATTAGCCATATTGTCCGACTTATTGTTCAATGCAACTTCCAAGCAAACAATTTCAAAAAAAAAACTTCCCGAAAATAAGTGACGGCCGAACTCTTAATTTTGATCCTTTGAAGCTATGGTCTTCACTCTTCCAAGCAACAGAGGTTTAAATCACTCGCAAATACTGAATTAAATGGCCAGAAACTGAAATTAGGCTTTATGTTGATTGTCGAACCAGGGTTAAGGGTCTACGCTAAAACCGCAGATGGTCGCCGAAATACGTGAATAGAGCGTAATATCCACCGCCCACATGTCTAACTGTGTGGGATTTATTCGATGTGAAGACTTGGGTTGAAATTTGAAAGAACTGTCAATTACCTTTGGTTTACGCAAGGTCGGTTTCTATTCGTTGTTAACCGAACGCCGGCAATTACCAGCTGCGTGCCATTAATAATTCTATTTTGCTGACGAGACTATGTAATGCGCCCTGGGCGATAAAACGATTTTTTGAAACAAAATGTCTTTTCTCAAATCATACACTGCTTTGGTATAGTATATTAAGATAAAGATTTTCTTGTAAGCAATTACGACATAGTTAACGTATTACAACCACACCAAAATGTCACAATTGAATGAAAAACAACGACACATGTGGTGTCACGAATATTAAAAATGTGCATCTTACTCCACCATCAGAGAATCGGTAAACTACAATAGACTCTTTGTATTAGGCTACGCAGTAATTCATAAAATCGCTGTAAAAAAATGACATAAAACGGCAGATTGCAATCTACTGTAAACCATAGTTCACAACCGGGGATGATTGGCACCCCAAAGAAGTCACAAACGCAAGATAACTAACGTAATCAACCACGTAAGGTCAGTGGATGGCTGTAGCCACTATGAATGAAATACCGACAAACAATTTATTGCTAAGCAAGGGGCCACTGGTGTTAAGAATCTCTAGAAGGGGGCTACAAATCATACGAGGCTGAGAACCACCGGTCTAAAAGCTAAAAAAATTTGCATTTTATCAAAAACGCTGTGCTTGGCCAAGACTTACGGGACAGCGAGGAAATACAGTTGATGAGAGCCATTAAAAAGTTGTGGAGGTTGGTCGTAACATTAGCATAGTACAGATTTGTTTCTGATTTGGTACCGGTTCATAAATTAATAAATGAATGAAAAACAAAGAGAATGAATACTTGGGGAACAGTGACAAAAAAGACCAAGGACAACTACAACTCTGCCTGGTAGCTACGCAATTTTAGTACGACCTCAACATGGCGACGTACCAAGCTTTATGTAAGTTCCGGATATGCGTACAAGATAGCTTACCTTTTTCCCAAGATAGATACTTTTAGAATCTCAACTGGAACTCTTTCAGTCGAAACAAAAATCATGGTCAAAGCGATTTTCCAACCTTTAGGTAGCTTCCACTTAATTTCATAATAAAGCATCACAATACGTAATATTTTTAAGATTAACTGATGATGATTACAAAGCGAAAACAGTGATCGCACGAAGTCAGCTGCTCGAAGAAAAATGCCAGCTAAGTACGTCTTAAAGTGACTTAAAGACATGCAGCAGCTTACACTCAAGCGCTGAAAGGTTGTAGCACAACAAGCAGATAGCTAGTCAGGCAAAGGCATTCATTCGGTCATTTAGTAAACATCAAAGATTTCGTTTTCTCCCTGCCATGACCTTTGCCAACCACTTAATCTGTTTGCTTTTACTTTAGAGCGGTTCCGAAATTTCTGGCATAGTTTTTAAAGCTAACAACGCTTGGTCCTTCAGTTGATGGAATAGTTTTCTGTCCACAGTATAACCTATATTCATTATCCAATAAACCAAAACAGGAACTAGACCGGCACCTGACTACAAAATTAGGTCTTAACGTGATGCATAGCTTTTGCGAAAACAGGAATTGTTAATTGATAAATCTGCGGTAGTTAAATTCATCTATATTTGCGAATATGTATCAAAATTTCATGACAGAAGCCGCTGGTAACTTTGAGTGTGGGTCGAGGACATAGGCTGGAACTTTTGTAATTTTCAGTCGTTTCTTGTGACCCGAGAAAACAATGATGATTAAATTGTTTATACTCAAAGATAAAAACCGTTTCCACATGTCCCATCTCCGTGGGCTTTAGCACCGCGATTCTTCGTTCTCAGTTTCTGAATCACAATTTTTTGACGTTACAGTCACTTTTTTAATTATGACATCAAAAAATTGATCATGATGCAGAATCTGAGAACGAAGAACCGTCGGCCAAAGGCCACGAAAATTTGGACATGTCGTCAGGATAATTATATCATTGACGCACTGAACAATTGAACATATTTCTACAATTCAATATTAGTATCACAGAGCTTATGGCAGCTTAAGATTCGAATTAGTGATGCAGTGTAGGGTATAACTATAAACAATCAACTCCGACCAAAGCCCACTGTCTCGTCATGCAGGAAACCAAAAAAATTAGTAACTTCACTTCATCGAAGTACATAAAGTACGCAAAAGTTGACGAAGCAAATGCTCAACAAAACAATTACAATTATTTCGCATGTAAAAATGACATAGCAATCCAAATAGCTGCAGTACCAAGCATAGTGATATTTAAAATGCTTAAGGTGATTTGCTTTCGCGCTGCACATTGGAACTTCGGTACAGCGATCAACACCGACAGTCAAAATATAACGGAAATTGGTCGACTGTTTCTAATTACTGCATTAACCGCATGATATTTTTTTACAAGATCATTTCTACAGTTTTAAAAACTTTGGTCCAGTTCGGGTGACTATAGACGGTTCACATGACCATTTCTTGTGACCCGAAACATGTCCATTTTTTGTGACACAGTGAGTTCTTTGCATCACAATCAAATTTTCAATATCATCATAAAGTGTAATTGTGACTATAAAAAAGACTACAAAAAATTCAGTTTTATTGCCAAGGTCTTTTTTGGCTCACTAAAGGTAGTCACCGGGACAGAGTAAAAAAGACTGCTGTAATATATTGTGAGCAAAGCACTAAGATGACACTACTTAGTAGAATCTATAGGAATACAAAAGTCTATTCATAAAGCAACTTAATAAAAAATCTGCCATGTATTCAAAATTTTCAATCTATCAAAAACTAATAAAAAACGTACCGTTTCAGAACAAATCTCACGGTGGTGTCCACAAGATGTACAAAGCCGAAACACAATACCTATAGCAGAAACGAAACGAACAGCCAAAGGTATATTTATACAAAAAAGCTTTGTATTTCGGTATAAATTCTCACGATGGGCAACTGGTTGAAAACTATCATTCCGTAACGCACACAGCCTCTGTTTAGCAGACAATTGTGTATATTTGGTCGTCTAATACTACTTTATCAAGTACCTAAAAGAATGCTACAACCTCTAATAAAAGTGTCATCAACTAAAGTTATCGACGAACCGCTAATACAGGCAAGCAAAAAGTCATTAACACGTAGTTGCGATACGCACGAAAAATAGCATGAGTGCACCAACCAATTTACATACATAACACTGACCCACAAATAATCTTCCTCGAATCAGTTGCATTGATATTACAGTTACATACATCGGTTAAAAGGACTTTGAAAGAAGTGATCGCGTCACCACAAGGATGCAAAAAAGTTATTTCAAACTGAGATGAGCTATTTTCAAATATTGAACAGAAAATTCAACGGTAATTGAGGAGGACCTCGAGTGAACTTGCGCTCTTTAAGTCACCATTGTACAGCTTTATGATGCGATCAGCTCTAGTCGCGAGTAGTGACGAGGCCCTTCGCGCGGTACCACTATGGCGGCTTGGCTACATTACCGGCAAACCTCTACGCTGTCCTGTCAAAAAGTGGACTACTTACATGGTTGCGAGCATGTTTTTCGGTTCATTACTTAAAGCCTTTTTAACATCGCATTACAAACTAAACACGGCTTTCTCCTTGTAATAGTCGCATTTGCGTCATAATGGGATGAAATTGAAGCCGCTACACAAGCGAAGATTTGGAAATAATAGTCCATTTGGAGCTTTGTACTACAAATTAGCGCTAAAAAGCAACGTTTGTTTCTTCATGTCAACAGTTTTACGAGCTACAACAACGCGCTATAAAAAAAGCATTAAAATGATAAAAGAAAGAAAATTACACACTGGTGTGATGCAAAATGGCAATATAAGCCCGCTGTTGTAACTAGCGCAAAAAAAGAGAGCTAGCCAGTCATTTTTATCTGAATATGACAACGTTTTACCATTTTAGAGCGTTCGCCTTGGAAGCTGGTAGACTGGGTTCTATTCTCAGTCGGGTCAAACCAAAGACTTTAGAACTGGTATCTGCTGTTACACTTGCTAAACGCTCAGCAATTAAGTGTAGCGCGGAGGATGAAATGAACAGAGAATAAAAATACGTCAGTGAACTCTTGACAAAACTTGGTCCTGGCGCTAAAGGACCTTAGTAGTTATAAAGCGCCATAAAACCACACAAAAAAATCTGAGGAGCCAACAAGCACGAAACATGCTGTAATGGTTTTCATAGTAGTTTCATTCAAATTGAAAAACAAGCTAGCCATTCAAACATATCACCAAGCTCAGCAACCTGATTTCGTCTGCATTTCGAATAATCATGTACCTACTTATAACTGGGGATGTGCCGAGTCGAGTCCGATTACTCGGCCGAGTATTAATTGATACTCGGCTGAGTATTAAAGCTTTATCATTTTGACCTTTTTTTGCTCTGTAACCGAATTTGAGTCGAAATTAGGACTTCTACGGACGTGATGACCTCTTTTTTGCTCTTTCACCTGATTTTGAGCTCATATCTTGACACCGTAGATACTCGGACTCGGCCGAGTAATGTCGTGAACACTCGTTACTCGGCGAGTCCGAGTAATTTTCCTTGAGGCACATCCCTACTTATAACCATACATAGCCAAGGCCAAATTTTGTTGAACTTGCGGAATTTTGGTACAAATAGTGTTGTGATGACACGGGTAGAATACGCGAAATATGATTAATAAGATTTCCAAAAAAAGCTGTTTCTCCCAACAAGTAAAAACATTTGCAACTCACAGGATCTTTACACGCCTGCTCAATCCTTCATCAACAAATCTATCACTATCTATCGCCAAAATTTTTCGACCTCCCAAATTCATAAACTCAATAAAAATCGAAAAATGCGCAAAACTGCACCTGCTATTTCGAAAAATCGGACCCTCTTTCCGCTTTGAAATTTTCAAACGTTTTTATCACCGGAAAATGTTTTTGCATTTAAAAAAGCAAAAGAGTCGACTTATGCTGCTTAACTAAAAATTTTTTTTCCATGACATCAATGTTTTGACGCCATTCAAGCTCGTTTTAGCCCTAATAAATGACAAGCTTGCTTATAACCTGCAAAGCCAAGGTGCAAAGAAAAAGTGCGTTGCGAGAAATTTTAAAAGAGGAGCGGACATAAATTGCAAAAGCCATCAAAAGAGTCTGGTTTATTTAAGTCACTTATTGGCAGCGTGGCTTTACTTTGTCGGCAGCGTGGCCGAGGGGTTCAGAGCGTCGTTTTTACGACGGCCATAATCGCAAGGTTGATGGTTCAACTTCCACTCAAGCCTCATTGTAGCGTCTTTGGATAAGATGCTTCACGATAATTATCTCTGCTCGATGGAATCTAACAAACAGCAAAATTGAAAAAGTCAGAAGCAAAATTCAAACGGAAAACTCGGAAACACGGGCAACTCGTAAGGGAGGCGGATTCGTCTTACGCATAACGCCTCCATCGCTTTCTCGTGACAGGAGGATAAAATTAAAGATATCAATCGATCACTTTCGCAACACCCCTAAATACGCTTCTTCAAAGACCACAGTGCTGTTGCAATATCACGCTTCGTTACAAAAAGTACATAATCCACAAGTACCGCCACTACAAACATTTGAGCTTCTTACTTTTACAAACTGCGTACGTTCTTAGCTGATATAAACACCGTCCATTTTCGTGGGCATTAGGCCCACGGTTCTTGTTTTGCATCATGATATAGTAAAAAAAGTAATTATGACATCAAAAAACTGATTATGATGCAGAAACCAGAACCAAGAGCCTGGGGCCTAAGGCCTATATTAAAATTTGGACACGTGGACAGGTAAATAAGAATGACTAATGTATGAATAATCAAATATTGACAACAGCTTATTTACCGACCTACTACAAAATGTTTACAATGCGTGTATTCGCGTAGGTAAATGAGCAAAAGCAGAGCGACACTAAAAAAACAACAACCAGTCTCAATATTGGTACAATGGCGTAAAAATAAGACAACTTTTAAAATCTAGTCTAGACACACAGTAACATCATGGTAGAAAGTGATCAGTTCGTCTCAAAGTAGGCTATTTTAGGCGGTGGTAAGCCTGAAATTTGAACATTTGTATTTGTGTTTCCGACTCAAACTGTCAATCTCGTCTCATGTTGATCTTCAAGTGTTAAGGAAAAGAAAATACACACAAAGCGTAATAATCAAGGGTAGCGCTAAGCTGGAGCTGATGAAATTGAATGTAACGCCAAATTAACCACTAAACTACAACCACTGACAATCACCAACTAACCACTGACAATTACCAAAAATCCAATAATTATCCACAAAGTTAGGAGCTACGATTTTGAACAACAAAATGATGGTTTCCCTAAAATGTTTTGTGCAGTTGAGAGCCATATTGCTTGGCTTATTTTAAATAACACTAATGACGTGAAGTTTGCAACACCTATTTCCATATGAAAAAGCACTTTATCATCAAAACACAGGTCAGGTGACTATCAATTACCCCATCGAAAAAAAAGGTAACCTATCGAGAAAAAAGGCTGAAAAATTCAGCTATATTTGTTGCTACAACGGTGATTTTCTAATGAGACGTAATAACTAAAAAATGTCGGTTTATGTGAACCTTATCGAGCTCAAAAAAAATTCACGCTTCAAAAGTAGATTTTTTCCAGTTTAGCTATGCCAAGTCATTCGTAACCGCTGTTAGTCATCTACAAATCGTCCAACTACGCTATTAGTAGCTTTGTAATCTTTCAACATTACGAAACGAGGAAGCTAACGAGTTTGGAATGCCTCATAGATTATCTTCAGTTGTGTGTTTCTACGTAAAGTACCCTTATCAAAACAAGCCCAGTTAGACCGCAGAGAAGCTTGTGGTTTGATTGAAACTAAAGTTTTGCACATAAGCAAGCTACAACCTGTACAAATCCATCGATTTCATGACCATACAGACTGAACAAATCAATATTTGCTATTAATTGTTCCAAAGGATTGGCTGCGTTCCAAACTACTGGATAAACAAATCCACAACGCTATACCCCACTGCGCATGCTGGCAGGCAAAATATACTAAAATTATACTGTCCTTTTTCAAGCCAAGAATCAGGGTACAGTAAAGCCACAAAACCAAACCTGTTTCACGCCTTTGTCGCACAGCAGCAATACAAACTTTATAAAAATTTTAATAAGGCCTACTCAAACGTGATCAAAAACTTGTACTGAAAAAGCATTGCTGCAATGTCAATGCTTGCGGTGTTGTTTATCACATACTGTAACAGCACCGGTAGCGATAGTATAAGTATTAGAAACTTACCAACGACGAAGACCATTACAATAACCACAATCTTCATGTTCTTTTTCGGAATGCAGAAGTATCCCAAAGTTACAGAAATTACACAATTAAGAAATATTCTGCAAAAGCTGTAAAAAATCAGGGTAAAATAGCTAAGCAAAGAAAGCGACTGGATTTTGGCATTCGACTTCAAAATGCAATTTGTTAATTAATTAGACCCAACTCGTGGCGACGGCTCATCAGTTCAGTTTATCATAAGCATTGACCTAGATCTGAAGTCCAATCGTATTTCCATTCAATGCAACGAAACCACGAGAAAATAGAGCGGTTTTACAGTGTTTGTCCATGTTGAAAGACACCGCTACAAAGATAATCGCTGCTCAAAATATTAATAATTTTACATAACAAAGGCGTGAATATAAAATATTCCAACCTAGCTTATAGACGGTCAATTTCATAACCGATCCCAGTGAGTAAATAATTTCATTGCCACATTTTTTAGCGATTACACACACATTTTTCTAACGTTTCTCAATGATTTATGCAGCAGGAACCCGCTGCTTAGCTCATTACGTTCTTTTGCGATAAATCTGCAGTCATAGGACTAAACGTAGCTTAGTCCAACCTACGCAAAATTACTTTAGCCAAAGGGGGCAAAAACAAGTTCAAATTTTTTAGCACTTGCTTTTTCCAAGTCAAGGGGTTGGGCGGTTAAAAAGTTTCGCAACTATTTTCAGTAACACAGTTGTAATTGCAAAAACTTCATCAAAAAATAATCCCAACTATTGGCGAAGCAGTCATTCTGACTTGCTTGATTTAATCTCGCCGAATCTCTAATCACAACTGCAGCTACAGCCTCAACCTCTTGTAAATATTGGAATAAACAAGTTCCATAACATGTGGGGATACCGCTAAAATAGTTCTGTTTTCGAAGTTGTGGACCATACGAAGACAAGTTCTCCTGACACTCCTGGTGGTGCCCAACTACCCATATAACATAGCTCTGACCTTTACTAGCAGGCATTATCATAAGCAGTTATATAAATACCCTTTTCACGCCAGCAAATTGAAGATGTAGATTGTTCCTTCATGGCTGAAACGAGTGCCATAAGGTTAAATTTTGCAAATTACTTTGCAGAGCGCGGATGTTAAAACCAAGACAGTTTTTGCGCAATTTCTTTTATGACGTAACAGTCTTTTTTCGCTTTGTGGCTCAGCATGCATTGAGTTTAGTTAAATGGTTGAACTATAAGTATGAACCATGCAAAAATAGAAAGCACACAACGCAGCTTAATTGTGTTTATTTGACACAGATTAATTTTGGAACCGGATCAGCAAACCAAAAATGGAGGTACAACAACATACATCAGCGAAATTTTTAGGTTTGTTGGTGGCCGAGTTGTCATTACGTAGAAAACTTTAAAAGGGAATGCTCTTTCTAAAAAGCTGAATAGGAAAATATGCGTGACGAATTGCGTTTGGACAAAAACTGCAAATTTATCTCGAGTAGAAAGTCATATGATCATATATCTTAACAATTTTGCTTCCGCTTCTACCTCAAACACTCGTGGACCAAAATTGCAAAACTTGATCAATGGTTTTCAACCGGGATTTCGCAAGTTTACAATTTAGAGCTGGGTTTAAGTAAATTAGTAAGTTAAATTAATGCACAGGGGTCCTCGAGTTTCTGAAATGTTTCATTGGGTTCCTCTCCACCAGAACAGTTGAAAACCACTGACTTATATCAATGATCATGGCTGCTTTTATTGGTGGATCTATGGCGGGGGGAGGATAAGGGGCTCAAACCTGCCCTAAATTTTTCGTTATAATCATTAATATGTTGGTGTTTCAATGCTCTTACACCCACAGAACTGAAAGATTAGCATTTTTTATTTCTAGCGTTCTAGCAAAGATTAGCATTTATCCTGGATGCGCCTCTGGCTCCATTAAAAAGTCAAAGCAATATAATAAGAGATCAAAAAACTTCGGAACATTATTGGAACTTTTTTTTTTTTAAGCCACGCAATTGCAGCTTAATTTTTATTTGAGTGAAGTATATGCATCATGGAAGATGACCTAGTTGAGCATCGAACCCGCGAAACCAGTTTCGCAGCCCGATGCATCAACCACTCGGCCAATTCCATGCACATTATTGGAACTTGAGAGCATAGTAGTCGGAGCTGCTCTAGATTTATGGTGATTGTAAATCTTGTTTCTTCATACTCTAACACGAATTTTCATATCAAGCCCATTCAACAACGGAGTAAATTAAACCAGATGCTGCACAGTTAAGTATTGCTTGAGCTTAATGTGATGTTTCATGCCCTTTCAATTTTTTGGTTAAGCCCTTGCAAACAGCTAATCATATTTATGCAACTATTTCAACATATTTTACCACCGGTACTATTGAGCGAAGTGCTCGCAAAAGTCTTGCAAACATGGCTAAAAACACAAATGTCTTATTGTGGTGTAAACCGATGAAGCATCCAACTTACATTCTTATGGTACTTGACTGACAATACGCAACTTTACCTTATTGGCACTTTCGTTTCATTATATTTCCAACATAACGAAAGAGCTACAGCTAAAACACAAAGAGGACTGTTGATAAGCGTTTAAGCATAGGGTTACCACCGGACCACATCAAAAAATAAGCACGCTGTAGTTAGGTTACCAAAAAATCAAATTCTCTTTATTGCGAAACCACTAAAAGTCGGTGAAGACCAAAAAAAAAGGTCTTCACGTCCTCAGAGTCCTGTTTTTACACTAAAAATCGGGGAAGACCAAAAAAGGTCCACACTTCCGTAGAATCCAATTTTTTCCGCTAAAATTTCAAAAATAAGCACGGGACTCAAAAATAAGCACGTTTCGTAGAAATAAGCACATTCACGTTTTCTAAAACACTACCCTTGAAAAATAAGCACAAATTTTAGACCTAAGCACGAAATGGTAACCCTACCTATAAGCTGTTTAAACATTCTACCCTGCACCCACTGTCTAGAGCGCTAAGTGAGATAAAAATATGTAGCTAAGATTACTTCTTTATAGTCAATGCTTACTAATACAATGTTGTGTCAATATCATTTTCTCCTAATCCTACGCAATTGCTAATATCTCCTAGCAAATGCCATTAATAAGTTACGACCAACCAACATCAACTTAAATTACTATCAGAGGGTAATTCGCTTTTGTGAATGCGCAAACCCTAGATCAACCAGCTTAGTTATCAATGCGCTGCCTCTTGAAAAGAATCAATTACGCTACTTCAATTGTGTAGCCCTTCTAATATTACCTAATTACACGCAGTCTAGTGAAAACTACACCAATACAAGCATACGTACGCGGGAAAAATACTGGACTTCAAGTTATTTACCATCTATTAACACAAAGACTAATTAAAAAAACAACTTTTTTGCAAGCGCATAAAAGCTCCGCCATTGCCGATATTTTTGCAATGGTTCTGGGAAATATTTTACACTTTTTTTATTCTATCATTAATTATATTCTTTCCGAACCCTAACTTTCTACAAAAGAAGCAAAAATACCAATATAATGAGAATAAACCTTGGAGCAGCATCGAACCAGTCCTCTGATCATACGGGTAACAAACCAGCATGGCAGCCAGTAGCCTATACAGGGCCGTTGCATTATGCCACTATTAAGCTCTTAGCATCACCTTGACCATGCCTTGTTTTTTTATCTAAAACCATTCGAAAATATGCTTACAGAATCATGTACTCTATATGCGCAGAGGAAAAAATTCATGTTGTATTCACAAAATTCTATTGTATTCACAAAAAAATCATGTTGTATTCATGTTGTATTCACAAAAAAATCGATCACCAATTTCTGCGTTTATGCTCTGGCGTGTACTTTTGAGCTCTCGGTTTGGCGTAGCGGTCAAACCATGTTCATGTTGTACAGGGGTGTAGCCAGGGGGGGCGAAAAGGCCAATCCCCCCCCGAAATATTTTTAGTGATCACTTATAGCCTACAAACAAAGATACAAATGCTATGACGTAAACCTACTAACAACGCAAGCAGGGGCGGATTAAGACCACTCGGGGGTTAGTAAAACTATGATACCAATAACGCAAGCAGGGGCGGATTAAGACCACTTTTCGACAAAAAAACTACGCTAAAATGAGTATTTTTCTTGCAAAATCCCTAAAAATTCGTGGCGGCTGGGGGATTCGCCCCCACACCCCCAGTTGGGGCACCCCCTTAGCTGAATCCTGGGTGCGCCACTGGAAAAGCCAATGAAGTTTTGCCCCTCCCCCGAAATTTTGGGCTGGCTACGCCACTGAAGTTGTATATTGCATTGTATGTTGTACGGTATTCAGTTGTTGTATTCACTATATGTTGTATTCACTATATTCAGTTGTATATTGCATGTTGTATTCAGTAGTTGCTCATGCTGTAGCTATTCATAAAATTCATATAGCATATTCAAGTAAAAAAATATATAAAATTCATTTGGATGTGATTGCATCCAAAATGCCGTCAGTTGCTATCGTAGCCATCCGATATTTAATATCTGGTACTATTCATCTATTTCTTTTGTCTTTTTTCACTGTTTCTGTATTTTTTTGCTCAACTTTTGTTAGCTATATTCACCTGACGAGCTCATAATGAGAGCGAAACCAGCCGTGGATTGCTATTTCTATAGTCAGCAACATTATTCATAATGTTGTTTTTCTCAGAACTTAATCTAGCGAACTCCATTAGTCTGTTCTTTACTGTTTCTCTTTTGCAACTGCTATCCTTGTCACTGCATTGAATGCGGAAACGCCAGATTGAGCAATTTTGTTGGGTGGTTTTTGAAATGGTCCTCTCTGATTATTTTCATTGATTAGCAACGTAATCCCGAAACTGGATGGCCTAGGTCTTATCTTGTAATAAAATTTACGCATGATTTTTTTCGCAAATGCATTAAAAACACAGCAATAATAATAATAGAGATGATGATGACTTGTTATGGTAAAACATTTTTTAATATGATGATGACATATGATGACTTGTTATGGTAAAACCATAAATCCAACTTTTGTGAAAATTTAACTACCGGTATATTTCGCAATCGTACGTGTTTTGGAAGGACCGAACCCACATCCAAAAATTCGCAAGTCACAGAGCTCTTTTGTCTCAGCGTGTATTATTATTTTTCCCACCAATGTATCTTTACTGAAATGGGCGCAACAAAGCGATAAATGAAAAAGTTAACTTCTAACCACAGACAAAAGAAAAGCATAACTCAGCAGTTCTTACTCCGTTTGATGTAGTTGGTGTCCTACTGCGCAGCTAGCCAGTTTGGAGGGCAAATAAAGCATTCCAGTGGGTTATTACTTTAGTAGCTCAGTTCCTGAGCTGCAGAAAAAGCTCAATGAAAGGGTGACCAAATGATGATAGAAGACATGCTATTTTGACAGAGGTAACACCACCAATGATTATAACGAGAAAACCAGAACGCTGCAGTTTCCGCCTCAATTGCATACTCAGTAAGAAGGTAATGCTTGCTAGAGCTCCGCTTTAGATATTCGCATTCTCCTGATTTAAAATAATTTTACTGACCATAGAGTAGTCTCAATTTTCCTGACGAGGATTTTGTAACTGTGAAAACATCACAAGACAGCCGATCGCCATTCAGCAAACTGTGTATAACCTAGTTTTATAACTTCGCCTCAACTCAACGCGATTAAATAGAAACGTGTCGAGTTCATCAATTTTACCGACGAGGGTTTACTTACAAAACTACAAGTGTGTACAAAATTTACAAACTAATTTAAAAATTGAGAATCATAGCAAAGTCAAAATAGTTGAAAACACATAACAATTACAGACAGTGAACATCGTTTCGACCTATCAGGTCACATCAGTGCAGTTAAGGTCTCATCCGACACAGTGCCTGCCTTGTCTCTCGCTTTTTCCTGAACAAACGGGTTGAGGAGTTTTTTTGCTGGTTTTGATAACTGGTGCAGTTACAAACCACAAGCAAAAAATTCCTTCTCAGGTTTAGCCTGGAGTAAATGTCGGTCACACTAACTGCACTGATGAGACCTGATACGTCGAAACAGTATTCACTGTTTGCAGTTTTGTGTACATTCTTTTTGTATACATACTGTACTTTCGCATTTGCATTTGTATTACACAACAATTAGTTTGGCAGCTTAAATTTACGCCCCCAAATACCTTCGCTTTAAAACCATAACTTTAAAAAATCGAAGTAAGGTGCAAAAGTTTTGATAAACACACATGCGACCACTGACCACGACATTGGTCGCAGGGGACAAACTCTGCATTTGCAACCACGCGTATATCGCTGGAGAAGCTCAACTCCTGGAAACACTGTTTCTTCTAAGACTTAAACAGTTAAACAAGCGCGAATTCGCCAAATATAAATTGCAATAAAAAATTGCCCAAAGATTTAGCGGTTTCAAAAAAAGTGTGATCTACTTTTTGCCTCAAAGTTGAGTTCTCAAATCACGAAACTTTTGTTTTGCACAAAAATATTGAACATTTTGGTTCAAATTAGGCCAAAAATTATTATTTCAGTCCGCAAGCCTAACGAAAAATTGGAAAATGGTGCCTCAAATTTCGCAACAGCGCCTGAAAGCTAACACATTTTTTTAGTTAGAATAGCCATCGAAATAGTTCGTTGAAAAAGGTTTGCTATCACTTCCTTCCAAATATTTGTGCAAGTAATCTTTATCATCTTATTCTAATCAATGACAGATATTGCTGATATGCTGCCGAAAAATGACTTACAAATTGCTCTGATTAAATCTATACTGTTAAGTCTTCGTACAATTTCACGTTGTGCATGTCGCTTGACTCGCCTTCTGTCAATTGTGCAAGGTTTTCGGCTAATGTAAGCTATGTTTGTTCGCCGTCATCTATTAATCCGTAATAAGGCCTAGTCTTAGACCGTGCATAAGTTGCAGATGAGTATTTTAAACCAACCGTAACCCTCAACCAGAGCCGGACTTACCTATAGGCTAGGCAAGCTGAAGCCTAGGACCTGGTAGAAATATGGGGGCTTCATTACAAACAACTAAGACCTTTTCCTTTTCTTTTTTTGGAGATCAACCATCAAGACCTTTACATACGTACCGATAGAGATAAGTCTAATCGTTGATCAACCAGCCTAGGACCTCTCATTGTCTGAATCCGGACCTGCTCTCAACCAAATTACAGCAGACGTTATCTGGTTATCACGCATCAAATACGCCAAATAACGTTCATTACAAGACCTATGCCCAATAAACGCTGGTTCCTTGACATTAGCGCTATGCACCATATAGCTCAAAAACAATCTTAATACCGAATGATAACTGAAGTTTTGGTAGTAAATAGTCTAGGCCAAACTTTACTCTTTTTACATTCTCAATTACGGATGTTAACAACGCTATGTACACTTTCTTGACAATTTTGTACACCCTTTACCTGTTTACCTTTCAGAAAACTTAAACATCTTCAATCGATTTTCCTGGCAAACATACCAATGATCTACCAAATTTAAACTGCAAAACCACGATTTTACAGATTCACGACGTAGACTAAGGCCCAGACCGGTATATTAATTGTCGTAGTAGAGCTGCTCTCAGTGGCGTGCGCGTGGGGGGGGGGGCGTGTGCGTGTGCCTTTTAAGCCTCCTCCGATACACGCAAACAGCCTCAGATTCTAGAAAAAACTAATGTAGAAGACGAACTTCTATAGCCCCAGCCCCTACCTCACTCAAAAATTTTTGGCGTATGGCCCCTGACTCATCGCTTAAAAATTAGGCAGCGTGTTGTGGGGCGTCAAAGCTCCTATAAATCTGCTTTTAGTCTAGTCTAGGAGCCTATTCCGGCGAAATTTTGCGAGCATTTTTAAATTGCCTCCAACTGTTCAAAGCGCGAATACTGAAACAAATTCCCGCCAATATTCCTGAGCTTATTTCTGAATAACTCTTTAAACAAACAATGCTCTCGATAAGCTAACGTTTACTGAGGCGTTTAAAATTGACAATTTGTGTGGATTTACGCAGCAAACCACTTAAATAGTTGTTTTTAATTCGAATTCTATGCTCGTCTGGCTTGTTAGCCAGGTGATTTCAATAAAAACCGCTGGTTTTTAGAATATAATCTAGCTCAACTAAATTTGGGTTTAGTTTTTAATGAATAATTCAGCTTTTTCTTACGTAGCCAAATAAATGCTTCATACGCATGGCTGCTGCTGCGTGTATGCTAAACTAAAAAAAATGTTGAGGCATTGACTGATCTTGGGTGGGGCTTCGTTGCAACGAAATTCCTCGATGCCGCGCGAGTCTTTTCGCTAAACCGACTGAAAACAGTGCGTGTTGGCATGCAAAAGAACGCAAATCCTTCTCAATTCTCCCCACTCAGACTGAACGTCGAACAAATCAACATCCAGCTCTGTAGTAAGTACTTGCTCGTTCTATGACCTGTCTTGTCGGCTGTCGTCATTTCGCAGTAGAAAACGCAATGCTTTTTTCTCGCGTGCGCGAACAATGCTGTGAAAAGCACAGTGATTATTATTATTAGAAAAAACGAAAAGTGACCAGAATAGTAGTATTAGGGCCTACTGAATTTATGGTAAGTTTCTGATACTCCTTTTTTTTTCAACTCCCTCTGCACATCGACCCAAGACGGTGGAGGTCGTTTTAATCTAACCCTTACCACTAATCAGGCTACGTTAGTCGCAAGTGATTTTACTCGCTAGTTTATTTGATAAATTTTCATCACAGTTTTGTAACACTACGAATTACAAAACTGCATTTAAAGTTCCATTTTGCTTTGGGCTGAAGTGTAAACAGAGCCAACAAGTAAAGCGGTAGCGAAATTTTCCTTACACGGAGGTATACGCCGGAACAGTAAGATATCAGACATTGAAGACTGGAAAATCGAAATCCGGCTCTCCGCACCCATCACCGAAGTTCCGATGAGTATTGACGAGCCTAGCTACCGACATTAAAAATCATAAAATTATTGCTTCAGCTATCTACGAAAAAAACGCACATGGCAGGGCTGGCGTCAAAGGGGACCTAGCCTCCCCAATTGACATGATTGTCCCCCCCCCCCCCAATTAACAAGCTTTCTCTTTTAAAAACAGCGGCTTTTGTGCTTAATTTCAAACTTTGGCCTGCCCCGATAAACGTGTGGCCCGCCTAAGTTGACTGCTCTGGCGCCGGCTCTGGCTCATGGAGTGGGCCAAGTGGTTAGGCGACTGAACTCCTGAACTAATTTTGCGGGTTCGATGCTCAGCAGGGTCACCTTCTATGAAGCATGTATGATTCTAGCAGAAAAAACTAAGCAGCATACATGAGGCTTGGAAAAAAATTTAAAAAAAGTCTTACGAAGAAAACAATGGCAACCAGGCTGCGCCGTCCGCAGAAATTTCTGTGGAGCGGCGCAAAACAACTTACCCTCTTTGTCTTACGATTTTTTCGGAACTAATAAGGGCTTTTAACGTGTATTGGAGGAAGCCAGAAATAGGGTGCGCGACTGCGCGTGCACAAGAGCCCACCCTGCTTACACCAGTGGTTATCTGTATTTTCTTGTTGCATTGGCTGGAACAGTCCACGCTTGCGAGCATTATTAACGCGACAAGCACATCTTCTTAATTAATTTATAGGCTTTTCATGAAAGCAGTTCTGTATTGGACTAATTTGCTGAAACAACTAATTATGTATGGTCATTTTCCCCTGTGTAGGGTATGCGGCTGACTTGTAACCCTCTTGTTTCTTATAATGACAAATCAATTGATTGGTAGGTGTTTGTAGAATATAAATTGTACCGATAGGACTGTTTTGGAAGCTGGTAAACTGGGTTCTATTCTCAGTCGGTTCAAACCAAAGACGTTAAAACTGGTATCTGCTGTTGCACTTGCTAAACACTCAGCAATTAAGTGTAGCGCGGAGGATGAAATGAATAGAGAATAAAAATACGTCAGTGAATTCTTGCCAAAATTTAGTCCTGGCGCTAAAGGACCTTAGTAGTTATAAAGCGCCATAAAACCACACAACATTTCATTTCAGTTGATGCGGCATTTTTATCGGCGCGGAAGGTGTGAGGATCGATTACCAGCCCTGTAAAATCGGTCGCCAACGGCTCCCCACCGCTGTTTTTCTTCGGAGCTGTGTTGCCCAAGCGCTAAGCCGCAAAGATGGGTCCCCACTCTCGTTACACGCTTCCTCATAATACTGCGAGTATAACGAAGATTTGAGGCGTTATACTGCTCAACTTTTGTTGCACTTAACGCAATGCGTTAACTTTGTTTATTAATTTAACGCATTGCGCTAAGTGCACAAAAGTTGAGCGGTATACCGCCCTTGATTTGATTTTTTGGATTTGCAAATAAACAGAAGTTGGCTTTTTTGCTTTACGCTGAATTTATGCGTTTGTATCATCATCATCGTGTTTTCCGTTTGACGTAATTTTCAGAATGCTACATTTTTTACAAACTATTTTTGCAAATCAAATCAAGCAAAAACCTCAACAGCATGTTTCGAGCTTGACGCGATTGTCAGGGGGGCTTTAATTTACGCGTTTATTTTTACAATATTGCCTCTACATGAATGTAGCCTATTTGAAACTTAATAGGCCTACCTTTGAAATTAAAACCCAGGAAAGAGCTTAAATCCAGAGATGTCTTCTTTAAAATTTTGTTTGTGGGGTGGGAAGAACAAAACTAGACGCAAGAACCGTGGGTCTGAAGCCCACATAAATTGGACATACCACATGTGGACAGGCTAAATATGGATTGTAGGCATAGGGCCGGATTTCCGTATAGGCTAAGCAGGCCGAAATCTAGGGCCTCGGAGAAAATAGGAGGCTTCATCCTCATCACGAACAATAAAGATCTTTTTTTCTCTTCACCGTTACTTTGAGGGAAACTAGAACATCTGAGAACGCGTATATTTTTTTTGTTCTTCGCTACCTACCGATATTTTCAGTGAAAACAGAACATCTGAGGACGAGAAGAACTTTTTTTGCTCTCTTATTCAGTGTGATCAATTAGCCTAGGCCCTTTCATTGTCTAAATCCGGCTCTCAGGAGCGTATTTAGAGGTGGGACCATTGAGCCATGCTCCCCTTTTGATTCTGCTTGTAGTAAACAAGAACAATTGTAATGGTGCCAAGTGACTAAAATATGCCAGATTCTTTTGATGGTTTCTGTAGCTTATGGCCAGGAGCAAATCCAGAGGGGTAGGATGAGGGATATGCATCCTTCCACCAGCCATTTTCAATAATGTTCCAGATACATACAATTTTTCTATAATTTTGAACCTCTTCGATAGCTATAAGCCTTACGCCTTAAGCACGCATAATTAAAAAATGAGCGAACAAAATGTATCATATTTGGCAAGCACTGAATTAAGGTCAAAAAATTTTAACATAATTTGCCTGAAAATATTCAAAAAGTATTAAAATAGCCATTATAGCATGTAAATTTTCAAAAATTTTCCGGAGGAGCATGCCCCCGGACCCCCCTAGAGTTTTTCTTGTTTCTAATCAGCTTCAAATTAGTTCTGCCGAAAAAAGATCAGAGGTGGGCATTCCGCAATTTGAAGCGCAAAGCGCTAGTTGCGCAACTTGTGCACGTGCGGAAGTTGCGAAGCGCTTTAACAAATTATTTTTAGCCATTGCGCAAGTTGCGCTGCGCTTCAAGGAAAATAAATCCTTCTTGCGCTTAATTGCGTTGCGAACTGAGAAAATATATAATAGTGTGCGCATTATTGCGCTGCGAACTGAAAAGAATCTGGTTGCTTGCGCTTTGTTGCGTTGCGCACTGTCGGAAGTTGAAATACTGCGTTGCGCTTTGTCGGATAAATTAAAGCGCAATGTGCTAAAGTAAGCAGTTTTTTGTAACTGTTTTTAATAGAATAGCAGTTTGTTTCTTGATGCGTACAATAGGCCGATAGGTCAATTTATTGTAGCAGAAATTTTCAGCTCATCAGAAATGTGGTACACTAAAGCCTTTTGCTTTTTAAAATAATTGCAAGTGCTTAAAGAGATCATTGAGTGTTGAATAAATCGTATTTACTTGTTGTAGTGGAGAACTTCGCCGCATATGCAAATTATGATTTACCGCGATGAGGTGCTTTTAACGGCACGCGACAATGCAACGTGGCGCAGTGGTTTGGAGCGTCGTTTTTACGACGACCATGATCGCAAAGTTGAAGGTTCAACTCCCAACCTAGTCTCGTTGTTGCGTCCTTGGATAAGATGCTTCACGTTGATTATCTCTGCTTGGTGAAATCTGGCATGCGGCAAATTAAATAAGACAGAAGCAAAATTCAACCGGAAAACTCGGAAACAAAGGCAACTCCTAAGGGAGTCTGGATTCGTCCTAAGCAGCGCCTCCTTCGATTTCTCGTGATAAGAGGATGAAGATGAAGAATGCAATCATCAGCAACGCATCTTTTTTCGCTTCTTATTTAATTTTCCTGTTCATTGACCACGCAAAATCCTGTTACAGTCACTTGCATTAAAATCGTTGTCGCGTTGTAGACAACTGCGTGCTGTTAAAAGCACCAATAAAAATAACTCAAGAAAAAATTGCATTGCTTATACATCTACTCGTTGCGCTTTATTAAATTTTTCATTGCGAAAGTTGCGTTGCGCTTTTTCTTTTGTATAAACCTCGTTGCGGAAGTTGCGTTGCGCTTTAATGCAAAAAAATTATTGATTGCGAAAGTTGCGTTGCGCTTTAATGCGAAAAAATAATTGATTGCGAAAGTTGCGTTGCGCTTCAGTCAATTTAAAAATTAGGTTGCGCTAGTTGCGTTGCGTTTCATGACTTAACAGAACTTTTGCGCTTTGTTGTGCTGCGCTTCAACCAATTTTTAAAAAGTGCCCACCTCTGAAAAAGATGCTGAAAATAATGTGGAAATTATGCCCTCCTCTTTTAAAATTTCTGGCTACGCCACTGCCGGTCCTGGTTGTAGGTGAAAAAATCTGGTCATTCGTTTTGGCCCCCCCCCCCCCCCACACACACTTTAGAAATGTTTCCGCCATCGCTGTTATAGGCTATGGTGTCCAGGAGAATATTTAATTATTTAGGCTCCCCACCCCCACCTTTTCCTTTCACTGAAAAAGAACAAATGTTGCTAAGTGACAGAAACATGCCAGATTTGATGGCTTTTGTAGCTTATGCTCTCCCTTCCTTTTAAAATTTCTCGCTACGCCACTGTTGATGCCGCCGAGTTCATTCTCCTACACAGCTACAAATCGTCATGGATATACCGGTATCGAAAATAGTATGCTGCATTTTGTACAGGTTTGTTAACAGATAAACCTTTCAGATGCAAACCTTACATCAAATATGAGAAAACAACCACAGAAATTTTTGTTTAAAAAAATTTGATGTATCTCAATCAACCATCGAGTTGGGCAAGTTCGAGTTCAAATTCTGGTGACAAAACAAAATATTTTAGCACCGAGAAAAGCTCTTATGGTGAAGCTGTTCTAGCCTGCTTTGTAGCTTGTAACTAAAAAGAGCTTTGGTGGTAAGTAACAGGAAGTTTGGTGTGAGCTGTAGGCCTAGTAGACATGCTTAAAAAGCGGCCCATGACGAAGCTGCAAAATGCTTTTATTTAAGCTCATGAATTTTTTTAGTTAAGAAACGTTTGGCAAGACCAAAAAAACTGTGAATTCCGTGATTATAAATTTTCAAATTTTAAAGCAAAGCTTGCGTTTTTGGGGGCTAGAAACAGGGCCGTTGAGAGCCGGGCCCGGTACCAAAATTAAATCTGGGCCCCCGCAAAGTAGCAAAAAAAGGGTCGGCCAAAAATCATAACAAAAGGTGATTTGCCAGAGGAGGCAATTTTACAGTCAAAAAAGGTCAATAAAACTCTTTACTCGGTGGTGCTTACTGTTTAGTTATTCTTGTTGAAATATAGGCCCACCTTTAAACTAACCCTAGTTCTATCAACCTAGGCCAAGAACTTGCTGCTGATTATTTTTAGCTTCACAATCCAGTCAAAATCATTTTATTTTAACAGTCAATCGTACATATAGCCAAATCACATAATCGTCAACTTATGAAAGCTGAAAAACCATACAGAGAGTTGGGCATTGTTAAGAGCACACCGTACCGATATTTTACAGGCTATCTATCCCGTAACCAAATCCTAACCCTAAACTCAGGTGTAATCTTTACAAAACCAGTGATGACTGGTCAAATTTAGAGTTGCTCAAATCTTTCTGTCTGCTGTTATTTTTTAGATAGATTTGTAACTCTAACTAGATAAATTTATGAGGTGGCAGTTGTTAATGGTTTGATGTGCTAAGACACAGTACTTGAGTTGAGGAGGAATGCGGGGAGATGCCATCTTTCAGAAAACAACACCATCCCCCCATAAAAACATTTAGGGTAAACCGTTCCCCATAAATAATGACCGTCCCTTCTTTACGTCTTCGTGAAAAGCTTGCATCATTCCCCCAAAAGTGTTTTTACCTTTCAAGCACTGCCAAGATAGCAATAACACATCATCAAAAAATGTGTTATTGCTATCACATCAAAAAACAATAGTAGCTTTACTTCAATATATCGTACTGCAGTCAGATGGTTGCATTATGGAGTCAGAACACATATGACATTTTTTGGTTGGTAGGTTACTTTAGCTGTGATACTGACTTGGGGAAGGGGTAGCGCTAGGTGTGAGTGAGGGTATTACCGGTTGTTTGTGGTGAGGGGTAAACTTTGTCTGCCTTAAGACCAGAATTGAACTTTCAAACCTGTGCGTCTAACTCATACGCGCGGCATTCAAAATTACGAGCCCGGTACCAAAGGCACCCTCTGGACCCCCTCTTAACGGCCCTGACTAGAAACCAGCTTATATGATCATGCTGCAGTTTTTAAAAATTTTTTTAGTTGTAGCCTACAGAGTTAAAACAGCTTTGGTTTTATGGTACGCAGGAATGTACAGACAAAAGAAAAGACCTGGGATTCTGGGCATGCATTGCCCTCCAGACTTTGATCCAGCGATGGCAGAAGCATTTCTAAAGTGGGGGGGCCCAAAAGCAATGACCAGATTTCCTTCGCCTACAACCCATATCTAGCCTGTACGCATGTCTAATCTATATAAGCTTCAGACCCACGGTTCTTGCTTCTAGTTTCTGCATCACAATTTAATTTTTGATGTCGTTACCACTTTAAAAAATTTAATTGTGATGCAGAAACTAGAACCAACAACCGTGGGTCTAAAGCCCACATAAATTGGACATGTGGATAGGGTAATTGTGTACCGGTAGCTAAAGTTTATTGTTTTAGCAACTCCAACAACTGCTGTAAATACCACAACCGTCCGTAAAGCCTCTATTTGAGCGCCACTATGGGGAAGTATTGAAAAATAGAGCGCCACCCTCTAATTGAACACCACCGTCCTGTAATGCCACTACAGGGGAAGGTGTTGAAAATGACGAGGACGGCTACACAAGGACGTGTCACCTGATTTTCCGCATTGAATTTTTGATTACTTATCACTTATCAGTAATTGTGTTACGGTAGATGTTTTTTTTTCTTTGAAGGTTAAATGTTAAGTCTGTTATAAGTTTTTTCTTTTCATTAATTCAATTTATCTTCCCAAAATTCTAACCAGCTAGTCAAAAAATATTGCACCATCCTCTAACTCAGGGATGGCGAACCTTTTCTAGTTGTTGGGTCATAGGCCAATACGAAGCCTTAATTTGAAAAATAAAAAGGTGGGTCACGGATTTAATGATAGTAATGAGAGACTTTTCGGAAATGAGAAAAAATTGGTCTTTACTGTACTGAAGTTCTCGCAAATAGTGGGCGTAATAGCAAAAAAAAAGGTCGTGAAGGCCAGAGAAAAGAAAGTTATACCTTTTGTCACTACTTCAATGTTTGTTAACATTTTTCTAAAAGTTTTGATACAAGAGGGTCACTGGAATCTGCAAGTGGTCACACCGTGACCCACTTGTTAGTGGTTCGCCATCCCTGCTCTATAGTAACTGAACATTACCTCTAACAGAACGCCACAATAGAAGAGAAAGATTGAAAAATAGAGCGCTGCTCAAATAGAAGTTTCACGGTATGTCCAGTATACGGTCACGAAAACGAGAGCAGTACCAATAGCTTTTTTGGAGCGTGCGAAAAGATAAAAATGGCATGATCAATAACTCAACTCCAATTTACGTTATTTCCAACACCGATAACGTGATGTCGAGAAAGGCCTAGTAAAACTTCATAAATCGCATCGCCACATGCAAAACTAGAATCTAACTATTTCTCTGACTAGAAAAAGCAATTTTGTTGGCAAAGGGATTGCTGGGGTTAGCACTGCACAGTAAATTTAAGTAGGCTAAATTCAAAAATTTTAAAACATTCAAAAAAATTTAAAAACTTGGCTATACAGTAAATATTTTGCACAGTCTGCCGCTTTTATTTTATGACAGCTGCTTATTTTACAGTATTGATTTTGAAGAGTCTGAAAAAAGCAAAGCTCCCACCTCCCCGAGAATTAGCCCCACCCTCACATTACAAAAAGTTACTCTGCAAATACAATAGGCTACGTATTTCTTTTGAGTGACTGTCTGCAAAGTCAGTGCAGATAGTAGGGTGTACAATACATTGGTGGAGGGGTCTAGTTTTGAGTTTATTTGCAATTGTTTACAAGAAATGACACTTTCGATTACTACTGTACCTCGCCTCGTCTCAAAACGGAGGCCTACTATAAAATGCTTTTTCCATATTGAAAGCTTAGATCAGTAATTACCAATCTTTTCTGAGCCGTGGCCCCCTTGACTGTACCTCTAAATGACTGTGGCCTCTATAGTGTGTAAATTTAAAAGCCCCGGTCTGTCATAATTCATTAATGATTCCTACCATCGCGGCTGCCAAGAGAATACTCTGTGCTCTGTGGTCTCTTTGGGGGGGGGAAGAGCCCAATTGAAAATTCCTGGCTTAGATGCTACCAATTGCCGATTTGCCTTTTATATGTTAATATCTTATATGTTCAATTTGACATTTACAAGCCGCAAGTTAATTTTTTTTGCTATAAGAAGATTACACTTTTTCTGTTCCCTCCTTCCACAAACAAAATTAAAGAAAAACATCCCTGGATTTAAATTTTTTTCTTGGTTTCAATTTCGATGGTAGGCTATTAAGTTCCAATAGATTCATGCAGAGGTATTTTTCTAGAAATAAACGCGTAAATTAGGGCCCCCCCTGAAAAAAGCTTCCCCCCCGGCCCCCCGCTTCCGCCACCTATGCTTTGATCCGCCTAACCGCTCGCTATTAAAATGCAATTGCTAGGCGTCATATGCTGCAGTGCCACCTATACGGAAGCACCAGAAAAGATAGGCCTACTGTTTGATTTGAAGATGGTTTTCGAGTTTTGCGTCTGATGTTGCTTTTTGTTGTCACTTCCAGAGTTTCAATAATTTTAGAAGCACCTAGCACAAACTTTGATTGTATTTTGCTTAGAGTGGTTTAAAAATTGTCAACTAATTTGCTTGGAGAAGTAGTGCAGAGTCAAATCTCACTCAGCTTGCCTTCGGGCTATGAATAGCGCTGTTGACAGGCCTACCTGGGACACTAGCGCAGCCACGATTTTGCAATGGAAGTGGTTGAGAACAGCGGCGCAGGATTTAGCATGAGGGGGGCGCGCCACAACCGGATCGCTAACGAATTTTTGCGGTTTTCTCACAAAAACGCTCATTTTAGCCCACTTTTTTATTGAAAAAGGGCATACAGTGAGTGAAGTGACTATGGTCAATGCAAAAATATTTTCGCAGCTTAGGCCTACGTCTAAAAATAGAAGCTTGGCTAAAATAAGTGAAAGGAGGCTGCAATAATTATTAGTTTAAGAAATTATAGACTGAAAGTTACAGCAGGTTTAACGCCTTATTACAGGGCCAAAGAGGGGGGCCATGGCACCGTCCCCCCCTGCGTGCGGGCTGAGAATGACGTCACAATTGACCATACGTTGTGCAATAACAAAAGATGGCTTCAAATGAGAGATGTTTTAAACCAGAAATACAGAAGGCAGTTAAGGCACAATTATTGTAAGGAAATCAAAGGAACGCTTTCTGCTGAATTGATAAAACGATATTCAAATGTTAACGATTTAGTTCTTTTTTGAGCTTCGTAAATAATTTTTGCTTGACTTAGTTTAGCCTTTTTTCTACGGAAGGTCGGAGGGCCGAGGGCAGTTGCATGTGCAGGAGCGGCACTGCCCTGCTATAAAATTGCGTCATTGCTTCATAAGCATAACGGCAAAAAACAAAATTCAGGTAACAACGCTACGTAACCAGATTATCAATGACAAAGTACCTAGCACTTCGAAATACCGGTAAATAGCAGAAAAAGAAGTAATAGGCCTGTCACACCTTAGCGCTTTAGCTTTGCGTACGAGTAACGTCTGGCGAATTTTGCTGAATCATTGTCATACGCAGTGTACGCTATAAACACGCTACGGGGTTGTTCGCATACGTTGCGAACACGCTGGCGTACGCTTTGATCGTCGAAATCGTCGAGAAATTTTGAGCATGCACAAAATTTCTCAGCGCATGAGTACCGTATGAAAGATCGTTCCTCGTACGTTCTTTACGCGGTATTCAAACGTTATGAGATCGTTGGGGTAAGCTATCAATTCGCTGAACCAATGTCCAACGTATGCATAACGCGTTCAAAGCGTATAAGTAACGTGTTGATAACTGACAAGTACCGGTAACGTATCTTCCGTGTTCTTTACGTTCTTCTAATGAATACAGAAAGGTTGGGCGTGTTTTAAACGAATACGGAGCGTGTTACTAACGTGCAACTACCGTACAGCACCGTGTTCATAGCGTTTTAAATCATTGGTGCACTCTACAAACAGTCTATTTGAAATCTGTTCGAGGTACTATAGTATCTATACAGTTCATGCAATGCAACTATGGAGATCGGAGATGGAAGAACAGTCGAGTTGGAGGTGAAAGTACATATTAGCAGCCACTCCGTATCAACTTGATCTTATAAGATTGATACTTCATCATTTGAAAGTAAAAACCAGCAGAAGAATACGGAAGACAAGGAGCTGTTGGGTAAGATCGTGAATTGGGAGACGAAGGCAGTTTGGCATGTGTCGCGAAATAAGAAATGGTATTACTTCGCTGACAGGACGATTGATAAGAATTGTATGACAAACCGTAGGAATTAATTCGTTCTTAGATCTGACCTCACGAAAAAACCAAAACCTTCTTCACCAAACAAATATAATAATCGACCCAACTTAACTCACTTAGCTACGGTACTCACCGCACTACTTTTCAATAAACACAAGCACCACCGCTCACTTCAGTAACACTATACAACAAGGGCTATACCCTTCAGCATACAACAAAATTGCTTACTCTACGCACAGTAAATCCACACTCAAATGATTACGCTCAAAAATTCACGCCTACTTATAGGCCTACTCTAAATTCAAGCTCGAGAAAGTTCTACAGCATTCTGAAAAAGAAACAAAAAGAGAAATCACATGACATGCAGAACTCACACCAAACCACGGTAAACACAATTGTGACGTCAAGAGAAATCATATAACATGCAAAAATTCACACCAAACCGTAGTATACGCAATTGTGACGTCACAAGCACAAATTTTGACTCAGTGACATTACGTAACGGAGAAATCTGTCCAGAATATTCACGAAACAATTACGTCAGTAGACAATTATGACTTCATAATGCAACCTTACGAAACAGTCCCACGAATAAAACTTCGGAAAACAACGCATCGGTGCAAAACCCTCTACAGCAGACAAAGCCTTAAAACAAAAACATATTATACAGTTATATCGTTACAGCATGTATGACCAACTTATGGTGGAACTACGTAATGAAGACCATTCGGCTTTCACTAATTTTTCGCGCATGTCTCCAGTGATGTTTGATAAGCTTCTAGCCAGAGTTGGTCACAGGTTAGCCAAACAGTACACCTTTTACAGGCATCCACTTGAGCCTGGCTTGAAGCTTGCCCTAACTTCACGTTATCTTGCCTCTGGGAACAAGTACGCTTCTATGGAGTTTGGATGGAGAGTCCCTCACAACACCCTGTCAGTTTTGGTTAGAGAAGTCTGCCAAGCCATCATTGATGAATATGTGGTTGAGTTTTTAAATTGTCCAAGTACTCGTGACGGTTGGCGTGCTATAGCTGATAGATTCTTCCAAAGGTGGAACTTTCCTCACACATGCGGAGCGCTTGATGGAAAACATGTGGCTTGCCGTTGTCTTCCGAAAAGTGGATCACAATATTTTAATTACAAAGGATTTTACTCCATTGTACTTTTGGCACTTGCAGGTACTGACCACAAATTTATTTGGGCTGATGTCGGAGGGACTGGATCCGCATGGGATGCACAGATTTACAATGACAGTGAACTGAAGGAGTGCGTAGAAGATGGTACACTAGGTTTTCCTAATTTTGAGCCTCTTCCTTTCGACAATGAAGATATGCCGTACTTCTTCGTTGGTGATGATGCTTTTCCTTTAAAGCTAACTAAGATGAAGCCGTGCAGCCTCCTTGGCCTAACAGATGATCAACGCATCTTTAACTACAGGTTTTCTCGAGCAAGCAGGGTGGTGGCAACTAGTTTAACTAGGTCCAGCCACGCACATTTTCGCTCCGGAGCGAATGACAAAACCCGGTTCAGCTAGGCGCACGCAAGTGCGGAGTGATGTGACGCGCGGATCGCAGGCACATAAAAACAAACAAAGAATTGTGCCCGTTTAACTAATTTGCGGATTAGGAAAAAAGGCCAATAGTTCAGCGTGTGCTTACCGATTTAAGCACGTTACTCGTACGCTATCTAAGGTGTGTCAGGGCTATAAGTATGAAGCCATTTTAGTCTCAAAAAGAGTTTTGGCTTTTCCGTACCGTGGTTACGCTACTAAATTTTTAATTTTATAAGCACGACACCCGAGTATTTAAATATCACAAGCGGGTAACAATAAAAAGTGAACTTTGTGCTGTTTCATACTTCCGTTCTGAATGTACAGTATTTCTGCGCCGTTTATCAACCCATAAATCGAGTTCATGGGATCCGCCTCTGGCTACGCGTCCAATTAACATAAAATAACCGACTTGGGCCTAGTAGTAAAAATAACTAACGCTTCAAAAAGAAAGTCAGAAAGAGATGTAAATATGTCGTCACTTGAGGCTTAATGGGGGAGATGTAAGTTTGTAACCCCCTGCTAAAGAACAACTTTAACTCATATGCAGGTGGCCTTGAGGAGCTCAGAGGCCTTCACTTGCTCGGTGTCTAATCTTCTTTCTCAGTTCTCAAATCAGACATCCAAATTAAAATCAATATATTCAGGTAATTCAACGGTAAAAAAATAACTTAAAGGGCAGCAGGCGACACCGAGAAGTAAAAATTAACCGAAGCTTTGTTGAATAAATGAAAATGAAAATTCGCCTGCGACACTCTCTTCGTAAAACAATAACTGAATCTTCAGTCCGGTTGTGACTTATCAGTGCCAACGCGAGAAAAAAGGTGCACGAACACGTGTTGGTAGTGTTGGTATCAAACTTGCCAAAGGCAGGTGCAAGTTACTTGAAGGACAATTATAGGCAGCAGCTTGGTGAGGTGAGCAGAAACGTTTATAAAACGTCAATCCAACTAGAAAATAATATTTCGTTCGATTCTCAGGGCCGTCCTTACCTATTAAACTGAAACATAAGAATAAAATTAAATTATGAATGCTGTAACACCCCCATACGCCACTGACCTGGGATATGCAAAGACACATAACAATATAAGGCTAATTTAAAAACTAAGCGGTGTTTTTATGTTTTTATAACTGACTTCATCAAAAGAGCTACTTTATGGCGAGATTTTGTGCAGGCACTGACCCAAAGCCGGCGCCAGAGCAATTGATTTAGGGGGGCCAAGCGTTTATCAGGGGGGCCAAAATTTGAAATTAAGCACAAAAGCCGCTGTTTTCAAAAGAGAAAGCTTGTTAATTAGGGGGGCCAAGCATGTCGATTGAGGCCCCCCCTGGACCCCCTTTAGCGCTGGCCCTGCACTGACCAAACCTACTACTGTCTCTCATGCGTCAAAGATATACTCATGGAGCTTACGTGGTACAGTAACCCATTGCGGCTTCGTAGCAACAATTTTTTTATACTCAATATGCTTACTGAGTTTATCAATCTTATGATATCTGTGGCTACATCTCATTCTCAAATGTAGGTATCTCAAACTCTTCTTTATCATTGCTATGCGGTTTCCAACTGGCAGTAAGCATCGAAAAAAAGCAGATAACTGGAATTCACGTGGTGCATACGTGCATACCGCACTGTCCATTGTGTTTTGTATGCATGTAAATTAGGTATAAAAGGAAGGCCAGATCAGCAGCCTATTTTTATGTTCGCAACGACTGTTACCGACATTTAGTTTTTTGCTAATTAGAGATAACAGCCAAAGCGCCAGTCACTTAGAATTTTACAAAGGATCACCATCCAGTTTTTCAAAATCCGGCTAATGACTCCGTAGATCAAGAATTGCTTCTCTTTCGAGGTTTACTGTACTTTTAGCCTTAAGCGTCAACATAGCTTGCTATTTTGTACACTACTTGAAGCAGAGGTGGAACCGGTCAGGATTTTCTCGACCCGAACGGTAAAATTCAAAATCTATGCCGGCCCGGTCGACCGTTTTTGTTTCTGAAGGCTTATGCTCAGTGTTCAATAAACCGAATGACGAACTGTAGTTTACAGTAACTTAGTCACTAGATGTGTTAAGCTCGTAAAATTTCATCTAATAAAAAGAGTATTTGAATGAAAGTAAACAAAAAGCAAACTTTTGTTTTCAGGAGGTGTGATTTGTTAATGCTGTTTTTCATAAACTATTTAAAAAACACATGTCGGTATGTCTATTTCGGTTGGTGTTTAGGTGTATTTTAGTCGCAAGAAAGGAGAATTTGATCGTTTTTTTGAACGGCAGGTAGAAGAATCTTGACCCGACCGGCCGGTCGACCGGACCGGTTTCCATCTCTGACTTGAAGACTCTCCGCAACCTGCAAGTAAGTTTAGAAATCTCGCACTTTTTTCATAGGCCTATAATACCTGTGAGAGCTTTTTAAGTTGAAGTTAAACTGTAAAGCGTACGAATATAGCTAGACTTACCACACGTCCCGGTTTAACGCCATGTCCCGGCGTCCCGATCGGTCGGTCAAAATGTCCCGGTTAAGCCCTCCAACTAGCTATCATAGCCCCGATTTATTAATCAAAGCGAAGTGACGAGTAATTGCAATTTGTTTCGTTTTGTTGGCTGCAGTGCAATTGTTATGTCATTAATGTGGCATAAATTAACAGCTCAGATGGCCGAGTAGTAAGAGCGTCCGCCTTGGGAACTGTAGACTTGGGTTTGATTCTGAGTCAGGTCAAACCAATGTTGAGCCGGCGCCAGAGCAGTCGACTTAGGGGGGCCAAGCGTTTATCAGGGGGGGGCCAAAATTTGAAATTAAGCACAAAAACCGCTGTCTTCAAAAAAGTAAGCTTGTTAATTGGGGGGCCAAGCATGTCGATTGGGGAGGCTATTATATGCGATATTGGGGACAGAAAAGTCGAAATTTTAAAAAAGTTTAAAAACCAGTGGTCTAGCGGGAGCAATCAGATTTAGCACTTCCTACAAAGCTTTTAGACAAACCTGCTATCAAGCGAAAATGCTGCAGCAGTGAAATAAAACTGGGGTTAATGTTGAAGTCAAAACCAAACGGTTTCATTTAGACTTATAACCAACAGATCCTGTCTCAGTGTATAGGCCTAAGTACTTAACTGCGCTTCTAGGTACCCGACTTTCACTCATCACTGTTTTAGGGGTGGGGACCGGAGACCACGTGGCAAAGTATTGCTTTATGGATCGCTTTCGTAGATTTCAGTTTATTTGTAAGCTTTTTTGATAGTTATAACTTTGGTAGAGAGGAGATGTTTAATATCGGTATGGTAGCAACAGCCAATAATTGCAGAACATTAGCATTATTTATTAAATTATTTACAAAAAAGCTTACGGAAAACAAAATAAACTGAACGTTTCCGAAAAAATCGACTGTCCTTCATCAAAGCACGATCAGAAATGAGAAGTCAACGCAGGGCAACATAATATGAGCAAAAAACAAAACAGCAGGGTTTGTAACATATTCTAACGCTTCACATACATGATGAAGTATGAACTATGAAAAGTGCAAGGGCGGACAAAATTTTAACACCTGATTTAAATCAGGGCAGTTACTATTTTTACGAAACAACGGCAATTCAGAAACGCATTTTCATTGTAAAAAAATGAAAATAAAACGAAATTGTTGAAAGAGCCAACATACTTTTAGTAGGAAAGAACACCCATTAGCAAAAAGCTGCTTTTTCAAATTAAACAAACAGCTATAATCATGCTAATCATTAGCACTGTGCTTGTTCGGTATTGTCCCGGTTTGTAATTGCAAAAATATGGTAAGCCTAAATATAGCCTAATTAGACTTTATCTGAATAGATACTACATGAATAACACACTTTTTAAAGATTCTATGAGATGAAATAGTTTGTAGAGGTCTTAGTCTGGTTTTAATGTGAATGAATGGTTGCAGAATTAGGCCACGTAAGTTTAAAAGGTCAAAAAAATACTTATCTGGCCAAGTTAGGCCTATTATCGGTGACTATAAATGTTTTTGAGAAAGACTACAAGCGCGTTGTTGTAGAAACCTATGAAAATTGTTCCACTTGAGATTAACATTGCAAGCTTATGATCAGTGGTGTAGCGAGGAAGTTTGAAAGAGGGAGCATAAACTGCAATAGCTGTCAAGAGTCTGGCATATTTCAGTCACTGAACAACGTTTGTTCTTTTTTTACTACAAAGCAAACTCATAAAGGGGGAGGGAGCATGGTGCGGGCACACGACAAAGTGACGCGAAACGTGTGAAATAGAGTCGGAGTCACGATTCGGGACATCGACCTCCATCGTTTTCTAGCCCGTCGACCCCATTACACTCGTTTCGCGTCAAATTGTCTTGCTCCGGCATGATGCAGGTAAACCATGAGCTGTTTAAACTTAACAATGTTAAGTACTTAGTAGTAAATATATTGCTGCGCATTTGCTGAAAATCATTCGATCACACGAACTCCATACGTCACTTAATCGTAATTAAGCCAACTAAATTATTCCAAGATTTCAAATGAGAGTTACGAGGCGCATTTTTAATACCAGGACGGATTCAGGCTCAAAAAGTTGCGCAACTCAAATTAGAAATCACGCCATCTAAGAATGTTTTGACTTTCGCATTAAAAAATTTAAGTGTCAAAATTTTTCGATTTCCACGTTTTTCATCAATCTTAGCTGAAAGGGCGTATACTTTCACTGGAAGACCTAGAACTACGTAAGAGGGGTCCAACCTTTCCTTAAAATTTTCGTTTGTAATACATTGATACTTTCATTCTCATAAAACTGCAAAATCAGCATTTATCGTAGCTCAACCCCTTAAGAAAATAAACCAATTCTCAATTCAGTCTTAACTCATACACTGTAAGCTGAGCTGCTGCAGCAAGCACTCTTGCGAAAGCCAGATTTTACAGAGGAAATACAGTTACCCTGTCTACGTTTAATTTTAGTGGGCTTTAAGCCTGAGGTTTTTGGTTTTAGTTTTTGCATCTTGATGTCACCATCACTTGTTTTAACTATGACGTCAAAAAATTGATTATGATGCAGAAGCTAGAGCCAAGAACCGTGGGCCTAAAGCTCACTAAATTGGACATGTGGACAGGTACATTGTGGTATATGAACTTTATGTTGCGGGTATTAAAGTACGTTAATTTTCAGAAGGCCAAGGCTCTTCCTTGCCCGTTTATGCACGTCCATAGGAAACGGATATGAAAGAGGTGCGTGTTTCTACCGTCCTAATGCATTATTTTTTGACAAATTTCGAGTCTCAGACAACGCAGCAAGGGGCGAAGAGAGTTATCAAAAACTTATATTTGACTACATTTGACGTTAGACACCAATATTTTTGCAACGCATATCACCAACAAACTCAAACACAAAACAACTGACCACGACGGCACCGAATACGTAACAAGGCACAAAAATGTAAATTGAACGTAAAATACATTCGTAGTAAGTAGCAATTTTGATTTGCAAGAGTAAATGAATTATAAGTTTTTCTTGTTAGAAAAATGTTTTACTTTTCAATAAAATAGTTAAATGAGCTATTTTTTAAAGTTCTTTACCAACATTTTACAAAAATCGGATACCATAATAATATTTATAACGATACATAGGCCTACATCGTTTCATAATTCACAATTTAATTTAATAAACAGAAATTTAAGAAAGATAATTTAACATACTAACATTTAAACCTAAAAATTCTGCAGCGCTACGTGACTAAAAATTTTACAAAATTACCTTAATGTTGAATTCGCCCTGATTCCCACCAAACAAAGCTAACTTGGCTGCTAAAAGGCAGGTATTCCATTGCAGTGAAGCATAGGCTTAAAATTGCACTAGATGAAAGTTTACTCTTTCGATTTGAAGCATACTTTATGAAAACACGTGCAAAAGTTCATGATTTTGAGTAAAAAACGTGAAATAGATGATTGTAAAGCAATTGCATTTCAGTGCAAAATTTGCAACTACATAAATGGAAGCATAGCCCCGCGTAAGATTCTTATAAGCTAACTCGTATAATAAAACTAAGCAAGCAGATGTACAATGCACATTGCACACAGCCTTAATTTAGTTTTCTAGTTATGAATGAGTTAAAATCAACCAAATCTTAATCACCTTTGAGACAAAATTTAAAAAATAGCACAAAATACCGCAACAAGTTTAACAGAAAGTTCAGAAAATAGTACCGTATTTTACGGACCATAAGGCGCACTTAAAATCTTTTTTTTTTTCGCGAAAATTGATCGTGCGCCTTACAAGCCGGTGCGCCTAATGTATGAACCAGGTAGTGCTTTATGCTTTATTGCCTACACTCAAAATTAGTACCGGTACTATTGTTATAAAAACCTGTGCGCCTTACAGCCCGGTGCGCCTTATGTATGAACAAAAATAGAATTTAACCAGTTTATTGACAGTGCGCCTTATAATCCGGAGCGCCTTTACGGTCCGTAAAATACGGTACTAAAAGGCTAAAAAAATACAAAAATCGCAATTTTTCACCTATCATTTGGGTACTGAAGGTCCAACGGTCCCAATCGGGTCAATTTTCATAGGACTGAAATTATGTTTTACTGCGCAGCAATCCCTTTTTCCGTTTAATAATTATTCTACGCACAATCTGTATCACACCAAGTCTACACAAAATGTAAAATCTTTGCCACACTGTGAATCAATCGATATCACTCTCAATGACTGGAAATAAACCGCAAAAAGTCCACAGACGTAACAATTCCGGAAATACTTCCGTCTCCACCAGTGTCTATAAAAAGTAAAATGCATTAACCAGATCAATGCTTGTACGTTGCATTGCCTTCACAACGAGTGGCGTGCTAGTTTGTTTAAAGTAACGTTAAACCGGGCCGGGGCGTTGGGGAAAATAAATCGGGTTATGGGCGTAGTGATCTCGCTATCGGTGCGGGAATTCTGGGTTCGATTCCTAGGCGGTCAAAAATAGAGCCGTAACAGCTCGCCATCGCTGCGACGCTTCTTGGAGTTTGAAGCTGTGTTGCCCAAGCGCTACGCCGTGAAGATGGGCCGCGCCACTAGTTACATGCTTCGGCATTGTACCGCGAGTATAGAGGTTTGATTAGTAGAGGAAAGTTTAATGGCCTCATTTACCAGATCGTTACAGCGAAATCGTCACAATTTAGGAAAGATGGAAGACGCAAACGTAGCAAATCATTAGCAAATTGCCAAACCTCACCTTTCCTTATCTTGACCACATCAATGCTATTTGCAGGTGTTCCAGGCTTTACTTGATCGTCTAAATACATTATAATTAGCACTAGCTCGGCAAAGACAATTGCCCAGCGTACATACCAAACTATCATGGCTAGCTCTTTTGATTGCTAGTTTTTGGTTAAACTGACTAATGCGGTACGTAGACAATTCGACCGCAGTGGGAAAATACGCGCAAAATGTCTTTCTTAAAGGGCACATCAAACCAGGGTAAAAGGAACATTACACTTTCAACCTTGGAGCGCATGGTCAGAACTTCTCCGCCAGACGCTGTCAGCGGGTAGCGGTAACGTGCGAAGGCTACAAATCCTTTACGACAGGTTCGATTGCATATGACACGTATACTATACCGGGTAGTAGCAGTTAATCGAAGAGCGCTAGCTCGCTTCGCTGTGTCCTTCAACTTATATTCCACTTTCTGTTCAACAACTTGAAATACGCTCCGCGTGAGCGTTTAAGCGTTTTTTAAATTTCACGGTATTTGCTGAACAATGATCAACTATGTTTTTACCTTGCGTCTGTCTCTTGAGCTGTTGCGTCTGTCTCTTGAGCTGTAACAGCTCAGATGGCCGAGTGGTATAGAGCGTCTGTCTCTTGAGCTGTAGACTCGGGGTTTAATTCCGAGTCGGGTCAAACCAATGACTTTAAAATTGGTATTCACAGCTTCCCTGCTTGACGCTCAGCATTAAAGAGACAGTGTGAAGAACAAGCCGGCAAGTTTACTTGTTGTGCCGTTGGGAAAGGCACTTAGCGGGATTCCCCCATCTTGGTGTGGTAGACAGATCGCTGGCAACTCCTAAGCGAGCTCGTATAGCGCTTTGATCGCTTTCTCGTGATAGGAGGATAAATATGCAACTAACTAACTACCTCCACGAAAACTTAATTGTCAGTATGTATGTTGGACAAAAATATAAATTGTTATGCCCCGGGCTAATTGCTTTTATAAATGGACGGACAGATTTCAATTTGTAGCTACTTTACAGACATAACAAAACTGCTAAACCACATTCATTGTTTATACATGAAATATGGTAAAATTTATTGGTTGCTTTGTAAATTAAATAACTTTCATCAAACTGCAGGATGTTCCAAAAATCTTGGGTACATTCGAAATCCTTAATCTCCACAACTATGAATGGTAGTAAGATAAAAGTTGTGCCATTTTAAAGCTAATTATATATTGATCGAGTTTTTTGTAAGCTTTTATATCCTTAAGTTGTTTCCGAGATATATGTGAAAATGTACCTAAGATTCTCGAAACACCCATTCTTTCACAACACTAAAACCAGTGCATAAATTTTATAATTTTAATAGTTAATGATAGAAGATTAATTAGATAGTAAGCTATGGCGTTAGTTCGAACTGTACAAGGTCCAAAATCCAACTAAGATAACTGCAGCTCTTAAAACACGTGGTATTCTATCTGAAACACCTTTTCTGTCTCAGCGAAGTGCCAAAGTCCTTAACTTCACAGGATTAAAGGGTCAAAAGAGGTTTATTTGTGCAAGATCAATTTCTGACAATCGTCAAAGCGAGGAAACGAGGCGAACTAATTACTTAGTACTAACACAATTTGCTGTCGCTGAGACACGGAAGTTTTTGAGACATTTTCAATCATCTTGCATTAACAAATTTTCACAAAACTAGGAATAGTCATTAGAGCTGAGGTCTAGTCTTAATCTGTTTATGATTATTTTGCCTGAGCAATATCTGTAACAACTAATGCAATAAAAAATTTCAAATTATATATTGAACAGAAAATTCAACAGTGATTGAGGGAGACTGCGAAGTGAGCTTGCGCTCGAGTCAGCAGTCACCCGGTATGCATGACAAATGCGATCGGCTCCAGCCGCGAATCGAACCCGTCTCGTAAGATCTGTTACCTGCGCGCGGTACTGCTAGACCATATTGCTGAACATATTTATTCTTCAGGAGACTAAAGGCACCAGTTCAAACAAACGGATACAAAAGGCAAAAATTTTTTAAATCATCACCATAAAATCTTTTCACAAATCTATCATAAAAACTTACATTGCGTTTTTTCGCCAGTTACCAACACGAAATGGTCGGTTTCTAGAAGTCGAGACAATAACGCCAGTGTATCGGTATTTTTGATCTGAATATATAACAGTATAAGACCCACATTTAAATCTACCCAAGCGAAGCCACACCCATAGGGCCTTGTATAACATTCAACGAGGAAAGAACGTAACTGCTCACAGTTCGGATGATACCCTACACTCGGTTGCCTGTTGGTCTGAATTTACACCAACAAATGACTTAATAATTTCAGTAAAATCAGTCAAATGCCAAGGCTTTTGCTGCAATTACCGTAGCCAGCCTTGTTACAAGAAGTGATACTTCGGCAAGTCCTTGCCTTGCGTATTAAAAACGTTTTTTCCTTTTTCTGTTTCAGTCCCAAGACAAAAATGTAACAGATTCGCTTAAAAATCACGTAACTTAGATTTTCTAAACTTCGATGTCAAAATGCATCCCATACTTCGTCAGTTGGCCGAGAAAAAAGAAGACACAACTTCTTTATAAAGAATATCAATGAAAGAATTGAACTTGAATCTAACCCACCAAGATCTAAGACTACATGAAACGTAATCAGAAAAATCTGATCACTTTCTTAGCCTAATAGCTAGACTAGAGAGACTTTGGTATAAAACTTTCATGCTTAATCTTCATTAAAATTCATAATAATTGAGCTACTAATGAAGTATTGCAAAGTACCTTTTTAAATTTCTTGTACAAGCAGCTTGACACTGGATCGGACAAACCGACTTTCCCAGCACAGAAATTTGAAGTTAAACTTCCCATAGTCACCATACCAACAGTGGTCCTGCAAAATAGTAAAGACTGATGGATGGTGTAAGGAAATCACCTGAATTCCGGGGGCAATCCTGGAAGATTGTTGTGTGACCAAATTTTGACAATTTAGTTTCAATGGCCCAGTTTCGATAATGCACGAGCATTGTGATGAAAACATTTGAAACAATCACCATTAGAAGACATACCCAGTTTCATCCACTACAGGCAATTGATCAAATGACTTCCCTTCCATAATCGCAAGAGCATCTTTGCACGACGTTGTTGGGAGAATTGCAACAGGGGTAGGTAACTCCATGTCACTTACAAGCTTTCTGGACCACCTACAAAGAATCGAAAATCATAGCACTAAATTTCAGGAATTCATAAGTCATTTGGTATATCGCAAATGAAAGCCACACGACACAAATGTCAAGTGGATACGCCGAAGAAAGAACACGGCTTGGAGACTAATTTTTTTGTGCATTCAAAACTTAGTTAACAAACATCGACAAAAACAACCTTCTTACATGAAGGTAGTGTACAAGGGGAAACTTTGGAATTCCAAAGCTTACAAATATGAAGATTAGATGAAGAAAAATAACCATTGGCGATTAAACTCACAAGAAATCAATGACTAGAAGCAGCAGACAGAAAGATTGCTTCACACGGTCGAATATTCGCCCGAAACAGTGAATATCTGTATCACTTACCAGTGTTCGTCCGACACATGCGCAGGTAACATATTTCTTTCTATCATCCAATCTTCCACTAAATGTTTGGTCCTAAAAATGCATCTGTCTCTTTACTTTGTTACTTGCTGATAATCAACCAGCAGAAACAACCACCTCGAAGAAGATTACTCAAAATCGTATCAACAGAGCTTGGGTGGGAGTTGAACCATCAACCTAGTGCTCACGGTCGTCGAGAAAACGACGCTTTAATCCACGATGACCACCACATTGTTCAAGTCATAATTAAATTACGTAAACCGCTTGAAAAGGACCAAGTGGATAAAGCGCTTGCCTCAGGATCCGCAGGCTCCGAGTTTGATTCCGAGTAATGTCAAAACTAAGACTATAAAGCTGCTGTTCACAGTTTTCCTCCTTAACGTTTAGCATTAAAGTCAAAAGGTGTGTAGAACAAGCCGACAAATTTAATAGTTGCACCGTTGAGAAGACACTCAACGGGATTACCTCACCTGAGAACGGTAATGAGATGCCAGCAACTCTTAGCAAAGGGCAATGAGGACATTTATAGTGATACTGGACTACATAAAACCTCGTTATTGTTAAAAGCAGCAACTACAATAGGTATTTTCGATGGAAAAAATGCTTTATTTGCTCTATGGCGTTGTCAGAGCGGTACAGAAAAAGCAGAATGTCATCTGATAAGCTTTAAAAAAAAAGACTACTGTGGTCTTAAACTTTTCGGATTTTCATGAAAATTTTAGTTCATGTTGTGATTCACCAATTATAAACGATGCATTAACATTACGCTATTGCATTTAAAAAACCTTACATGTAATTCCTGATGGAATCTGGCAGTATTACAACGCATTTTTGACCTTCTTTCAACTCTTTAGCAGCTTCAACAGCAATATATGCCGCCGTACCACTACTTCCACCTAAACCACATTGTAAATTGCAGCTGCTTAAATTCCAAAGATGTGAAACGCCTTAAATTAAAAGCTTGTTGAAGTGACAAGCTAGCACATCTATGAGATTGCAGGTCATGCAAGCTAGCGAAACATTGAGCGCTGATTCAAACTGGGATCAAACAGAGAATTGAGATCAGAAACCTTGCGATAGCAAACCCAAACGATTCAACGCTAGCGGTGTCGCAAGAAAAGGTATTTCATGCATTTTTTCACATTTGAATGGAGTATATGTGGCTGGCAACTTTTAAGTAAGCTCGTCATAGCGACTTTATTGCTTTCTCGTATTACTGAGAATATAAATGTGAATAAACAATTAACAACAACAGCAACAACAATACCAATAACATACACCATTGACAATGAAAATAAATAACTCAGATTGTTTTCAAATTATGAAGATTACTCAAAATCCAGCAGCATTCAGAAAAACTGCGAAGTAAGCTTGCGCTCTTAAAGGTCAGCAACCACCAAAAATATGTGTCAAACGCGATCGTCCTAAGCCGCTAATCTAGCCCGTCATGCAGGAACCTGCAAAGGATATCGATGAGCCATATCGCGGACAAACTTACCACATAGAAGTCCTTCGACTCGAATCAGCTTTCTCGCCATGATTAACGATTCTTTATCTTTCGATTTATACCATTTGTCCACAACAGATCTAAAATTTGGATGTCAATAAGCATATAGCATAGGCTGGTGCACATGAGCACTGTTTCTCAAATATTCAATATCACGCGGGTCTATTGTTAGATTGAAGTGAATTAAGAATAATAATAAAGAACTTTAACTTTCAGTCCTTAAATTTTGAATACATAAAAACCTATGGCTGGAATCTTTTCAACGTTTCGCACCTGTCCAAAACAGTTGGGATAAAATCGTATCCTATGCCTTCTACTTCGTAGTACGTAGTGTCTGTGACGTTAAGTTCAGGAGGAAGTGCAAGGTCCGAACCTTCAGGGTCAACAGCAATGATCTAAAAACGTCAAAAGAGAATGAAAAATCAAATCTTCAATATACTCGCGTTATAACGCCTAAGCGTGAAAGGAGTAACAAGGCCCACTCCGCGGCTTAGCATCTGGGCAACACAGCTCCGAGGAAATGTCGTAGCGGCGGCAAGCCATCGGCGACACTGTGTTCCGATTCACCTGGTCCGGGAATCGAGCCCCAGACCTCCGCACTTACACCGATTTCTTTCACAACTACACCCACCGGCTAGTTTTGATTAGAAAAAAACAATGTTTAAACTTCTGATAAGTTAAAGCTCTGATTTGTGTAAGGTTTGCTCCATAGCAGTATGCAATAAAAGCTGAGAATTATAACTAAGAAGAGTAATTGCTTATTAGCTCTGTTATTTCATTATTCCATGAACTAAACAATTTCTTTGTAGAGTAATAGTTGCACTAAACAGTTAAAAACTGCGAAGTTTACAAAATCATGCCATCCCACGTACTTTACAGTTGGGGCACTTTTCTTTGAATTTTCGGCCAATTCCAGTAATAGTTCCACCAGTACCAGCCCCTCCGACAACCATATCAACTTGTCCTAAATATATATATGAAGTACATTTTAGTTATCACTACCTTTTGCGGCTAGACATTAACTCAAGGTTTTAGGTAAGAAAAGTATTATCTTAAAGAAATTTATACAATAACTAACGTGTAGCACCCGAAAAAAGCTGGTACAAGACAAGTTTTAAGTTGTTGGAGAATGAACCGGTTCGAACAAGGACCGCTAATCCGTCAGCCCCAAATGAAAACTCCCTGCAATCTTCTACACAATTAGTTTTATAAATGGAGGGGGGCTTCCCATGCATGGGTAGCACAAACTCTAAATTTAGAAGACAATTTTCTTATTACTATGCCACACAAAAATTATATCTCTCATTATAAACACTTTTTGAGAGTTCCTTTAGTAACGCTTTCGGTCATCTAACTCCAACCTCACCTCCACATTGTTGCAAAATTTCTTCAGCAGTTGTATCATAATGTGCGACTGGATTACCAGGGTTTCGATACTACGAAACATAATCAGTTTTAAACGGAATATAGTAGCACTATCATAATAAGTTAAGGACACATGAAAAAAATTCTTTAACAATATAAGCAAATTATTAATCAGAAATAAAATCATCATAGCCCATACCTGGTCCAAAATAACAGCATTTGGAATCTCTGCTTCAAGCTTTTGAGCAACACGGATATGCGACTCCGGGGCATCAAATCGGGCACTAGTGGGCGTACGGATGATTTCAGCACCGAGTGCTTTCAGCACATTTACCTGCAAATAAATCAAATTGCCACTTGAAATGCACTGCAGAAAACGAGATTTTAAAACCATTTTTGAAGTAATTCTTAAAAATGACAATTTTAAAGCGAGTGAAGTGATGCACTAGTTATATATACCAAATTTATACAATCGATTTTGCAACTTAACGTTGCCAACGCATTTAAAAAAAAGCCCTCAAAGGAAATATTTGCCAGTTTATAAATTCAGTAAAGTGCATATAGAATTTTAACGACGTCAACCAATATTTAAACTAGAAATATATAAAATACAAATAAGCAATGGTTAGAAAAGTTTGTTATAGCGAAACGAACAGTAACAAGTGCTAGAAACGGCTTGGAAGAGAAATTGGCACTACTAAAATTTTAACAGGAATACTGATATGACACAGTACAGTTTGAGCATATGCTGAATTGGATGGAGGAAGCACGGCGTACGATCGAACGTTAAAATGCCACTTGGGCTGACTTGAGCAAGTTTAACAAAACTGAACTTTCATGCTAATGTGAAGTGAATCACAAAGATCAAGCGAAAAGTCAGTGAGACACAAAACCGATTTCTAAACTCAATTTTGAATGCTTTCACACAAAAGCAACGGTAACATTGAGAGTGGTAAATGACCCTAGGTAAAACCTGTTTAAACCAAGGCTACGTTTATTTGGAGCATTTTAGCATATTCACACAACGTATTTCGCCAGCTTGGTTTTAAATCAAGAGAGCTGAACAATAATGGATAAGAATTAAACAACTTTACTGAATGATGGGTCCTTCAATGGCATTCGTACCAACTAACATCTAGCAGCGAAAGCACGGAATAACTGCCATGGCTGTTTAGCCTTTTCCAATTCACTTCATCATCCACACTACTTTTGACGCCAAGTACGAAGCTAGGAAACTGTGAAATGTGTGAATACTATTCCACAAGTTCTCAGTGAGACTCGACCGTATCAAGTCAAAATGTTTAAACCGCTCTGCCATGCAGATGGAATCGAACTGGTTGTGCAATAATATTAATAAAACAAGTTCTTGAATTATCACTCAACCTACCTTCTCCAAACTCATTTTTTCAGGCATGACGATGATGCAACGGTATCCTTTAACAGCGCAGGCCAAAGCTAATCCAATGCCTACAAAATAAACATTACAACTTTTTGGCATTATTTCAGGTAAAAACTTTGAGTAAGTCTGTTATAATCATGCATTTTACAGCTAGTAGTGTTATTACAAAAAAAAAGGAATGATAATTTAAAAATTTTCTCACCAGTGTTGCCAGATGTAGGCTCGATAATTGTGTAACCAGGTTCAATCCTGCCTTCTCTTTCAGCATCTTCCATCATCCGCAATCCTATGCGGTCCTTCACAGATCCGCCAGCATTGAAGAATTCGCATTTTCCCACTAAAAATTCACGATATTGTTAATTGGTAATGCATTGCGTACATTTATCAGAGTATTTTTATTGAACTACACGACTGCATAAACGCGTAGCAAAACAAAAAAATCAAATCTTCATTATACTCGCGGCACTACAACGCAGCGTGTAACGAGAGGCGGGGCCCATCTACGCGGCTAAGTGCCTGGGAAACACAGCTCCGAAGAAACGTAGCAGCGGTGTCTAATTTCACCAGCCCGGCAATCTAACCCCACACCTCCCGCATACACAAGCGATGTGCTTAAGAACCGAGCAAACCGACCGGTAGAGCAAAACAAATCAGATAACTTCCCAATGCATAAACGACAATCCTACTGCGTCAAATGCAATTTGACTTCGTTCATGCAACAATCAAAGTTGAATTACGTGGCATATTGCAATGTTTTTATTTGAAATGCAAGCCTCAACTCCGTGGCTGAAGCACGAATTTATCAGAGTAAGCAATTTTAAGTGCATTTTTCTAAGATTTGAAAAATCAGTTCAAGCAGGATAATTATATCGTTCAACGGTGAAATTGACATTTACTTGACATTTCAAAAATAATCATAATTTCCAACAAAAATTTAGTCTTAACCAAAATCAACATTAGATTATGAACAAATTTTTAACATACAAAGTTGGCATTTAAGGCCATATTCTTTCTCAAGTCGACTCAACCGCACCAGTGGAGTGTTGCCTACTGCTTCAAGGACAGATGAAAATGTAGTTGTGCGATCACCAGCTCTAAAACAACACGTTCTTTTTAGAAAAGGAGCGTTACTTTGCTTGCAGCAATGCAAGTACGACTCGTATTACAACTTGTGCACAAAAAATGGCTGCTGCATCAGATGCCTGTACTTTCACAGCTTAGATGTTCAAGTGGATAGAGCATGTGCCTCAGGAGCTATAAACTCGAGTTTGATTCCGCGTCAGGTCAAACCAATGACTTTAAAATTGGTATTTACAGCTTCTCTGCTTGACGCTCAGCATTAAAAGGACAGTGTGGAGAGCAAGGCAGCAAGTTTAGTTGTTGTGCCGTTGGGAAAGGCACTTAACGGAATTATCCCTTATTAGCATGGTAGACAGATGGCCGGCAACTCTTAAGCAAGCTCGTTATAGTAACTTGATCGCTTTCTTGTGATAAGAGGATATATATACAACTAAACACAAAAAATACAATACATATTCTGACATTACAAGAAAGCAAAATACAAGCTCAAGTAGTCAATTCTTTATATTTTTTCAAAAAGTTCAAAAAAATATTGCTTCATACGAGTATACTCTTGCATCTAACATAATAATGATTGCTGATTAATTTACATACGGTCGATAAACAGTATGGGGTGATTTTTGTGTGGCAAATGTTTCGATATTCCAGGTACATTTAGGTGGCTCATCAGGACGAATCCAAGTAGCTTCTTCGTCTTGCATTTTTCTTCTTTTCTAAAATACAACATAAAACAGAGTTCGAAATTAACGCCTGCCCGTCGGTCCGAGACCGAGTGAAATCGCCTCGGGCAAGTTGTTTTCATTTTTCACTTGCCCGTCGGACCGGCGCAGTTTTATGTTGTTGTTTCATGTAAAAAGTTGTGCAAAATTCATGTAAAAAATGTAAGATGTTTCATGCAAAAAAAGACTCCGGCACTTTGTTTACGTTCTTTACTTGCCGGTAGGATCGGCGCAATTACTGCTTACGGAAAATTTCGCCATGCGTGAAAATCTCGCGTGAGGTGCGATAATTGAGTTCATTTGTTCATTGAACACACGCATTTTTGTTACTCCAAAAAGCGCTAAAATTTAGTGTAGAACCGACAGTAATTAATTCAATCACAGCTCGTTATCCTAAAGCTACAAGTTTTAATTCTTGTTTTGATCATCACAATTAATCATTGTTACAAACAATTATTATTATTGTTTGATCTTTGCTCATCATAATTACGGTCAAAATCGCAACCACGCGCTGGTACTCAAGAGTACTGTTGGCATTGTAGTAAAAGGAAGCATTGCGGGAAGGAGAGATTCCGAGACAAGTTAAACAAAACATATGGAAATTTATTGCTGGGGTAAGTAATCCATTACCAAGTCAGTACTAGATCCAGCCGGTCCGACCACAAACAGTTTATTTTTCAGGCAAGTTAATATTGCTTCGGGCAAGCTGACATTAGCAACAGTCAGTCCGACGGATCTGCTGCTTAAAAAGTTAATTTCGAACCCTGTAAAACCAGACACTCAGAAAGCATTGATTGAATTCCTTTTTCCTCTCTTTGCCTAACCAAGATCTAAACCCATGCAGTGCTGTTATCTATGTTTGAAACTTAATGAATGCAGTAAAATGGCAACAGAAATAGCAATGCATAACAAGTTCAGCAACTGCAGAAAATGCATAATTAACAAAAATTTTAATTTTACTTGCTTCATACACTAATAAAGTCACAAGATCAGAGCACTCATTAGAACAACTAAGCACCAGCACAGAACAGCTAAGCAAACCATTGCAACTATATATAGTAATACTCTAAGTATCCCTTTACCCAAGCAATAAAACTACACCATGAAAGAAAGTATTAGTGTTTCGTACCATATTACCACAGGTTTCACTATTTCATCGACTGGGTACGCTATATCAACAAAACTCTCTCGGCAATAAAGTCAAACTTCAGTCTAAAAGTGATCAATAGGCTATGACAAGCCATAGTTTCCTCTAAGTCAGGGATGGCGAACCACTGACTCGTGGATCACACCCTGACCCCCTTGCAAATTTCAGTGATCCACTTGTTGTGTCAAAGCTGTTAGTGAAATGTTAACAAACATTTAAGTAGTGACAAAAGGTATAACTTCCTTTTCTCTGGCATTTACGACCTTTTGTTTTGCTCTTTACACCCACCATATGCGGAAACTTCTGTACTGTAAAGACCAATTTTTGCTCATTCCCGACAAGTTTCTCATCAATACCATTAAATCCATGACCCCTTTTTTCATTTTTCAAATTAAGGTTTTGTATATGACCCAACAACTAGAAAAGGTTTGCCATCCCTGCTCTAAGTTATAGAATCAGTTTTGACATCATCTCATTCACAGATGGTCAAATAGGAAAATTTGTAATGGTCTGCTGGATATGTAAAAGTGGCGTAGCGAGAAAATTTAAAAGAAAGGACACAAACTGCAAAGTATTTTTTACCAAAAGGCAAAGGCAAAAAGGGGGGGGGGGGAGGCATGGCACAATGTTATGGGTTCCATTTGTTACATTAATAACTTAAGCAAAAAAAAAACAAAAGAGAAAACTATTTATATAATAATGTGAATCAAACAATACTCAGTTTATAAACATGTAAAGCGTAGAAAAATTCCAGAAAAAAATTAGTGCAGGATGTTTAAAAACGAAAAAACTTAAGAGTCAAATAAGCTCACTTAAAGCATTACTACCAAGGGTGGAAGCCTGGCCACTTTGCGTTAGGGTGTCAGTTTCGGTGTGTTGAAACCCAGATGTCAGGGTTCAGTTTTGGTTGGGTTTCATGGCTGTTGAAAAATTGGTTCCAGTTTTGCTTATGCACAGCTTTGGTTTCTGGGTTTCAGTTTCGATTTAAGTTTCATCCAAGAAAGTTTTTTTACTGTGAATACGAATTATTTAAATTAACTACTTCTTGGCGTTTTTGTTTTATTACGATGATAAGTAGCAGCTTAGATGGCCGAGTGAGGAAAGCAATTGCTTCTAAAGTTGTCGACTTGGGTATGATTTAGAGTCCGGTGAAACCAAAGACGCAAAAATTAGTATTCACAGCTTCTCTATTCGACGCTCAGCGTTAAAGGAACTGTGCTGGTAAGGATGGTGATGACAATTTTTAAAACCTAAAACCTTAGGAAATTTTGAACAGGTTTTAGTTTTAGTTTCGGTTTTGGCGTTTCAAGAAAAAACGGTTTTGGTTCAAGTTTAGGTTTTCAAAATTTTGGCTAAGTAGGTGTCAGTTTCAGTTCGGGTTTCCAAAATTTCCTTTAAAACTGGGTTTTCAGGTTTCGGTTTAGGTTTGAGTTTCCACCCTTGATTATTACTACATGTTTACAAATGCAAACAACTTAAACATAGAGTCATAAAGTAAATAGCTTTTGGTGTAAATATCAACAGCTGTAATCCTGTAAACACCAACAGCCAAACTTGCTTGCTAGTTGCAGCTGACAGATAAATTTACGAATTTTCAGTCTTGTAGTAACAAAACCATCGAGTTTTAACCACGTAATGCACAATAAGACTGGGAGACAGCCAACTGACTCTATATCATTACAACACAAATGCCAGCCCAGAAAGACATTTGGCTAGGCATTACGAGGTGAAGTGAACAATTGATCATCAGTGTATAACCAGCAGTCTGCCCTTTTCTGGTTTCATGTTCTTCTGACCTCAGGCAACGTCGAGCAATTAAGAGTTAGAGTTAACCCTTAAATCCTCAGAAGAACCTAAAACGAGAAAAGTTGCCGACAGTCCATTGCTTACTGACAGTAATTGTTTACTTCACCTGCATTATTGTCTAACAAAGACAAAGTTGTAAGAAAAAAGCAATGATTGCAATCATCACATCATACTTACAATATCATTGTTTGGACAACCACTCATGTTTCTTGTTTAAAATCAAAAGTGCAACTTTAAGAAATGAAACAAAAATATTTGTGTACAATCTGGATCAGACAAACCAACAACTGTAGCAATTTGTTTACTAGTAGACTATTTCAGATTTATAAACTGAAGGTACAGTATACCGGTACTGTATATACTGCCGTGAAATAGACTAGAGCATAAGCATAATTTGTTGATGTGCTCTGTTGGTCATTGACATTATTATGCCATGACAGTGACATCACTATCTGTTTATATTGCAACCGTTTATACTGATGGTCAACCCTCCATTTTTCCCAAAGACAAGTAGTCTATACCTGTGTACCAGTACCAAAAAAGTATAAAGGAAGTGTCTATTTTGCCACTAACAGCAAAATAGCTTTCTAGGTCTACTTTGCTTGATATAGTGCAATCCATATAGTGTGGATACTCATGACTTTTTTTGAGCGTCGGCAAAATAGCTTTTAGGTCTATTTGGCCGGAAGTAGATGCTGATTTTACCTAATGCTGGCAAAATAGACCTAGAAACTATTTGGCAGTGTTTATTTTGCCGTTAACAGCATAATATTGGTAGCTTTTAGGTCTATTTTGCCGCAGCTACATAACCCCATGTCACAGATGTCACACGAATACTACATCTTATTCTATTCTACTGTCTTCACAAACTTGATTGTTAACCCCAGGTCACAAGAAACTGAATTGAAGTGATCCTAACTGAAGCCACCGAAGCAAAATGAATCAAAGCCGCGACGAGAATGGAATCCAAAACTAGTGCAGCGCTTACCATGGTTGCCAGTAACTTCGCCACAGAAACTTCGTCACATGGTAACTTCGCCACACTTTGAGAAGGTGAAGGGAGATGTGGGGATAGTAGGAAAATGTGTTGGGGTGTGGGGGGAGGAAGGAGGGATGTGGGAAGAGGTATGAAAGGAGGTGTAGGAAAGTGTGATGGGGTGTGGGGGAGATGTAGGGAAAGATGAGGGTAGGGAAATGTGGGGAATTAAAAGTGTGTTGGGGCCCCACACCTCAACACGTTTCCCTACATCTTCCCCATTACCCTCCCCACATGCCAACACACTTCCCCACTCACCCCATACACTTTCCCCCACCCTCCCCACACTTCTCCACTCCCCACACATCTTTCCTTACCTCCCCCACGCCCCAACACATTTCCCTATATCTCCCCCCACACCCCCAAATATCTCTTCCCACAGCTCCCCTGACCTCCCCCTACACCCCAACACACTTCCTTATTCACCCCATGCACTCTCCCACACCTCTCTCCCCACAGTTTTGCTTATGTGGCGAAGTTACCAAGTAACTCGAAAAGCCCGATAAAATTTTTTACGGCAACCGGGAATTTAAAGTCTTGTTTCGGTGTAGGCAAAGTAAATTTTCAATGTATGAAAGTGTGGCGAAGTTACCATGTGGCGAAGCTACTGTGGCGAAGTTACCATGTGGCGAAGTTACTGGCAACCCTTACCATCATATGCTGCGCTGTCCACTGAGCAGCTGAGCTATTGAGAAGTCGTGGCAACCTAGCACAAAATGGCTTTAAAAACCCATGACCTCACTTACGGCAAAGTAGACCTAAAAGCTATTTTGCCGTTAATGGCAAAATAGACACTAGACTACCAAACTATTTTGCCATTAACAACAAAATACCGGTAGACACTGCCAAAGCGTAATGTACCAGTATGTCATCATAAAAACACGCAATCATTATTACCGGTACTTAAGGTCAGTTGGTGCCTAATTCAACTTAAAATTAATATTTTCTCAGCAACAGACTGTATATGTACTGGTACATGCACTTTACTGGCAGATTGATATCCTGGTGCCGAGGCCGAACAGTAGGCTAACAGAGTAATCGTCTTGACTATGCTGCTATGGTACTGTGGTAACAGTAACAGAGTAAGGTAGAACTTATTAGTTAACTCAGTTGCTGTTTTGCACAGACTATTGGTACCACAGCACTGGCAGCTAGCCTCTTAAGTCCAGAGTTGAGCGTTTCAAGCACCAATGCAGAAATCTAGACAACAACACCACCCCGTACCACTACCATGCTGCTTGATGCAAAGTAGAAAGTAGTCTGCAATTCAGTTTTCGCACTGTCCACAAGTTCAAGTTACTGGTAAGCTACTGGTCTGGGGCAGCCCACATTTTTCGAGATTCAGAACCAAAGCTGAAAGGGCTTTCCACACCATAGTCTAGCAGTCTAGATCTCATAAAATTTTCAACAGCAGCCTCGAAAAAACAATTAGGCCCACACAGCACAGATTATGGCAGATACTCTAATTGATTTAATTGCGGATGCAAAATGTTTGCAAAAATTGAACATGTGGACGGAAAGTTCTGTCTCGCAATAAACTTACCCGAAACGTTTAAGTTTCGCCTCAAATTCAAGCACATCGAATGAAAAGCGACTAAGCTAACCACGCCACGAATTCTAACCAATCGCGAACAAGACAAACAGCGAAATTGAAGAGCAATTTCAAATTCCAACTTTCATCATCGCAAGGTGGCGTAAAAGAGCTCTGCAACACTGATTATAGATTTACCGGTATCAGGGAATGCTGCACTTGTATATATCGAGTTGCTGCAGTTGAACATGGCGGCGATTGCACTCTGAAAGATCCAATCGAAAACTGCGCTGCTTTTGGTTGAGAAACGCAGGTTGAAGTTGTTAAAACAAGTTTTTGAGTGAATACCAGTTAAGCAATAGGCTACAGTTGGAAAGATGGAATTTATCAATAAAATGTCTCCCCAAAAATTTCGGTCTTTGGTAAGAGAAGGCCAGTTTAAAAGAAAGCCTACCACTTTTGCTTGCAAAGGTAAGTAAATTTTGTTGCTTCTTAGCTCTTAATGGTTTTACCTAATGTGAACTGCTATTGATATCTAGCAGTCTAGCGATAACTTTGCTTGGGAGCATGAAGCAACTTTTCAAATGCGCGGAAGGTGGGTGTTGTACTCAGCACTAGACTGCTAGACCTAATATATAGACTACTTTTATTAATCGATCATTGCATGCTTTATGTTTGGATAGCTAGTGTGCTATTGAAGCTGATAATGCAGCCTGACCAGTGCAACATGGCTTAAAATGGATTTTAGGTTGATGGCTTTTTGGTGTTGGCAGAGATACACTAACAGTATATTAAAATATGATAAAGCAGACAAAGAGCTAAGCATTATATGAATTTATGAGCTGCTGATACTGCCGTGTAATTCCTTGGTATGGCACACTACTCATTAATAGATAAACCAGGGATCAGATACCTGCCATTAACCTAAATTGTTTGCCCACAAAGAAATTTTGTTAAGCTAGAAACAACACTGAAGCAATATTTTTAAACGATGTGATAGCAGGGCTTTGACTGAAAATCTAAAGCTTCTACAACAATACAGTATATTGCTCCTACTGCAGGCACTCTGGTTACACAATAACTTCATCATCACAGTAACAATTAACATGTTCATGTCTTTTTAAGACTTGAACTTGTGTAAGATTTTTCATTGCAGTTTGCTTTTTGAACTACAATTTTAACAAAATTAACATTGTTTTGTTCGTTTCAGGTTTTAAACAAGCAAATTTGGTCATCCTACCACATAACCACTCACAAGAGTTCCTCGAGTTTTCTAGAGGAAATGCAGGAGCTCTTCCTCTGCTCTATATGAGTCAACCTGGAGAATTTGCAGCTCCTAAGTTGTGTGAAGACAGTGATGTACGAACTGATGTCCCTTCTTTTTACAAATTTGTAAAAGGACAAGTTGAAACCCGTTTAGATGATCTGTTGGGTAAGATTTCACAAATTTATTGTCAAGATTGGATTGCTTAATGATGGTATAGTACGACTTTTTTTTATCTCTTATGCTTACGAAGAGTAAAGACCTGTTAAATTGCTGTAAAATGAAATATATATACCTGTTTAATTTTCAAAAACTTCAATTTTTTTCTCGTATGCTATTGATAAAGTTTTTTAATCTATCCCATTCTTTTTACTTATAATCATTGTTTTATGTTAATTTCAGGATTTGATTTGTCAAAATACGTTACTTTCTACCTTGGATGCAGTTTTTCTTTTAATGACATACTTTTGTCAAATGGAATTTTGACGGAAAATGAGAAAAACTCCAATGTTTCTATGTTTGTTTCATCTATTGATTGCTACAAAGTTGGTCCTTTTAACTGCAAAATGGTGGTTAGTATGCGAGCAATTCACAAAAGCAAACTTTCCCTCACAGCCACTTTGTGCAAATCATTATTAGATGTACACGGAGCTCCAATCAGTTACGGCAATCCAAGTATGTTTGATTAATTAGTAAATTGCCTTTACTGTAATGTTGCTTATGTTTTAATTCCTGCTTAACTTTTGAAGTGTTTCGATATGGTCAGATTAAACAGCTCTAATTTTGCTCCAATTCGGAAACTTTTGACATCTTGTTTTTTGTGTGTGTTATGTTTGTAAACAGACTGACTAGTCCAGGGATTCCCAACTTTTTGCTTTCTGCGCACCACTTCTGGACCTTTTCTGTAGCTGCGTATCACCTACCTTTGATGAATACTTTTGACCATAACAACATATAAGAGTTGTGATGAAGGGTCTACATGCAGTAACGAATATGTAATATATCCAATGTTCATTAATATACTCGCGGTAGTACACTGAAGCGCAAAGCAAGTAACACTGCGGCTTAGCATCTGGGCTGCACAGTTTTGAACTTCGAAGAAATCTCGCTATGTGTGAGTCATTGTTGTGAATCGAGCTTTTGGATGAAGGTAGCCTGAGGGTGAGTAAAATTTCCATTGAAAGAGCCACTTGCGGAAAAATGGAACAACTGAAGAGTTGCCATCGGTGAATCAAAGAGCAAAAAAGTCTTCACCCTCACAAGAGAAGCAAATGGAGGATGAAAGAGCAAAAAAAGACTTTGACCACTCTAGAGCTGGAAATGGGGGTGTAAGTGCAATTGCAAAACAAAAGGTCTTCGGTGTTCATCACAAAGAGATAAAGAGCCACGTCTCGAAAGTCAAAAAGCTGCTTGTGAGGCGCACTTTGCCCACCCCTGATGTCAATTTGATTGCAAAATCAACAATGCTGCTTCAGGTTCCTGAAGATAACAATTACAGTAATTCGTTACTTCCAAAATATCTAACTAATAGGAAAGGTGAAGAATGAAGTTAATGTCTTCTAAAATCTTCTGAATATTGTAATCTTTTGTTTGGAAGAACTGAAGCAGCTTCTTTTGCAACACGAAAATACGCATCCATAAGGGTATTCCCTCGAGACCTCACTTCCGTATAAAGCAGCAATGACGTGTATTCTGATCTATGTGGTGCAGCTTCGTGTAAAGCTCTGCGAGGTCGTTACTTCTGAGATGTCTCAAGGGTGCAAAGTTTAAAAAAGTACGGTGGCAACTGGCAACGCACAATTTTTAAGCGAAAACCTCTCCAAAATGGTCGCTTTTGACTGCAAAATTTTGCGGAGGTTTTGGCTTTAGCTTGAATGATAAATCAATAGATGCATAAATGTACAAGTTTACGAAAAATTTTCACACCCGGTCTACGTTTATTGCTTTGTCAGCTACATGGCCTAGCGGTACCGCGTGCAGGTGACAATCCTACGTGACGGGTTCGATTCGCGGCTGGAGCCGGTCGCATTTGACATATATGCAACGGGTGGCTGCTGACTCGAAGAGCGCAAGCTCACTTCGCAGTCTCCCTCAATTACTGTTGAATTTTCAGTTCAATATAATTTGAAAATAACGTAAGTTATTTATTATTTATTCTGTTTGAAATATAGAGCGTTTTGCAAAACTAGTGCGAATCGCAGCTTGTCTGCGTTCCTACTTCACTACACCCAGGGATGTTAGCTAGAACTGTGAAACTCAAGCAGAGGAATTTTGAACCCTGAGTTTCACTATTTCGAGCACAGAATCGTGTCTGTTAGAAGTTTTTTTTACCGGTTATTTAGATCCATAGATTCACCTCACCATTCCAATTACTCCAGCTACAATATTCGATGATGTGGCAGCTTGCTGCTGCAGAAAGAAAAAAAGGCCCGCAAGCAAGTGAGCTATTGGCAATGCCCATCTAAGAGTATGCTACGTCATACCATAGTCTCCGCACACGATTATACACATATCTCTTGCTAACCTATTTTCACGTAACTTATTTCAGTTGTAAAGCAAAAATTTTTTGTGAGGATTCCGGGAAAACAAATTTTTTCGCGGTTTTGGAAAATATCTCGCGTTTCGCCGGAAAAGCTGCCGCGTACCACCAGTGGTACGCGTACCACAGGTTGAGAACCCCTGGACTAGTCACCTATTGATACCAGCACTGCTTATTTTTTAAATGGTATTTTTTCATTTTCTAGAGTTTTATGGTGTAAAAATCAGTAGCCTGAAAGTTATTTTTTGTAGAGGCGATTGGTATTACTGATCCATCAGACATTGATTTTGGAGACTTGGCCAACTTTGAAGAAGGTGAAATTCCTGTATTTTGGTGTTGTGGAGTAACTGGAGTGGAAGCTTTAAAATCTGCCAAATTGGATCTTGCGTTTTCCCATTATCCAGGAAATATGTTTGTAACAGACGTGCCCCAAGAAATTTCGACTAAACCAACAGGCATTGAAACACAAATAACTTGTCATGTGATGGAATACAACCAAAAATCAAGCTGGTACAGCTCTCTTTCGCAAGAAGCTTTAGTTGTTTTGAAAAATATCTACTCTGTGGTACAACAGGACTTAGGAAACAGGGGCATAAAGGATCTGATTATTGAAAAGGATTTTGTTAAATCTGCTTTAGCGTTATCCCATTCCACTTCAGTTGCCTTGATAACGGGATTTCCTGTCCATGATACTTACCCTCCAGATGAAACAGATGGTCTTCCAGGTAAGTCAAACCGTGAATCTTTAAACCAACTTGATTCTTAGTTAAACCTTGCGCTCGTGGTCAGTGTCGTAGCTGGGGGAGCGGGGGCAAAATCTGTCATTGGCCCCACCAAATTTGTCGCAAGCCGCGCCCCTTTTCGAAGTTCACTACTCTATTTAGCACTGTCTATGCCAGATCACGACTTTTAGGCGCGAACGGTTAGTTGCGAGCGGTTAGTCGCCAAGGTTATTTCTCTACGCAAAGCGTTCTCAACTCGACACATGCAACTTTTCGTTTTTTTTTGGGGGGGAAATTTTTTTGAATTTTATAGGTTTAGTTTAAAGGAAGCAAAGTAAAAATACGGCAGAGCTCTGTAAGTGGTACGTGTTTACTGCAGCGACGTGGAGATGAAATACGTTTGTGACATAAGTAATGAAGGTGACATTTTATAGCAGATGTAGAACAAATTTCTGTTTCAAATCAAAGCTATTTCAATCAAATTTGGAGACATTTTGCGCAAAAATTAATTTTATGAATATGCAAAATCATGACGCAATTGACGCGTTTTAGCGTCATTAGGAAGCGCAAGTAAATTTTGAAAAAAATCATTGTTATCGCGTATTATGTCAAAATATGCAACAAATGGCGGGGCTCATCTACACGGCTAAGCGCTTGGCCAACACAGCTTCGAACCACGGAGGAGAAACGTTGCTGAAGTGGCGGGCCGTAGACGAGATTGTGTCCAATTTGAATAGCCCGGGGATCACACCCCAGACATCCCATACCAAAGTCGATGCTAATACGGAAAATTTTGAAGCTAATACATCGAAGTGACAAATAATTACGCTCAGCAATACCACATTTGACAGTACAGAGGTTGGAAAAATTGTTGAAGTTGTAAAAAGATTTTTATTCTGAGATTAGTAATTAGCGATTGTCTTTTTATTTACGTTGATTAGGATGCATGTAACTGTACAGCAGATACTGTCAAATGCGCAAAACCATTCACTGAAAAATTATAATATATTATAAAACTGTTAGCAATTTTAAACACACGTAGTTAATTAGGTACACTTTTTACAACCTTTGTATAGTCAAATATGGTATTGCTGAGCGTAACTATTTGTCACTTCGATGCATTAAGCTTCAAATTTTTCCGCATTAGCATCGACTTCGGTATGGAAGGTCTGGGGTTTGATCCCCGGGCTATTCAAATTGGACACTGTGCGCCAATGGCTCGCCACCTCTGCAACGTTTCTCCTCCGTGGTTCGAAGCTGTGTTGGCCAGGCCCTTTGCCGCGTAGATGAGCCCCGCCACTCGTTTACATTGACATAATACGCGGTAATAATGATTTTTTTCTCAAAACTTACTTGTGTTTCCTAATGACGCTAAAACGCGTCAATTGCGTCATGATTTTGCATATTCATAAAATTAATTTTTTGCGCAAAATGTCTCCAAATTTGATTAAAATAGCTTTGATTTGAAATAGAAAACTGCTATAAAATGTCACCTTCATTACTTATGTTACAAACGTATTTCATCTCCACGTCGCTGCAGTAAACACGTACCACTTCAGAGCTCTGCTGTATTTTTACTTTGCCTCTTTCATACTAAGCCTATAAATTTCAACAAAAAAATTCCTCCCCCAAAAAACGAAAGTTGCATGTGTCGAGTTGAGAACGTTATGCGAAGAAATTAAAATAGAGCTGGCGCCTAACTGTCCGGGCGCCTAACCGTCTTGGCGACTAATTGTCCGCGCCTAAAAGTCGTGGACCGATCAATGCAGCACAGCAGTAAGTCAGTAATTCTTCAGGACAAGTACTAACTGTATTGTGGTAAATGTGAACAGTTTGGAGATATCAACCAAATTGAAAAAAGTGATGACTAGTTGGTAATGGAATCGAAAAACAATTGTTTTCTCTAAATCGACAATTTTCTGTGTGTTTGTTAGTTAATGCGGTAGTTTTGCATTGTTAACATGCATACTAGAAACTGTCAGCTGAAATTAATTTTTGGTGATACCCAAATGAAACCTGATGCATTTTTAGATCAAATCTAAATGCTTTATTTTAACACAAGTGCAAAGCCTCTTTTCATTTTTTTACGTATTATCTTACATTTTAGGCATTGCCAGTTTAGCTGCTGCTCTTCAATGTCTTGGAAAACGAGTTGATTTATTCGTTGATGAAAATGCTGTAGATTTGAATCAAAAAATCGTTCAACGACTTCTGGATGAGAAGATACTAAAGGATGCGATCTCCGTCATTCCTTATATTAATGGACAGACATACCTTAAAGACAAAGATGGCTCCTTATTATATGATGTTGTTTTGGCATCTGAGCGTGTCGGTCGTTCATCCGACGGCAACTACTACTCAATGCGAGGAAAGGATTTGACATCTCGACTTAGCTTCATTGACGATTTTTTTCTTGAGGCTTCCAGTTGTCCAGATGTGACCACTATAGCAGTGGGAGATGGTGGAAATGAACTTGGAATGGGAAAAGTCTATGATAAAGTATGCAGTAGTATTCCTGATGGCAAAAAAATTGGTTGTGTGGTTTCAGCTGATCTATTAATTGCTGCAGGTGCTTACAACTTAGCATTTTGCCTATAATCGTTTTATTTAAACTTGGGAGAGCTGGTTGTGATATCATTTGTATTGCTTTGGGGATGGGGATAATATGATGCGAGGCAAATGAAACCATTAAGCCTTAACCGTACTCTCTGAGGGTTTATGACCGTTTAAATATTTTCAGTGTAGCCTTGAGAACGTTGCTCTGCAATTGCTTTAATTTCTTTTGTGTTGTACGTCAAAACCTTAATTTATGCCTGTGTATATACTGAAAAATGAAAAAGCTGTTGTAAGGGTAATAAGTTAAACCTAAATGTTTTTTTCTTGTACTAGGTCGTTTGTCTTCCGCAATCAGTTCTAATTTTTGATTTGCGATTTTATTTTAGGTGTTTCAAACTGGGGTTGTTATGGATTGGGCTTAGCATTGTATGCATTGCGGGCTTGTCCAGTACATGACAGGTATTATAGAAGAGCAGTGGGCTTTCCCGTTGACGCTCTGAAGATGATGAATGAATTTCTACCCTCTGTTGCTCGGGTAAGTAGGTAGTAGTTTGTAAGAGTGCGCAAAATAACGATGTTGGTAACGGTGGGCGCAGAGTTGTTTTAAAAATGGCCACAATCGGTAAGTTTTGGTTCCACTCTTACCAATATCTTTGTTGCATCCTTTGATAAAATGCTTTGCGATGATTATGAGTTTTACTGGCTCAGTTCATTGCAAACTGGAAATAAGATGTCAATGGGAAACGATATGAGCGAGATTTTTAATGTAAATTGTCGTTTTGTCGGCCTCGTGCAAGTAGAGGATGTTGAAATTAAATGTCTTTGCAGGAGCGAAAATCTCTTGAAATCGTTGAGGAATTTGGCATAAAAGATGGGCCTAAACCTGATCAAACTTTGAGTGTCGATGGAATGTATTTTGATAAAGAGCATACTGAAATATTGATGAACATGCGAAAATTTGCTCATTTGGATTGATTCTTTATCGTGAAAAATCTTTTTAAATCCGTTTTTGGTGGCTTGAGCAAAGATCCAATCAAGGGTAAAAAATCAGAATCAAGCGTTCCTCTGCAATTGCTTTAATTTCTTTTGTGATTTAAGGTTTGATTTATATTCTCGTCAGAGTTTTAATCGCAGCAATTTTGTCTTGTAATTTTACCTCAAAAGGTGTTGAATGTAGGTGTTTTTTATGCGTACCATTCGATAATCGCAGTCCTTGCGTCAGTGTTTGCCATATTGCTTGTAATTAATCAATGTATTACAGTAGTACTGCGCTTGCTTTGTGGTGTATAATTTCTAATAAACAACTGATACTTCTGCACTTTTATATCAACAGACTGAGAAGCGAGCTAGCGCTCTTCGGGTCAGCAGCCTCCCAATGCATTTTTCAAAAGGTATTGTTGGGCCAAGACGCTGACAGTATATGCTCCAGCATAGACCGTTGATAAAAGGGGTCGCAATGGTATAATTGCAGTACAGTGGAACCACTGGGTTGGTTAAATATGCCTGCCAGCACCTCCTTTACCACATTAAAGCTAAAACAATAGAATATTTTGAACTACTCTTGACTTTAGTAATGTTACTGTATTACTATTGAACGTTGTAATTTTTGGCATTTCTATTTTTTCAAAACTCAAAAAGTACTAAAAGAAAAATGTACAACAAAGAAAAAAAGCAATAACGTATCTAAGCGCATAAAGATCAATGCAACATACAAAAGATAAGAATTTCGATCGAAAACGCACAAAAAGACTCTCACACAGAAGTTCATATGCCATAATTCCAGATAGCTACCAATTGCACAACATGAAAAAATACAGTAGGCTACAACGAAATCAACCTCTCAGCATCATCCAAAGCAAAAAAACAACAGCGCATTTGAAACAAAAGGTTTGGCAATTAAGTACAGTTTTAAACTTACACCTACAATGCTTTTTATTTCGTCCGAGCTTCGTTGCCCTAGAATGCTTTACCTGATTAAACTTACATATGTGGGATAAATATTAAATAGGTAGGAAATAAATGAACGCAAGCCTGGCAATTCCCAAAAAGACTAAACCTAGAATAGTATAACGCAGAGTATTTTATTCCTATCTTACGATAAGAGGCTGACAACAAACCAAGAAGTTCAAGTATGACGAGACAATGATTTCTACGTTATGTTTATGTCTTCGGTTAAGATTTGATTTACAATCTACGCTTGGATATTACAACAGTTCTTGCTGCTCTCCTGGAGTTCCAGTCACTTTTTGCTTGCTTGCCATTCGCTTGAAGAGATGTTTTTTGTTCGATATGGAATTTTTCGGCTGGCTTTGTGGCTCTGGCCGCTTAGGTGAATCACTTTCAGCATTATCATCTACATAAATTCATTGACGGTAAATACAATTTGTTTCTTTAAGCAACATCAAAGTCGCAAGAGAACCCAGTTACTTTAACACGATACATTACTTCTTCATCTAACAGACACCACACAAATGAACTATACTCGCATATGGAGGAAAATGAAGTCAAAGTAATTCGCGCATTGCAACTGCCTACCATACACTGCCGTGACAGCTACCTATCGCCTACGTTGTCGAAAGCTCAATAAAGAGCATTATTTTGGTCTTATTTCCTTTCTGAGCTATTTGCACCCTATATATACTGTATTCCAAAATCACGTAATATGTTCCTCAAGTTCAAAGGTGGGCATTTTTTCTGAATAGACTGAAACAGCGCAGGAATGCGCAAAAAAAATTTAAAATTTTTGAAACGCAACGCAACAAGCGCAATAAGGAGTGTTGAAGCGCAGCGCAACTTTTGCAATTAAATTTTTACGAAAGTAAAAGCACAACGCAACTTTTGCCATCAAAAATTTTTTGAGCGTTAAGGTGCAGTCTAACTTCCGACACGAAAACTTTAATGAAGCGCAATGCATAAACAATAAGCAATTTTGAGCGTTGAAGTGCAGTCCAACCCGCGAGCCACTTGTGGCACGATAAACTTTCTACATCATTGGTTAGTTGATTCGTCTTCACGGGCTGAAACGACATTTTGAGTTAGATTCGAGTCCTTAAATAGGATTAACTACGAGCAAGGGTGGAAACCCAAACCTAAACCTGAAAACCCAGTTTTAAAGGAACTTTTTGAAACCCAAACTGAAACTGACACCTAGTCGGCCAAATTTTTGAAAACCTAAACTTGAAACAAGACCGTTTTTCTTGAAACGTCAAAACCGAAACTGAAACTAAAACCTGTTCAAAGTTTTCCAAGGTTTTGGGTTTTAATAATTGTCATCACCATCATTACCAGTACAGTTCCTTTATTGCTGAGCGTGAAATAAAGAAACTCTGAATACCAATTTTTGAGTCTTTGGTTTCACCGGACTCGGAATTAATCCTAAGTCGACAACTTCTGAAGCAATTGCTCTCCTCACTCGGCCATCTGAGCTGCTACTTATCATCGTAATAAAACAAAAACGCCGAGAAGTAGAGCTCTTAAGTAATCCGTATTCAAAATGAAATAGCTTTCTTGGATGAAACATAAACCGAAACCCAGAAACCGAAGCTATGCGTAAGCAAAACTGAAAACGAAACTGGGGAATATTTTTCAACAGCCGTGAAACCAAACCGAAACTGAAACCTAACATCCAGGTTTTAACACACCGAAACTGACACCCTAACGCCAAGAACTTGTGGCGCACCCAGGGGGAAGATTCGGGGGTCGAACACCCCCTTCTCAAACCGAACTTTTGTTTTTAAAGTGAAGTGTCAAAACTGTGCAAGTGCAGTACGTGCTGTTATTTCAAAACAACTATGACAGAATTTGCCGCACATCATGCTGAAGCCAAATGGGCCGGTCGGTGTAGCGGAAACAGACATTGTTATCCGTGCGGGCGGGGGCGGATTTAAGAGAGATGTGGGGGATGCATTCTCCCTACCAGCCATTTTCAAACATGTTTTTTATTAATATAGTTTTTCCATAATTTCGAAGCTTTTCAATAACAATAAGCCTTACGCTCTAAGCACGCATAATCGAAAATGTACCAACTAAATGCATCATATTTGGTGAAACACTCCGATTTAAAGGCAAAAAAGCATAACAAAATTTGCCTAAAAATTGTTCAAAAAGTGCTAAAATGGCCACTATATACGTAAATTTTCAACAATTTTCTGGTGGAGCATGTCCCCGGACCCCCTAGAACCTTTTTTTATTCTTAATATGCTTCAAAATAATTCTGCCTGAAAAAAAAAAAACGCTTGAAAATATGGCAAATTTGGATGTCCCTTCCCTGAAATAAATTCTTGAATACGTCGCAGGTACAAAAACATTTTCCAAGGGCTGTTCACGCTTTTTTGGGGTCTAACGTCTTTGTATTTAGTTAACACTCAACCTAATTCAAAATTTCATCTTTCCCCACCAAAATTTTCTGGATCCGCTCCTGAGTGCGAGAGCGAGTTTTTTTTAACCCCCCCCCCCCTTTGAAATTTGCTGGGTGCGCCTCTGCCAAGAACCCAGGTTTCCACCCGTGGCTAAGAGCTAAGGTGTCCCACCAATGATATAGAAAATGCAGCGCGTGCATGTACGCACACTGTACTGTTTCGATTGTTTTCTTGTTCAATTAAACTTGCGCATATTATGTCGTCATACTGAAACATGCTGGCACACCATATAGACTACCATTATTATAATGGACTGGAAACTAGACACAATGCGCATTACGCAGGAGGGGAAGGGGCCCTGAGTCCACTCCCACCCCCGCAGACAAATGCACTAAGTAAAGGAGATATTCATGTAAAGGACAATCTGGGGGCGTGATGACCTTTTTTTTCGCTTTTCATTATATCCGGCCCTTCTAGCTTAGCTTCAAAATGCGGCCTCCTCTTTTCAGATTTCTAAGCACGCCCCTGATTATGTAGTAGTCTATGGTCACACCTAAGTGATTACGCGTTTGAGTTACTGCGCGCTTTCTACGTGCAATGACATTTTGGTTTTATTTTAAATTTAGTATAGAGTATGGCAAGCAAGAAAGGAAAAATAACAAAAAAAAATAAGATATGGTTTTCAAGTTGTTTTTATAATCGCTAAATTATGGTCCGCGAAAATTTTCGAAAAGCAGATAATGGCCCATCACTCAAAAAAGTTGGACGCCCCTGACCTACTCTGTAAAATGGCATGCGCGGCTTTATCGCGATAGGAAAACTGAGACGGAACAAATCGAACCAAATAAGCAAACCAGAATCTTAGATTCTGTTTTTCTTTAACATTTCTCTAACATTATTTTTATTTAGCCTTTAAAATAGGTCCGTCGGTGAGATCAATGACAAAAGCTACAGCTACAGTACACTGTTGTTACTTTGACAAAACAGGAGTACAGTCTATTCAAAATTTGTGGACTCAGAACGGTGCCACGCACCTCTGTTCGAGTTACTAGGCGTCAAGACCGAAGAATACAGAGCCTACCATAGCAAAAACAGAAGGTAGGCTGAGCCTGCTCTCGACGGCAGCACTGCGTGAAGCTACGTCACTTTACGCGATATTCTAGAAAGCAATCGTAAGGTGCTTTGCAGAACAGCCAATAAAAAGAAAACCGTTTGGATTCGAAACCTGCGGAAATTAATCCGTCAACTACTTACGTCCAAAATCGCACGAAATTTCGTAGGACTACAAATCCCATAAAATTTGAATTTATGGTCAATTGACTTTTTATCAGTACAAAAACCGATATTTTATTAAACAATCATTGCTTTTTTTAACTTGAGCAACCTGCGCTTACAAAGCGCAACCAACTTTTTACAGTTCGCAACGCAATAAAGCGCAAGCATCATTTGCTTTGTTTAAAGCGCAGCGCAAAATGTGCAAGGACCACTCTGCTCAAGAATTTTTCACATTGCAGCGATTAGGTTATTTAAATGCTGAAGAATTGATGCTCAAAACGTCAAAAAGCTGTTATTCAATAGATGTTGGCCACACAGTACATAGGTTAGTTCTACATGCGCTGAACATTACGATTAATTAAGGCATACTGAGTCAACACTTGTGTTGAAAAAGAAGTTTTACTACGATGGTGGCGCTGAACGAATAGCACAGCTGGACTTAAGGTAGGCAAAAGTGATACGCTGCAGTCAGAGTTAAATACCTTTCATCTCAGTAAGATATTAATGTTAAATTGGGCGCAGACTTGCTTGTTTTTGAACATCAGCTCACAGTGCCTATTTTTCAAGAGTCTATAAAAAACTTGCGGATTAAAATAAAAATCATCATTTTAGCGATGAACGGATGACAGTTAAGACAAATTTCACATGCAGTGCTTTTCGCTTATAACTTTTCCAGTTAAAATATATAACAGGCTGTATTAGCGCGTAAATCCACTTTTAATCAGGCAAAAAGTGGGCTTGAGTTTACTTTATCACCCATTCCAGACTTACCTGTTTCTAATTCGTATCACTAGCTGAAAGAAAAAATGTTAGGCAATAGTACAATCCAAATCAAAAATTTCGCACTGTTTGATGAACACAAATCAATTAAAAGTTTGTCAGTCACTTCAAACTCACCAGAATCAGAAAATTTTGTTAGACTTAGCTTCTCTGGATGGTTGCTAGTCACAGAATTTTGACGTTCAAAAAGAGGCCGCACTCGGGCACTAGCTTGAGGTTGTTTAGGATTAATTTTCGAACTGCCGCAGGCTGTAAAACAAATTGCATTAGACAGCTTACACGAATAAAAGGTTGTAAAACAGTGCCTTAAATTCAGCCTATCTCAAACAGCAACTGAGCCAACGCGACGGATTTACTATTCAGCGCAGTAGCACTTACATTTTACTCATGTCTATCCATTCACTCACCTTCTTCAGAACCAATAAAATTTTGTGCGGTTTCTAGCTGTTCCTTTTCTCTTAATGATAAAACACAAGATTCGATCATTGAATTCATCATTGGTGCCTACAAAAACATAAAAACGAACAATTGTACTGTGAATGTTAATTGCTATGTAAGATAAGTAACTGATAACTATTTTAATCATGATGATAGTGCTGGCAGTGTTACACCCATTTTCTACGTAGAGCAGCAGGTTCTTCACAAGTTACCTTGGGAAACATGAACTCCTATAGAGTTCTAAAAAAAGGTGCTCTTTACCCCAATACAAATACATGTACTTGAACGACAGTTTAATGTCGGCCGTTAATATGTTTCTTAAGAGGTTTATCGGTTTTGTCTCAATTTTTCAGGGGTACGCAGCACAAAAAGGTTTAAGAAACAGCTAAGTAGAGTGAGGAATAATTCTATGGATACCCGTCCCACTGTACAAGCAAGTATTAATCTTCAAGGACAGAAGAACGATAAACACTCGTAAGATTAATTTCCAAAGTAAACATACGAACAGAACAGTCTTAGCTTCGAGTCAGACATGCTGCACGAAAATGTCTTGGGAGCAGCTATTGTGTCTTGAAGACGGCTAAAGGGCACAATAAGGCCGATTGTCTATCATTATATTCCTTAAGCGGCAACGAGGAATTAAACCGATAGACATTCATTCAAAAAGTTCAGCCATAAGCAGGAGCTCAATTCAGAGTTGCATTAGAGCGTAGGCCTAATAAGCGTGGCTATATAAGAAATGCGGTTTGCACCTGCTTTGAAACAATTTGAAGCAAGTTGTTTGATTTCGTCTTCTCGTCTTCAAATTCAAGGAACAGACTAGGAAGAACAATTTCATCTTCTGCAGCTTCTGGATCAATGTCAGTTACTTCCCAGTTAAATTCGTTGTAACGAAGACCAATCAAAACGTGCTGCATCACACAAAACACGTTGTCAGTTACATCATTTATTAAATGAAAATGTCAATGGACCTGTGCCATGTGGCTGTTGGGAAAAAAAATTAATTTCCTCCATAATTTTTTGCGATTTTCATCTTTCCAGATTACTTCGTGTCTTTATAGCACTTTCACCTAGTTATCTATAAATACATAAACTAGGTACCGTACTAATAGACAGGACATTACTTTGAGGAGTTTTATTTTTTCCTTTCTTAAAGCTTGGATATTAACACAGAAAATATTGCTCAGTCCCTTCAGAAAGGGGATTCAAGAGTAGCCTACTGTTAGCGCCAAAATGATACAATTTTTATTTTGGACAGAAAACTGAAGCAAGCAATGTATATTTGCGCTCTAACTCCTCTATATTGCGAAAAGTCCAATCAATAACAGTGCGCGAAAAAGCTCTTTGGAAGCAAAATTTACAAGGAAAAATCAACCATACCAACATGTTTGAAAAATGCTACAATATTGCTGTTAATATTATGATTTACACGTTGATTAGTTAGTACGTAAAAACCAAGAGTTTAAGTTGTAAAAATTACAACAGATAATCAAATATTTTTGAAGTGCCAAAAATCTTTAATTAGTGTCATTTGTAACAGTCCAGTGGAATTCTGCAAGGTTACGCGTTTCTGTACACAAAAGTTCGTTGCTATTCTTTACAACGTGTCTAAAGTATAATGTTACTCCTTAATCATCAATTATTTATAGTCCAAATAAATGAAACCATAACAAAATACCTTAAAAACTATTGACAGGCTTTAGAATAGACTGAAGCAAAAACATACATACGCTATTATTGAACAAAAAACTCAAAAGCAGATCCACAATACATATCTGTCAAAAAGCTATAACGATATGAAAACAGCGTACCTTCTTGTCAGAGTCGATAACCCAAACTCCACTTGTATTGATCGCGACTCGAACGGAAACTTTGGAATGCGCACTGAACCATGACGACCATGAACGATTATGAGCTTTTTGAACAAAACCCGGAAATATCACACTCCTAAAGTAGGAAATTAGCACAACTTAGCACTCGGAAAACATACATCAACTTGGAAAACTAATTACATCTTTTGTAAAAAACTGATCATAATACAATACAGCACCACGGCTTTTATGAAAAACGCTAGAAGCCCAATACAGACTTGATTCATTATCGAGTTGGACCAAGTGATTTTCTTCTATTATGGGCCCAACATTTCGTTTTAAGAAGCCAAATCAACTCCCTAAAATACTATAAAACTGCATCATACTCAAAATTCGCAGAAAACTCCAAAGTTTTTAGTGCACACCAGCGTTTTTACATAAGCTAGTCTTCTGGGTTTGTGCTACTCGCACAAGCCCATTCTCGTTGGCTACGCTTACGTAAACAAACCACGCCTCAGGAGACTTCACCTTCAAAAAAAATCTTAAGTGACAGTTTTTAATAAAGTTCGTTGCAATAATCAATTTCGTACGCAAGTTTTCTACATCTTTTCATTGAAAGGTGTGTGAATTTTATTTTTATACACCATAGACTCGAAGCCGTGACTAAAAATCTTAAATTCTTTACTATCTGCGCTTGATATATAGTTTGCTTTTTTGTTTTTCATACCAAACCGCAATAAAATTGAAAATTCAGCGCCTCAATGAACTGAACAAAAAAAACCAAAAAAAACTGTTATTTACACATAATCACTTTAGTTGAATGCATGTGTTATTAGATTCAGGAGCTATTAAGTAAAATCCTTCAGTTTTCTTTTTAAAAATAACTTTATTATGCTTGGTGTACAGTTGACACCGCATGGCTCCAATTCACTCATTTGATATTGCGTTGAGTGCACCAAGAGGTGTGTAATGAGTGATTTGGGGTTTACGGACAAATCTGTCAGGCAAAATGGACGCCGAAAAATTGGGCAAATGATAAGTAACCCAGTGGTTTACAACGTAAAAGGACCCTAGATTAATAAAAATCGTTTGATTCATTGACATAGTCCCCACTAGTCTGGTGTCCATTTGTCCTGGTGTCTACTTATCTAGGTGTCCAATTGCCCCAGGGTTCATTTGCACCGGATCCTATCTTTTCAGTAACCGTTTTTTTCCACTGCTAAACAAGAGTAACTTCATTCTTGATCAAACTGACGATAACAGTTTCCAATCCTGCAAGAGCTCATCGCAATGCAGTCTTACATGGGCATGCATTGTCCAAATCCCAGCGAGCAAACTTACCCGTAATAAGGTAACTGCCAGCAAATTTTCATAAATTCAACGATGCAGTTCACCGACTCTTCTTCGTTTACTTTTTTAACACATTTAAGGACTCTTTCTTCAATAGACTGCTGACGAGACAAAAAGGTTTTCTTCATTTTAACCATGTGAAAAGGTACCAAGGTTTGGAGGTTTTCTCTGAAAAGTAATCCATAACAAAATAACAATTAAAGTAGGACTAAAAAAAAACAAATCGTTATTACACTCGCAGTACTACGCTGAATCACGTGACGAGGTCCACGCCGCGCCTTAGTGCTTGGGCAACACAGCTCCAAAGAAACGTCGCACAATTGGCGAGCCGTAGGCGACACTGCGTCCTATTTGTTACAGTCCTGGTAATCGAGTCAGTGGCGCACCCAGGAAGGGGGGGGGTTCGGGGGTCGAACCCCCTTTTGAAACCGAACCCTTGTTTTTAAAGTGGAGTGTCCAAACTGTGCAAGTGCAGTACGTGCTATTATTTCAAAACAGCTGTGACAGAATTTGCCCCGCATCATACTGAAGCCAAATCGGCTGGTTGGTGTAGTGGTAAGAGACATTGTTATCAGTGGAGGCAGGGGCGGATCCAGGGAGGAAAAAATGGGGGATGCATCCTCCTCCACCAGCTATTTTCAAACATGATTTTGATGAAAACAATTTTTCCATAATTTCGAATCTTGTTAATAACATTAAGCCTTACACCCTAAGCACGCATAATTGAAAACGCACGAACAAAATGCATCGCGTTTGGTGACATCATCACATTTAAGGGCAAAAAATTTAAACAAAATTTGCCTAAAAATTGTTCAAAAAGTACTAAAATGGCCACTACAGTATTTAAATTTTCAAAAATTTTCCGGGGGAGCATGCTCCCGGACCCCCCGAGAGCCTTTTCCATTCTCAAGATGCTTAAATGATTCTGCCAAAAAACTGCGCTTGAAAATATGTCGAAGTTTGGTGCCCCCTCCCCGAAAAAATTTCTGAATACGCCGCAGACATGAAAACATATTTCAAAGGGCTTTTTACGACTTTTTTGGATCTAACGTCTTTGTATTTAGTTAACTTCAACCTAATTTAAAATTTTATATCCCCCACCAGAAGTTTTTGGATCCACTCCTGACCACAAAATCGAGTTTTTTTTTAGAACCCCCCCCCTTTGAAAAATGCTGGGTGCGCCCCTGATCGAGTTCATGACCTCCAGCGCCGGCAGCGATGTTTTCAACTATTACGTCAACCGGCCGGTCTAAAGGTGGGTTAATATGAAAAACCGAAGTGGTCTTTGTTATTTCTTTTACAATGATCTGCAGCTTGTCTGAGCAAGCTGCATGACATCATACTACTAACAAAGCCCAGTTACGCTCTGTGTTTTTATGCACAGTACACCCACCTAAGACATGCATACAAAATCGCAAACCACTCGTAAAGGAGCAGATATGTTAACAATATTTCCATACTGTTTTCCTATAGGAATACTCCTCAATTTTCACACATTAGTCAAAAAACAACAACAACACAGGTAAAAATCCTATACAGACCCTCTAAGTAGTTCAACGCTCGTAATATTCTATTTACCAAAAAATACCGTCTGAGGTTATATCAAACATTTCAATTTCTTCACTTTTGCACCAACACTCCAAGAACTCTCTTCCCCCTTGTTTTTCCACTTTTTTCAACCCACTTTCGGATATTCATGTGCGCTCAACTAGATCAAAATCAAAAAGTAACCTCTACCTTCCCAAATTTTCCACTTGTCGCTGTCAAAGGTCAATAAAATATCAAGGAGTTAAAATTTGAAATTCCTTATCCCCCGAATTAAGAAAACAACCTTTCAAAAAATTTAAATTGAACTTCAAAAACTCTCTGTTTAAAAGCTACCAGAAATTCTGCAATGTAAAAAACCTACTCAAAACATAATCACTGGCATGGTGTGGCTGTCGCTTAAGCGGCCTGTATAATCTCTGAGAGCTGCTTGACTTGAAGACTTTAAACGGTCACTTCGCAGTCTCCCTTGATATCTCAGTTGCATTTTGTTTTTTTTTGGTTGTAGTTCTACCACTGACTTTTGTTTTGCTTCTTGATTTCATGCGTCTGCATTCTATAATCTCGCAAATAAATAAATCAATCACTGCTAAAATCGACTTGTATATAGCTCTTCAAACAAAGTTTGGATTTCACTTAAGATTGACACTCAAAAAGTTGAATAAATAAAAGCATAATTCATGTTTCACATAGCTGTACTAAGAATACAAATTAAGTCTACACTCAAAACAGCTATTCTACTCACAGAAACTTTCGATTTTACACATTTTACCATCCAATTTCAACTTTAATACAACGAAGCTAATAAGAAATGTTGCTTAAACCGGAAGTATTGAGTGGTTAACTGAATAAAATAGTGACGTTCATGCAACATTTCCACGCAGCCCAACCCTACTGCAGGACGAATTAACCTTACTGAATGACAGGAAGCTCAAATCTTAAGCACAGTTTTTACTTGACAACATCTGCAATGCCGTTCTTCTCTTTTTCTTCAATGCTTATGCACATTAAAGCTCCAAGTTGTTCAATATCCTCAGCATCACAAGGATAAATCCCTAAATATATGAAAAATTGAATCGTTGTCGTCATTTCACCAAGCAACCACTCCGGATCGAATGCAAGCAACACTTAGGCTGAAAGCATTGTTTTACCACCCCGGGTTGTTGCCCAGAACCGAAAAAAAAAAAAAAAAAAAAATACCGACGTATTTACTTAACTTCAAAATGGCAATATTATGCAACTTTTTTTAATATGCCAAAATTCTTGCAGAAAAGCAAGTGCAAAGCCATCACATACCTTGTTGGATATTTATTCTGGCTTCCATGAGTAGTATATTCAAAACAGCATCATCTGCGATTTGGGACTCTTCTTCAATTGTAAGGAAAGCATTTCTTCGAAATATTAGAGCCGGTTCATCTATACATAATAAAAACGAAGACTGCTATTACTAGCAAGCGACAAGCAGTTTAACAAAATGTGTTGCTACAACATCTTACACAGGTACATTCATAAGTACAAATACCTTGCATTTTCTCTTGTTCGCCGGCCATTGAAAATCGTTCTATCAACGTCGGCCACTGTTTGACCATTTTGAAAGGAATATGTTGAGGCTTAAGTTGAACATCTGTAACGAAAAAGTTTTCAAGAACACTAAATAGAAATGTGTGAGAGTCAAGGACAGTAGATATTATAACCAAAGAAATACTGTTCACCAATCCTTACGCATGCCAGTGAGTACGTGACCGACCAGACGTGGGACAACTCGTCGCATAGGTCACGCCATGTAGCCGCACAATCTGGTCCCCACTGATGGGTAGAGTATTTAGAATGTGCAATTACCGGGTAATGAGTGCTAACGATTCCCATTTAGCACCCCAAAGACGAGATATCCCAAGTTTGGATGCATGAATATGCCAAGCTGATGAGCATAAATACAGTAGTTAAATGCAAATTAAAGAAAATCATCTTAAGAATGTTGCAGAAAAACCAAAAGACTCATCTTATGAGAAAAAAGTAAAATATACCTTACCCAGCAGCGGCGATTTTAGCCACAGCGCAAAGCATTTTTTTGCAAAGACATCAGGAAGTTTCAGCGTAGCAACCATAAACTGAAAATACTGTGCAGCTGTAATCTCCTTGCCATTTGGAATAGAAAATTGTTGCCCACAGCCATCAGGTAAATAAATGATAACAGTCAATGACATACTTTAAACTACAAATTTTGATCTAAATAACATACGTTCAAAATAATAAAAAGTTGCTGAAGTACATAATGTTGGCCTGAGTTATTGCTGAGATACCGGCACGTCAAATTTGTCACAATTTAATCACACAAAATTTCACAAACTAATGAAGAAAACTAAATATGTATTGCACTAAGGGAAGAAAAATACAATAATAGCATGCTCATACTAAAGGACATTTTTTGGTAGAACGCGTTATATAACAGAGTCACAGAGCTATGTAAAAAATCACATGCATAACATGATAACTAGAATAGGAAGCTAAAAGTTGTGTGGCTTTAACAGCACTTAATCTCAACAACCATCAAATCTTTAAAAACCAGATAGAAACACTCTAGCATATTTCAATAACATTTTGGTATGTACATATTACGCTAAAAGGTAATTGAGCAGAACTCAAATTTATCCCAGGCTACTCTACAGAAGGATAACACTTGGCCACTCCTGAGCCTGACATACACAATTACCCTGTCCAGATGTCCAATTTTAGTAGGCTTTAGACCAGAGCTGGGCAAACTACGGCCCGCAAGACCATTTTATGTGGCCCGCGAGCACTTACAGAAAAACAGTATAAACACATATTGTGAAACAGGTCGAAAACCTTAATTTTTGCTCCTTAGTGATATTGAGAGGAATATAGGACATGGGCAGACGTGATGACCTTTTTTTTGCTTTTCCAATTCGTGCGGCCCTTGACTTCTAAATTTTTTTCCAATGTGGCCCTTCGTGTGAAAAGTTTGCCCACCCCTACTTTAGGCCAACATTTCTTGGTTCTAGTTTCAGCATCATAATCAATTTTTCGATGTCATAATTACCTTTTTTTACTGTGGCAACAATTGCGATTCAGAAACTAGAAGCAAGAACAGTGGGCCTAAAGCCCACTAAAATTGGGCATGTGGACAAGATAAATATGCTAAAAAATAATTCGACGCATGCAAGCAGCACTTGAGAGCAAATGAGTGAAGTTATCCAATTAATTAGTGATGTATCGATTTATCGGAATCGGGAATCGGTATAATCGGTGTTATTTGGGGTATCGGCATCGGATCGGTCAAAAATGCCTGTAATTACCGATCCGATACCGATTCTTTTGAAGCAGATTTGACAACGAAAATGGTAATAACCAGCAACAAACAATCAAAAATAATTTAAAAAATTAGTAACACAAGACTATCTGCCAAATTTATTAGTTGAAGTTTGAAGTTGCTTTCACGTCAGCAAAAACATTCTGAAAAAGTGAGACAAATAGCAAGTGGTATTTAGGCTAACTTTTTCAGATTGGTTGCTTTGGCATACTACCAACCTGAAATTCAAAATTATGGGCTTTGCAATAATATTGGTACGATATATTCGCGCTAATTCAAAAAATCAATATTTAAAGCAAGTACAAAGGGTTTGATCTTAAAAATTGTATTTTATTGACTTATACAATTTTGTGTATGGTAGGCTGAAGTTATAAACATACTTGTAAGCGGTATGGTCAAGGAATTTTGGATATTATTTCCATATAATATAAAATCTTTGATCCATGTCACATCCTTGTGGCATTAGTCTACCCTCACTAAATACTTTTAAGACACCTAGTCTATCTTTGCATGGTGAATCTTAACAGGCAGCAATATTGCGTGACAGTTTTTACAAATTCAGTGTTACATTAAGAACCGGCGTTACATTAGATAGGAATCGGGAATCGAATTGATATCGGTAATTTTTTTCAGTATCGGTCTCGGTATCGGAATGGGGCAAAATTTTGGTATTGGTACATCACTACAATTAATCCATAAAGCTACGCAATGCAATAAAATTTATAACTGTAAGCGCAAGTATATATAGCAACAAATTCACGGATAACAATAAAATTAACATTCCATATATATATTGAAAGTGTTGCTAAAACTACTGACACCTGGAAACGAACAATGTTATCTTTTTGCTGAAATGACATTTAGGGTGGAATGCACCAACGCGAGTTAAGTTAACTCTAGAATAGAGCTAATTGTGAGTTACCTGGACCTAGATTAACTTAACTCGAGAGTTAAAATCAACCCACATGCACCAACTAAATTTATCTCTGGATTAGCCAATCTTTGGATTAAATGCCTAGCACTTGTTAAAGGGAAACGTTCCGCGAATTTGTCAAGTTTTTTTGGCATACATCAAAAGTTAAAAGTGATTCGTTTTACAGATATTCGAATACAGTCATTGTTGTGAATATGCCGCAACCGTATTTATGTTTTCAGAGCCAATAAACAGCTTAATTTCACGGTCTTAGAAACTATGACGTCACAGCTAAGAAAGTATAAAACCCAGAAATTGCTTGCCCTCGCGTCTTGCTGAAATGGCGCATTGCTTGGTGTAGTGAATTTACAGCCGCAGAAACTGGGTTCGATACCTGGTTACATTCGGTATATTTTGCTTCGCTTGTTTGTGCAAGAGGAGACGTAGTAGTATAGTACTTTTTTTTTATGCTAGCTGTAGTTATATTTTTATTGTTCGAGTTGCTTGTGTTTATACTTTTTTTGCTGTGGGGGTGTTACAAGCAATCTTTTTGTATTTTTTGTGTGCATTTGCAAAAACTGATTTCGCTTGTAGGGACAACTGAATGGCTTTTCACTGCTACGAAAAGCACTTAGACTAGTTGTGCTTTTACTTGAAATAAATTGAGTTGACATAACGATCAAACACGCGGAACTTTGGGTTTGCAGCATGAGCGTCAGGTGGTAAAAAGGTGTTGGCGTTTACCGTTTTTACAACTTTTCAGTTGCTGTATAAATACGGAATAGTTTGCTTTCCTGTTAGATATAGTACATTAACGTGCAAAGGTATCAACCATGTAGACTTTATCAGGTTAACAGTGTATCAGTTCAGTTCAGTCTATTCATTTATTAAGTGGTGACATATTAAACACAAGGTGTTTATGTCAACGTGATCGATTTGTAAACTTTGTCAGTTTGTATAGTATTAGAATTTGGATTCTGTGTTGGTTAGTCAAGCAGGGCTGCTTGATTTTTTTAAACCTGAAAAAATAATGTTGTTGTGAATAAGCCTATTAACCCACCACTGGAGTATGCCAACTAGGCCCAAAACTAAAAAAAAAACGCAAACAATTTTTCTTCAGCTACCCAACTGCATACTAGCCACTAACAAAAAGCAGTTTGGGGTAGCAATTGCACGTATTACAAGCTAGTAGCCTAGTCTAGCAAAAGTTAACTCGAACTTATTCCACCAATGTTGGAGGATTAACTTTTTGGCAATTTTGGCGGATTCAATCTTAGGATTAAGTTTAATCCATGTTGGTGCATACCAATTTTACTTTAACTCTGCTTTAATCTTGAGATAAATTTAACTCAAAGATAATCCGCGTTGGTGCATTCCACCATTAGAATCAGAAATAAAAATGCAGCCTTTTTACTCCACAAAAGGCATCATCAACGCACCTACTTCATATTTGCAAAATGATTTAAAATCAATAAAAACAACCTCTTTCCTGTTTTGAAATGAAGGCAGATACTACACAACTATTTGGTAAGGGACAACTTGGTGTGGCTGACTCGGCATTGCGACACGAAGTCCTGGCCCTTATCTGAACACTAACACCTAACTGTAAATCTAATTAGAGTCTTAAAACCTTGTCATAACAACGAATTGGTCATGCCGAAAAATCCTGTGTTGTTAGGCATAGAAAAAATGATTTCAAGTTCATTAAAGCAAGTAAATAATGACACATTTCAAATTACAAATGTTTATCCAAATAACATCTGTTCACATGGGTGCAAGACAGAAATTATCAAGCTTATTGAAAACACCGAAAAATTACGCACTTCTATTAATTTGGAACACCGCACACTGCGCACAGCATAAAAGTGGGAAATCAATACTACACAGAAATACAACCATAACAGAACACATTCCAACTTTTAATAGAGAGGCATGAGATCAAAAACAACTAGAAGAATGCACGTATCTCATCTTCTAAAACTAAGTCTTGCCTATAGTAACCTAATTATTTCTAGCATACACACACTTAAAAAATATATTCACACAACGATAAAGAATGAAGTTAGACTGATTTCTTAAGCAAACTAGTGCCCTGGAATTTTGTCCTCAGCATGAAAGTTTTTAACATGCCATGCTAACAAAATACGTACATGCTCAGAATGCATGCTGCTTAGAGCAGCAAAGAAACCCTCTAGCGAATTTCATATCAACTTATTCGTAAGCACTGTGGCCATGCAGGGTTCAAGTTGTTCAATGCAACTCTAACGCAAAGCAACTTTTAAAGGCCAATTCTCAGGAGCTAAGTAGTACTGCAATCTCAGGAGCTAAGTAATACTGTAATTGCAAACAGCAGTGATTCATACACACTTATTATGTCAATGGACTGTAGATATTTTATTGGTGCAGAACTATTTGGCAAATCCAACTCAGCCTGAGACACCCGAATTCGGCACTAATCAAAGTACTAACTGCTAATTTTAAACCTAATCCTAAACCAAAACGAAACCACAGTCCAAACCACAACCCTAAAACCATGCCTTGACGTTAAGAAACTTCTGTCCTGATCTTATTAATTTTAAACAGTAGGTTAGCATTATTTATTAACAAGAATGCTTCAAGCGATAGGAATTACAGCAATAACTTGTGCAAGTCATAACTCATTTAATGAGAAATAATGTTTTACAGAGTTTTGTTTCTCTTGCATAACACATTCAAACCTACAAACTGCATCGGCTATCATGTTATACAAAGTATTATAACTCACATTGCAAGCTCAAGCAACGGTGCTGAGTTAGCGCTACTAAAAGTTATGTTTATATACAACATACAAACAGATGTTTTCATCATTTTAGTCATTTCTGCATTTGGCTTCATGGACAATGTTTGACATCAAACTAATCAAATTTTGAGAATAGCTTTGAAAAAAGCTGTTTTTGCGTTAGGCTTCAAGAATTTGCCCAAATATTTCACTACTTTGAGGACCCCTTTTACGAATTTTTTGCATTAAATCTGCTTTTCCAAGATGCAAGCTACAGTCCTGCATTAAAATATTAAGTTTTTTGTTTAAGTTTTTCAGTTTTGCATTTTATAATATTAATTTCTGGTTCAAAATCAGTAAAATTTGCCCAAAAATTTCGCATTTTTCTCAAATTTCTCACTCTAAAGGGAACACTGCCACCAACCAATTAATCAAATTTTATGCACTTACGTACACCGAATGCATAGCAATGCTTACACACAGACAGTGATGGGCACAACAAACCTTTCTGTTAATTCTGTATCATTATACTAAGCGATAACAATAATCGATGATTTTAAAAAAGCTCTGGGCAATACCAACAAAACTTAATTTCGTAAAGTGATATCGATAATCGAAAAATTATTGCCGATAAATTTTTTCCATAAATGTTGCAGTAAATTTTTAATGTGCTTGACCAAGTTTTTTTTGTAAGTCGATTTGCAAAAATGTTTTCTTAGATTTTTCAAAAGTTTACAACTCTGCCCTGGCAACAAAACAAAGAAATTTTTTTTAAAATTGCAAGAAGACTTTATGGACACCCTGTATTTTTTTGCGTAGCGCCAACTCACTAACTTTGAACACTGTGTGCACAAAGAATCACTTATCACAATAAATTATCGGCAAAACAAAATATATGCTATTACTAAAGCGATATCGGTAATTGATAGGTCAAAACTATTTTTTTAAATACACTAAAAAAGTCATGGTACAACAACCAGTCTCAATTCATTTTGCAAAAGTGCACAAGCAAAAGTGATTTAATAGCACTTGGTCAGAGTCTTAGCAACACTATTTATGCAAGCAGTTTTAAAAGAAGCCACACCACAGATAGTGTAGCAAGGACGCTGCTTTTGCAGGCTTGACTTCCACAAACTTTAAAAATGAACTTCAGCAGTCAAGTGAGATAATATAGCAGGATATTGTCTGCGCCTTGAGCCATCATAGTTTGTGGTGTTTGCCGCAAATCCACGAGACACCATTTTACTAACTCTAGTTAAAATCTGCATCAATTCTAATGACTTGCAATACTTCCTAAAGCAATAATAAAGTGCTTGAGCAAACCATGAACCGTTGTGTTGATTTCTCCAAGATACATAACCTGAAATAGTAGAATATGCAATAACAAAATCATCTAAATGTGGTGGACATGTAGCAGAATGTTCTTGAGTAGAGGAAGGGAAAGCTTGTACAGCATCAGTTGTATCTGCAACACGTGATGACAAAAATGATGGAACAGGTATGAGTTCATCCATTGGAGGTGGCGAATCAGGTATATTATCAAAATAATTTTGATGAAAAAGGGAAGCTATAGGTCCCATATTCTCCCCTCTGCATGCATTGATGAAAAATATTTTGGGTTTTTTAGCTAAAGTAGGACAGTTTTCTGATGTAAAATATGTAAGAAGTTCATTTAAATGAAAACGTTCATCCCTTGCCAGCAAAACATCATTTTCAAAACCATAGGTGAGAACAGCACAACCAAAACAATCATAGCTGGAGTGATCAGCTCTGGCGAGTTGAAGAACCCAATCAAACAGTTCTCTTTTAGTGCAATTTTCAATCACCCGAACATAATCAAAACCCATTTTTACTGCAATGTGCTTAAACTTCAAAACATCTTTGAACGATCCAGTTCTATCAGGATAATGTAGGCTTGAATCAAAACTAAAAAAATGAAAAATCAAAAAACAACCTCTTTGAGGGTGATTCATGTCGTAACATATCATTTCTTCATTAAAAAAATTATTTTCTGACATATGCTCCATTTTATCTTGGCCAGTTTCTGGGTCAGCATTCTCGCTAGTTAACAATTCTTTGCGGACTTTGACATCAGATTGCTCTGAACTTTTTTCAGATTTAGTTTCAGATAGAGATGTACGAGAGCTTGTTGATGGCAATGAAGGGTTATCTTCACCAAATTGATCAGCAGGGGATGATGGATTTTCAGTATGAACATCACTCAGTTCATAAGGTTTAGCATACAATGCCAGGAAGTTTCCAGCAGAATCATCCTGCATTGCTTGAAGATCTTTATCCCAAAACAATGGAGACTTAAACTGAGCAAAAGATTGTTTTGGAGACTTAAAAGTGGATTCAGAATGTGCTTGTTTTACAGCTGCAGTTAATGATGACTCAAGAGACTGTGCTTGCATTAAAACCTTTTCCTTGTAATCATGAATAGTTTCAACATACTCGTGCAGCTCTTTGCAAACTTCAGAAATTAGAGGACGAGAGTTTGGATCCGTATTCCAACATTTTTTCATGATGGTAACTAGTTTGAAAAAAAATTCTTTTTCCTCTCCAACCTTGTTTTCAAATGATAACATTATTTCATCAATGTACTTTGACTGGGGCTTAGTTCCTCCAATAATCGCACACATTAGCACACCTCGTTTGCATTGAGCATCAAAAGCCATTTTTCGAGTAATAATTTCATATCCAACTATCCCATAACTATACACATCCATAGCACAAGTTAGATTTACAGAAGCTTTGTCAAACACCGTCTTTAGATATTCTGGAGCTGAGTATTGAAGTGTATACTGGTTAGCAGCAGAAATGCAAGAAGATGTTGTGGCACCAGTAGCTACTTTAATGTCAAATGCCCCAAAATCTGCCAGTTTTACTGTCATATTAGCAAACAATAAAATATTTTCAGATTTCAAATCTTTGTGAATATAAGCCTTTTTAGGATTGTTATTGTGCAAAAAATCAAGACCATTAGCAATTTCCAGCATGAAGTTCACTCTAGTAATCCAATCAATGTCAAAATCTTTGTGATCCATCAATACATCATACAAATTTCCAAAATTAGCTTCTTCCATAATGATACTGAAGGTTTCTTGAAATAAAATAACCCCATAAATACTGATTATGTTTTTATGCTTCAAACGCGATGCAAGATCAACTCTTTTCTTTGCTTCTTGAACCTGCTTCGAAATGTGGTCTTTGGATCCGGAAAAGCTGTTGATGCATTTGACGGCTACTCTTCCTAACTTATCATGGAAACATCGATGTACTTTGGCAAAGTTTCCCCTGCCCAGAAGTGAATCATCCTCACTGGTACTGATCAATAATGTTCTAGCATCATATTCTTTAATACTCATAATGCTAATCTAGGGGTAATTATTTGTCAAGTGATCCAGAAAAAATATAAATTTACACCACACCATGAAAGATTCTGATGCCACTTTGCACGTTTGTCGACCTGAGTAAAGGTGGATTTACACGAACAAAAAATGTCGAGCGGAGCGGAGCTTTGTTTATTCTTCATAATGTCATGCAGCTTGCTTCAACTTTGCAACGCTTGCTTCAGCTCCGCTCCGCTCCACTTGCGTCAGCTTCCAAACGCTTCTTCGACGCAAATACTTCAACTTTGCTCCGCTTGCGTCAGCTTTGCTCCGCTTGTATTTACGCAAGTGGATGCAAGTTGCCTCTGCTCCGCTTCACTCAAAATTCGCTACACGAGCGAAAATTTGAAGTTGAAGCGAGCGGAGATAGATTTTGAAACTCAACTCTTTTGGTGTTTAGCGACCTAAGTTAGATAAATTTGACGATTTTTTGGCGAGGATTGAAAACAGTTGTCAAAATTCTGTGTTTCGACTCGATCTAAGCATAGTAGTAGCATCAGAATTTTGTTTTTTTCTATCTAGCCTATTTAATCTTCAAACAAAACTGGTTCTTTGATTTAGCATTACTGAAGCATATACTCACAATGGATGTTTGTAACGTTTGGTTGTGGAATTCAGATCATTAATTTAAATGATAGCTATGCATATGGTGGAGAGAAGATCAGAGCTCATGCATATAGCAGTATGAAAGTCCAAACTGAACTCAACCTTTTTCTTTCTCAATTTACGGCATGTAGGTGCCCAGCTGGTTATCATATTCTGCAACGTTTTGCTCAGCTTGTGCTGAAGAGCCAATAGAGCACACATAACTTAGCGTAGTTAGACCAGCGCCTCTGAACACTTCGTTCGCCCAGACATCAAGTTTGCTTTAGTTGGACTCTGCTCCGCTGTCGAAAAAAGAAAACTTATGCAGTTTAATGACGATCCATCGAATCTGAAACAACAGACCAGGACATAGTCTAGCAAAATCTACAAATTTACTTCAGCTCCGCTCCGCTCCACTTTGCTCAACTTGATCAAAAATTTCGTGTAAACAGCCCTTCAGCTCCGCTCTGCTCCACTTGCTTCAACTTTGCGACGCTTGCTTCAACTCCGCTTCACTTGCAATTATTTTCGTGTAAACCCACCTTAAGCTGATTAAAAAAATGTAAAATTTTTGAAAATTGGTTGAGTATGGTATATCCGAAGTTATGGCAAATTAAAATTTACCATATTTTTTCA